>JARFXV010000409.1:600000-1035000 GCA_031761425.1 Cosmopolites sordidus | reverse complement strand
CGTATATGAAAGGGTTGACACTTGAATATGCGTTGCTAATTGTTGATACAGTAATGATCTAAATCTTATATGTAATAAGATTTAAACTGATCACTACAAAAACTGAAAAATGCCCTTTTATCTATCTGTTATAAATTCGGTTTATAATTACGGCTTTATAGTATATAACCTGTCAAATAGGATAGCTGAAATGTCGATGGATCAAACACATTATTAAACATAACATGAATAGGACTGGCTATTGGATGTATGTAATACCAATGACAAATAGCAATCAAAATAATCCTTAACGGATAATACCGATGATAGTGGTAAATATTGCCGCTGTTTAAATAATAAATTACCCACCCACAATCCGTAATAGTATGAAAACGTAACGGGAGATGGAATGATTAAATTTTACTAATAGTAATAAGGTTCACGATATCTGTGTGTATAGAATAGCGTAGTGTAATCACAGTCATTGCACTGTATGTGTACAATGTTCAGAATTCCAACTTTACATTGCATTTAGGTTGAATTATTCGACGGTGGAACTCAATATACGCTTGACAGTCTATTATCAATTTGTAAAGGAAACATATAACTAATTTATATGTAACTAAATTGATTATCAGCAATAACATTATAAAATTCGTTATAACTTTGTTTTAATATATTTTGGTATTTACACTTAGTGTAAAAATATTACTAAACACTTTATTTTTTAGGACTTCAATAATAATTTTTCTCAAGAAAAAAATTGATAGGATTTTAGATGCGTCTAAATGTTAGACACACTCTCAGTTTTATAGGAAAAAGGAATATAAACAAGAGAACAACATAAACAAATAATATTTTAATATTTTGTGATCTTTCCAACACCTTTTATTAAATCAAAAATTCTTACTTGTAACGAACCATAAACTCTTTTATTGTTTGTTGTGGAATTTGAATAGCACGATTCAAATCTTCCATATATTTTCAAAGATATTCAAATCTGGAGGGAAAGCAGGGCAGTTCAATTTTGAAATATTATTTTGCTTGATCCAATCCTTTAATTCAATCCAATATTTTTTGCCGAATGAATGTGGCGTTATCTTGTTAAAACACTGGCCAAGCTCACTTATGCCATTAAAAGATAATTTTTGCTGTTCTAATAATTTGTTATATTTTTGAGTGTTAATGAGAAAGAAACAGTAAATTACCTTTTTTTTTGTAGCCAATATTCGCTCAGACCATGACAGTTCCTTCTCCCATTTTCCGTCTCAATTTTTTTCCTTCCTGAGATCATGAAAATATAAGGAAAAACCATCAGGCTCATCCAAATTGAATTTTTTTCACCAGATATAATAATTTCCTTCCACTTCTCAGTCCATGACATGACCTTTTCTGCGAAAGCCATTTTGACTAATTTGTGGCGAGTATTTAATGCTGGTTTCTTTTTCAATTTTTTTCTTACAATATTGTTTGTTTACAGTTCAGCTTATTCAGCAATTGTTCTTGAAGGTTTTACGGGAGTTCGATACAATTCTCAGAATGAGTATCTTTTTCTCTTTTTCACAGACCTGGCGGCCTCTCAGTTCAACGATAAATTCCATATGTCTAGCCGAACTGAATCAACTTGGCCACCGATGAAAAACTTCGTTTTAATCGGCGTCCTACAACTCATTCGGTCTACGTGTAATGAAACAAAAAATTAATCGTCTTTCTTATTCTGAAAAACACTTACTTTTTCCTATAACAAATCACAATTTTTTATACAAATCCACAAGTTTAAACTTAAACCTTCAGAGCAGGAGTCTTCAAACCGCGGCCCGCGGGCCCCTTTTTGAACGACCTAATACGTTATCTAGAACTGAAAAAAAAGACTTAGTCTAGGACAAAAAATAGTCTAGGACTAAAAGTCTAAGTAAGCAGTTTAAGTCTCAAGTCCTTAACTTAATACGTTATCTAGCACTGAAAAAAAAGACTTAGTCTAGGACAAAAAATAGTCTAGGACTAAAAGTCTAAGTAAGCAGTTTAAGTCTCAAGTCCTTAACTTCGTTTCAAATACCATATATACCATGTATACCATGTCAACAAAAGTTTACATGGTATAATACTGACTCATACTCATGTAGTTGTCGTTACGCATTTAAATTATTGTGATGCGGGCATTCAATAATAATCGATAACGGCTTGCGTGTTATTGATATTGCCATGGTGCTTAAAGGGGCGAAAACTAGACTGTTCTGCTGGACACGGCAGATTCGCGGCTTTTTGAAAAGATTCTGGAAGGTGGGCGGCAGGGGTATATAAACAACTCCCGCAGCCGTCGTCTAAGTATGAATCGAAGTATTAGTATAAGTATGAATCGAAAACACAAAATCGCTGATGAGTCGCGAGTTTTTCCAGAAAAGTGGACAAACTTATATTTATTTGTAAACATTCGAGAAAAGTGTATGGTATATTGTGAGAAGGTTGCTATTATGAAAGAATACAATTTAAAAAGACATTATGAGACACAGTACGCTGCAAAATTTGACGGAATTGCGGGTTAAATGCAGGTTGATAAACTGGAGGCCTTGAAGAAACAACAACAGTTGCAGCAATATACATTTCAGAGACCAAATATAGAGAGCAAAGCTTGTGTAAAGGTAAATTATTTTATCACATTAACGGACGGTACTAAACGTATAGTTTAAGCTCCGTTAACTCATATTTTGTTATTACGAAAAATAAGGTCCTTAATAAAATATTCTTTTAGATGAACTATAGTGTACCGGAAAAAATGGTTTCCAAGTCGAAGCCTTTCGTGGTTGGCGAATTTATAAAAGAATGCATGGAATCAGCTGCAGAAGGATTATGCCCATCGCAAAAACACCTTTTCTCTAAAATAAGTCTATCAAGACTAACAGTTGGTAGAAAAATTAAAGAGTTATCAGTAGATTTAGAAAATGCCCTCAAAAATCGGGCATCTAAATTTGTTTTTTACTCTGTCGCAATTGATGGAAGTTCTGATATGAGAGATACAGCCCAGTTGGCAATTTTCATCCGTGGTATCGATGATAATTTTGAAATTATAGTAGAACTGGCTGCCCTTTATTCTATGAAAGGAACTACATAGGGAGTAGAATTTTCAAATGTATCATGATGGTATTGAATCGACACATTATGGACCTTAAAAAACGATCAGGCATAATAACAGATAGGGCACTTGTTATGGTTGGTAAAAATTAAGGACATGCAGCCTTAATAAAAAAAGGCCAGACTGATTTAAATTTAATGCAATATCATTAACAGCAACAAATTTTATGTGCCAAAAAAGAAATTTTGACCATGTTATGAAAGAAATTATAAAAATTGTAAATTTTATGATGTCTCGCGGACTTAACCACTAAGAATTTCAAAATGTCTTGTCCGATATTGATGCGGAGTATGAGGATGTTGTTTACTTCTCAGATGTTTTTGGCTTAGTAGAGGAAAAATTTTGAAGGGGGTGTTCGACCTCAAAGAAGCAATTAAAACGTTTCTGGCTGGCGAGGGAAAACCTACTGCCCTCTTCGATGATTAAGAATGGTTCAGTGATTTAGTCTTCCTGGCTGATCTCATTTTGCATCTGAAAGAGCTGAATGGGCAGCTACAAGGCAAGGAAAACTTTATAAACAACTTGAATGACAATATAACATTATTTCAAGCTAAATTCAGTTTGTAGAAAATGTAGCTTCAGAAAAAAGATTTCACGCACTTCCCGAACTTGTCTTGTCAACTTGTAATTGTAGTGAGGTGGACAAATATATATCCACAATAACTGATTTACAAGAAGAATTTACTTCTAGATTTCAGGACTTCAGGGAAAATGAAAATTTAATAAACTTGTTCGCGATACTTTTCAATGTATCTATTGTAGATGTTCCAGAAAATTTGCAAATGGGACCCATATATCTGCAGTGCAATAGTGAATTAAAAGAAAATTACAACTTGGGCCTTTTAAGTTTCACTCCAAATATATTTACAAAAATACATTTCCAAGTATTCAATCTCATGCTCCGAAAATGATGTCACTATGTGGAAGCACTTATTTATGTGATCATGAAACATATCAAATGAAAAGATAGGGCCAGAATAATGGACTCGTACCTTGAATATAGTCTTCATATTGCTACGACCAAAATAAGACCAGATATTGAGAAACTTTTAAAAACAAACAATGCCAGAAATCTCATTAAAGTGTTTTTCTTTTAATAAACGTCTTTAAAAATCATGTCTTACATTTATTTTCTATTTAAAGTCTTAAGCTACCTTAAATTTTAAATGTAATGTATATGCTTAATTTTGCGGCCTGTCGGTTGACATGGATACCCAAATCTGGCCCTTGAACAACAAAAGGTTCAAGAACCCTGCTCTAGAGGATTAAGAAATCTTAAATATAAATAAGTGTTTTTGACGCCCAAAAAATAAAAAAATGTATTTACTAATAATTGTTGAATATTCTGATCAAAGTCAATTAAATTTTTTCCCTTTTTCGGTATGTTAACTTGTATTTGAAACAAATAAAAAACACTAAAAAATAATAATACAACCTAATTATATTTACATTTTTTCAAATTTCTATGGTTCATTTTGACACTGAATATCTACTTGAATATAAAAAAATAAGTTCGTTTGATTTATTCTCGATCCAAGTTGTGAAACGCGATTGCATATATGAAAGTTTAGATTCGCGCAGCTCTTCTGTAAGTATACATTTGGTTAAAATCAGTTTTGTGTGTCTTATAGCTGTGCGAATAGAAGAAAGCAATGTGCATTATCGTCATATTTCAAAAAAGGCATAAGAGTTACGAAAGCTCATAAAAATATATGCGGAGTATACGGGGATGATACCTTAAATGAACGTCTATGCCAAACGTGGTTTAATAAAATCCGTTCTAGAGTTTGCGACGTTAATGTTCGATTTTAATAAAATTCACCTATCAAAGAATTTTACGTAGATTTTACGTTCCGTGAAAACCCTCTCACTTTTCTCTAATGGTTTTCGAGGTATTCGCAAAAAACATTATTTATTAGGTCCTTAGCATAATTCTCGGCCTTTTTTTACTATCTGTGATCTGGGATTCGAAAGCTGCTTGAAATGTGACGAAAGTATATCGAAAATGAGGGGATTACTTCGAAGATTAAGTTTCTATTATTTTTTCATAAATAAATGTTAAAGGGCGTCAAAGGTCAAAAAAGGCCGAGAATTAAGTTGAGTACCCAATAGTAATCAATGAAGTGGAATATTTAAATGAACTAATGGAACCATTTTTTTCCAACGAGAACATTTAAATAAATTATGTTACTAACGTATCGTTTAAACATATTACTGGCAATTTTCTTCCCCTATGTCATTACGATATGTTCTCATTCCTCTGCAGCTTTCACAGTTTGATATGTATAATACTTATAAAACCGTTAAGATTTTTGCTCGCTATTTTTCGGTGCGAATAATACTGTCGAAAATTGTTCGATCGAACGAGCCGGGGTAAATCAAATGGATATTTCGATTTCAGGACAAATTGTAAGATCTGCTTCATTTCTTGAACGTAATGAGATGTCGCAAAGTCAGGTCAAAATAAAATATCTTGCAACTTACAACATTATTTAACTGCTATATTCAAGATGTTTCAATTACGTAAAATATTTGGAGAATTTTTAAAATGTTTATTTCTTTAAATTTTTGTTTTTGTTGCGTGTTTTTTGTTGGCTTCTTTCTGTCGAAGGGTTGTTGGAGACAGTAACTTGCAGCACTTGACATCCTTCCAATTTTTTATCCCAACATTCTTGGGATAAAAATCTGTATTTGCGATAATCTGCTCTGAGTAGCCACGATACTTTTCGAATAACGTTGTATACAATTTTTTATCAATATTGTATCGTTTTCAATGAAATGAATTACATCATACATCCTGTAATAACACTAATCTTTAGTGTCTTACCTATCTCACATGTCGTAAAATAAAAAAAGTTGTAGTTATCGTGAAAAAGGAATACGAAGGTGATTTGAAAAGCACCCGACGTGATACAAAGATGGCGAAAGTACTAAGATGTAAAAAAACATATTTGCGTTTTTTGCTTTGTTTATAAATAAATGATTATACTTTACTCCTCACAGGTTTAATCCGATTTGAACTGGTTGTTCTAACAAATAAACATTCCTTCTTCAGTATTAAAGTGATTCCACTGCGACATATCCGGTTGACTAACAAAAACGTTAAAATTAGTGAAATAAGTTGAGAAAAAAGGCTTCAAAGCGATTGAGTCTTGAAGATAGGTTGCAGATCCTAGAACAAGCACTAGTTGAAGTGTTTCTTCAAATAAAATAATATGCCTGCATAAAGGTTTTCGGATGTTGGTGCAAAACTTGTTTGCTTTCTCATGCGGCGTATTCATCGTATTTGGCTCTCAGCGATTACTTGCTCTTCCCAAACCCGAAAAAACAGCTCGTTGGGCGAAAATTCATTTCAAATGATGAGGTCAAAGCTAAGGACAATCGCTTATTTTTGCAGAGTTAACCAAATTGCATTATACCGAGGATTTTTAAAAGATGAAACGTCGTTGGTCTAAATGTATTGAATTGCAAGGTGATTACGTTGAAAAATCTTAAAAAATCAGCCGTGATGCCTGGCGCTCATACGGTGTGGGTTTGATCCTCGCTCACAGTGTGGCTGTTTGTATTTTGTTCATATGCTTGAACATTGTTTGAATGTGTTCTCTAGGCCATCGTTGCTCAAACTTTTTAGTTTGACGCGGACAACTAAATATCCAAAAAGTTAAGTAAAAAAAGTTGAAACCTCTTCACTACAATATGTCAATTTGACGTTTATCAAAGTTTTACATCGGCTGGTTAACACGGCGACGATTCGTCCTTTTTTCGTTATTGTGATTTATGAAGAATCGTTTTTATTTTTAAATGGCTTATAAACCCCTACCAGCGTGTTCACACGCTTACGAATCGTGAAAAAAAAAACGTTCTCCATTCTCGGACGTGCGCAAAAGACTCAAAGTAGTAGTGAGAGAAACAGACGCATATATGTCTGCACCGTAATGATTTCACCGATCTCCAGGCCTTGCTAGCAATATTGTAGTATTATATATATGACTGAACAAGACTTGTGTAACTCCTTGTTCTTATATTACTTTTACCAGTGCGAACCTGTGCCCTGCACTTGCACGCACTTGTAAAATGACCTGTCCGGGCACCTTGCGCCATCCGGCAGCGCATGCCAGCATTACAAGCTATGCGCTTTGGTAATAAAAACAAAGGAACGAGACGATGAGTTTCATTTTTAATTATGTTTTTATGAAAACAAGTACTACGATTTCTTTTTTCACCCAGTGTTAAATACTACGATTTCTTCTCTCGCTCGGTGTTAAATAAACTAATAAAAGTGTGGCATAAAGTAATAGCAGTGGGGGGGCTTAGATTGCGGATAAGTTCATTTTATCAGCTGCCATTGATATGGTCAACAAAGTCCGGAAGAAGCAAAAAAGTTAGAAACTATACCACTTTCAAATGACACAATATCGAGACGTATTAATGAAATGGCCAATGATGTTCACGATCAAATAATTGAAAAGGTTAAATGAAGTGAATTTTTTGCTGTTCAGTTCTACGAGTGTTCACGATCAAATAATTGAAAAGATTAAATGAAGTGAATTTTTTGCTATTCAGTTCTACGAGTCAACAGACGTGTCGAATTTGGCGCAATTTTTTTGTTTTTGTCCGATACGAATGGACTGGCGAAGGACTTTTTAAAGTTTTTATTGATGCAACACTAAACGATAACTTGGACTGTAATAAATGCATTGCGGTATGTACTGATGGCGCGAAAGCGATAACGAGGAATAACAGTGGTGTGATAGTAAAATTAAAATACATTATATCACATATTAAATGAACGCACTGCTTTCTGCACAGAAATGCACTTGCTACAAAAAAGATGCCAGCTAATTTACAAAATGTTCTATCAGAAGCTGTAAAAATTGTTCATTTTATCAAAAGCCGACCATTGCAGACTAGATTGTTTTCCACATTGTACGAAAAAATGGGTGCCAAATACGAATGTGATATATTTTCCCATTTGAATAACTTGAATATGAGTTTACAAGGCCGTAACAAAAACATTTTACTAATGACAGACAAAGTCAATGCCTTTATCAAGAAGTTTGGTATTTGGATTATACGCCTTGAAAAACGCAATTTTGATGCATTCACTTTAACTTTGGATTACATTACCAAAAATATATATTTAGAAAATTCTGTTATTGATCGCGTGTTGGAGAGCATGAAAACGTATTTACGTGAATTGAAAATTCAGTTACTGGAATATTTTCCAGATAGATGAACGATGATTTGTCGAAAGATTCACAATCCGTTGATGAAAATATTGTTGCAGCTGCTGAATTACCTATCGAGACTAACAACCAACTTATTGAATTATCGACTAACAATACTCTGCAACTAGAATTTTTACCTCAAGATTTAGATAAGTTTTGGCTTGCACGACGATATGAATACGGAAGCCTAGCGACGGAAGCTTTGAAAATATTGATCCCCTTCGCTACTTCTTACGTGCGAATGCGAAAAAGCTTCTCCTCTATGGTGGTTTTAAAAACTAAATAGAGAAATCGTCTATTATCAACGGAAAATTTGCAATGATGAACCACGTATAGAAAAACTTTAAATTATTATTTCAAACAACTTTGGCTACTTTTGGCTACCTACTTTATTTGGGTTTATTATATTATGTAGTTATTACCTGGTAATATTTAATTTTCTTACGCCTGTTTTTAAAGTAGAAATACTTTAATAAAATGATATTTCGTATACGGGTCTTATTTTTTAAACATATTGCGACCCCCCATATTCCTGAAGGCGAGCTCTTAGGGGACGCGACCCCATGCTTGAGAAACGATGCTCTAAGCAATAGTAAAATCCGAAAAGGAATTGTCTCTCAGTCATGTTAGTAACCATGCTGGGTAAGGCGGGATGCTTTCTAGGTTGGTCACTAGCAGATTGGTAGGCTTTTCGATAAACTAACACAAACTAAGGGCTAATAGCCCGTGGCAAGTACTGTCAGGGTTAATTTATAGCTAATGCTAATAAGGTGTAGATATTGTTGACAAATAACTTCTGATAGTGTCTATAATTAAAATACTTTACTTCCAACATATTTTGGCGTATTTCCTTTTATTTAAATGTAAATTATGATTGGTTTTTAATTAAATTGTCTATAAGGAGTAATTTTAATTTTATTACTTCATCAGAAAAATGTTAAATGTCTTCTTGGATATTCGTGATATAATTTTTTATCGATCCTTTTGGATAGGGATTATTAAAGCTCCTGATAGAATCTTAAGTAGATTTGGATATTTTACTAATTATGTATAACTTCGGCTTGGTTGGTTTCATCTTTTCATTTCCCTCGGGATTTTTACAGACATCTCACGTAGTATTTTTATTCAATCGATACGTATTAAGCAATAAATATTCTAATCAGGACTTTGAATACGTCGAATTTAAAAGTAAATCCGGATTTTCTAACATAAAGGCGAATAATTTCAAGAATGAAGTGGCAATAAGTTATGGCCGGGCCAAAAGACATAAGTTATACCGTTGTGGTCGAAATTTGCATAACTTCTGTCACCACAATCGCCTTCCATTAGATATGTAATAAAATATAACATCTTGTTAGGGACTATGGCATCCATTTACATATATAATTACTTCAGAAGGGGTATATATATATGTGTCCGAAATATATATATAGAATAATGCAAAATATTTAAATAATATTCGTCAACCACTTGATATGGAATTAATTAACATAGTAATACATCAGGGAGAAAGCCACTTGTGGATTTCAAACCCCTTCACTCTTTATTATTAAAAAAAAAATATTTCCAGAACCCTTGGGCTATGATTTATATATGGCTAAAACAATTTTCTTAATTACAACACTTTTTTTTAGAAAATTAATGATATAATTCTTGATTGAGGAACTGGAAATATATTATAAGGAAATCTTACGTTATTAGCTATTGTTTGACACATAAATTACTTACTTTATGATTGAAGGTCATTCGAAATGTTTTCGATCCGTTAAAAAAAACATAAGAGTTTTACCTTTTTAATATCCTCAGTATATTTTCAACTCTCAAAATAAGCGGTACCAACTTTGACTTTATCATCGGAAGTGTATCTTCGTCTAGCGAGCCGATTCTTCAAGTTTAGGAAGGTGATGTAACCGCTGGGCACCAAATTTGGCTAATACGATGTACGAAGAAGCACTTCGTAGCGTAAGTCATGGGGTTTTGTAACTCGAGACGTGTGAGCAGGCACATTATCGTAGTGAAAGAACGCTTTTTTTTTGGCCAAATATTGACGTTTAGCCTAAATACAACGCTAAAAAATATAAAGGTTTACTGGAAGTCCAAATGCGATGTTTTGAAGATTTCTCAGGACCGGAGTTTATTTTCCAACAGGACAATGCTCCAATCCACAATGCAACACTTGTCAAAGATTTGTTTCGAACCAAAAATATAGTTGTTCTCTTCGAGTGAAGAGTCCAACCTGACTTTAACCCTTTACTCGAAGCAAATAACAATTGAGAATGTCAAATGAGACTTTGGTGACACATCGTGACCATTCACAGAACGAACGAATCGATCGATGTCGCTGTCAAACTTACCGTGAGTTTGCGCGGTCTGAAGCGGTTTTGCGAACTCCGTAAATCTGTGTCTCAATACTCTGACAAATCATCATGGAAATGCAAACCGGCGAAATTTACTATCAAAATCAGTGTTATATGCACCAAATTTATACAACACTTCGTGATGTATTCGCCAAATTATACATAAATTCCTAAAGCATTTGTTGGTGCCGCTGTTGTTGGTGGCAGTGTTGATGAAGATCCAAATTTCTCAATTCGTCGCCGTTCGCAGAAAGTTGGGCTTTGCTATTCGACTACGTGGATTATTTAATTCCTACTTTGATTTGGAAGAGATGTGGTTTCAGCAGGACGGACCAACATGTTATATAGCCAAAGCAACAATCGATTTATTCAGGGAACAATTCGGTGAGAAAATTATTTCGAGGAACGGACCTGTTAATTGACCACCAAGATCATGTGATTTAACGCCTTTAGATTATTTTCTTTAGGGTTATGTTAAATCTTTGGTCTATGCTGATCAATCAGAAAACTATGGATGCCTTGGAGGCCAACATAACTTGGACAACTGCGGACATAAGACCCAATTGCATGAAAAACTGATCGGAAATTGGAGTGACAGAATGCGCTTTATCAGAAGTAACCACATTAATGCCATTGAATAGTTTCAAGGCATCTAATTTGGTTCTTGTTTTAATTTGAATTTAAAGTTCAGACGCACTAAAAAAACCACCCTATATATGTATATTCGTTTAATATACAGGCATTACTTTTCTGGTTGTTTAATAATAATAATCTGCTAATAAATCGTTTGACTGATAAATATGAATTTATGCATTTTACAAACGTACAAACCACATAGGAAACTCGTAAGTATGTTTAATGATTCTTAAGCGATGCGTACATAAGACTGATTTAAAAAGGAATAAAAAGATGAGAAAATCACATTATTATCTATTTATCTTTTTTGTTTCAGTGAGCTTGGTGTAAGCTGACAATATAGAGGCGTGTTATTCTTTCAATTTTGGAAAGCATACCAATTCCATCTCGATGTTGAATGGGAGTTTATACAATGCGTCACCTTATCCCCAACGTGATCGTCTTTAAATTGGTTTTTGAGTTTGTAGCTCCTGTAGCTGTCTGCTAGAACAGGTAAAGCCACTGTCTTCCCTTGTTTTATTTTAAATAAAATATTTTCACGTATTTTTTGAAAAGAAAAAAACCAAAGAACCATTGTTCCTGTCGAGGGCAAATGAAGAAAAATATTCTGGAATAAGCGAATTCAAATTAGATAAACAACATTTTTTTAAACTTGTTTTGTTCTTGTGAACTTATGAAAAATTGAAGATTTTATTTTTGAAGAATGAAATTATAATTGAATAATGAATTAAACTTGAAGAGATTTACCACTAAACAACAAATCACTTTTTTAATTTATCGACGCGCGTTTCTCCTACCAAGTTAGCATCATCAACATATGATTCAATCTGAGATGTATCATCTCCTGATGATACATCTCAGTAGTTCAGTGGTAAATCTCTTCAAGTTCAATGTTTCTTCAAATTCAATGTTCCAATAGAAGAATTGATTATTAATTCAGAAATAGATATTTATCGGAGGAAAATTTATTATTTATAACCATTAAAAAAAAACGAGTAACAAACCCTTTATGTGATTTGGCTGATATTTTACGCTCTGTAACTTTAAGAGTGTGGAAGTGAATTTCCAATTTAGTATGTTCTTTTAGCTCTAGCAATTTAATTTGTTGTGTTCTACGAAGCTTGTTAGTTTTCTTAAGATCTATGTGAACACACACCACGTGGAATTGACTAAAGAAAAGAAGGAAGAGATTCAATAAATTTCTAATGGATTATACAACTTCTACTACGAACTTTTTCGAAATTAACTTTTTGTGAATATATTTATTTCAATTGATAATGTTGGTTATAAGGCTATGAATGCAGTCCTTAAGCACGTTAAGACTTTGCAGATTATAGATCCAGGTACAGATGCGTCCTTTCGAGTAACACTACGAAACGAAGTCTAAAATTATCAAATCGCGCACACTATCGAACTTCTCACGCAACATGGCTTTTATTTTACGGCTTGTATGGTATGTGGCTCCGTTCTATAGCTGCGTTCTGAAACAACAGGTTTTCCAAATAAAAATCTTTCATTTTTGACCACAAGAAGTCAGTTATCACTTGCCAATAGCCGACGCCACTACTGAAACTGTGGCTCCCTTATCATTTTCGAAAAAGTCTTATGACGCTCCCAGTCCAAAAATTTCATCAAATAATAATTTTTCCATCATATAACGGTCTCTTTTCAATCACTTGTGCAAGATCAAGTTGCAGTGATCTTAAGATAATCGTCATTTCTGGCTCTTCGCCCACACTTTTGAGTAGAGCAGCAACGTTTTTGAGTAGATGTGCTGCTTATATTCAAAATTTTTACCCCCTTGTGAATATGCCCTTTAGATAGGCGGTGATTTCTATCAAATTCTGAAGTTAATCTTTACGGTGCAATATTAGGAGATTTGTGGACTTTCAACTAATAATATGTTAAATAAAAAAACATGCTAGAAATATTTGATGGGTAAAAAGCAGGGTGTAAAATTTGTACCTAGGGTTAGATAACCGTTTATTAATGGCAAGAGTTTTTCTTCTAAGTATACTTCTAATAAAGTGCTTCTTTAATTTAAGCGGCGAACGCGCCTCAAAGAAAGTGAAGACCACGTGAAAGTCATGGGCACTGTTTCTGGGATCCACAAGGTACTGTCTTCATCGACTAATGAAAAGGGGAAAAACGATCCCAGGGGAGGATTATGCCGCTTTATTGGTCAAATTGTTGGTCATGAGGATTTGATACAAAACGCCTTCATCTGGTGAAGACAAATTCTGTTTCGTTCGTCCGCTGTCGATTGACAGCGAAATTGATCGATTTACGTTATGAATTGATGCCGCTTCAAACATGAAGTAATGACTGATCGGAACGAAATGTTCATAAAGATAGGCATAAAAGATAAAAAATAGTTAAAAAATGGTTGGGCGAAGCGTATCGAGCTAAAAAGAAACTACTTTAAAAAATAAATCGATTTTGGATCAAAAACAATTTCATTTAAAAATTATATAATGTTTCACTTTACTTTCGTATATACAGTTTATTATATACAAGTTCTAGTAGTTTAAAAGTTTAATTCATAATGTGATTTTGAATACTCATATTTTACATACAAAACATGATGTATATGAAATTCATAAATATTTTTACCGATTATAATGATTCGCAAACCAAACTAATTACAGCGGAATACAGAAATAAAAATATCAAAATAAAATTAAATCAAATCAAAAACAATCCAAGGGGCTTATTATACCAATTTTGGTTCCTTCGTCTTGATAAAAGCTGACAATATAGAGGCGTGCTATTATTTCGATTTTGGAAGAGATACCAATTCTTTTTCGATGTTGGATGGAAGTTTATACTATGCGCCACCTAATCCCCAACGTGATCGTCTCTAAATTAGTTTTTGAGTTTGTAGCTTCTGTAGCTATCGCTCACGAACAGTAGTTTTATTTTAAATACAATATTTCAATGTATTTTTTTTCAAAAAAAAAATCTAGTCGAGAGCAAACGAACAAAAATAATGAAATCTTTGTTGTGTCAATTCAAATTAGAAGAATAACAAGATATATAACTAAACTTGTCTTGTTCTTGTGAATTCAAATGAAAAATGGAATATTTAGGCTTTGAAGAATTAAATTATGTCAGATTATTAATTAATAAATAAATTATATTTATCGGAGAGGAATGATTTATCATTTATAACAATTTTCAAACAATGAAATAAATAGTAGCCTGCTGAACGAATATTCTGGGTGTGGCAGTAAATCCTATTCAAATTACAACATTTGAAGAGTAACCAAACCTGTATGTGGTTTGGCTGTTATTTTACATTGTGTAACTTTAGCAGTGTATAAGTTTATTTACGAAAATACAAAATTTGGACATCAAATTAATATCATAACTTTTATTTGATTTATGTTGAGTTATGGTGCTTTTAAGTAGTTCGTTTTATTGTTACCGACGAAGCAAAATATTAATAACATTTATCTTAACACCCTTAATTAACAGCAAAATATTCATTGGATTCAAGAAAGGAGAAGAACTTTGTTTTAAACTATGCTAAAAAACTGTTTCTTGCAATCAGAATGCACGAGGTTTGTTCAAGAAGTTTTCTGCATGACAAAAAAAACAGACTTATGTCTAAATTTCCACTATATTCGAAGATTGGATGACAATTTAAATATAATATTGGTTTATTTTTCACCTTGCAATTTAATACGACGGTTGCTATTTATGTATCCGGAATTGGCAACAATGGAGTCGCTAGGCGCCATCTGACATATGGCGCGTAAAGTTTGACATTGTTGAGTATATATGTATTCAGAACGAACGTCATACGGATGCTATTTGTGTTGTTTAGAGACCTGAAAATTTCATCTCAGTCAAAAAATGGAATTAACTGGTGAGAATTTTCGTGTGATGATTTACTAGGACTTTTGACGTGGATTATCTCAACAATAGTGCATCAATTAACATGAAAAAGATTTGTGCGGGTTGGATTCCGCATAATTTGACAATCGCTCAAAAAAGGCTCGTGTCGATTGGTGCAAAGAAATGCTCAAAAAAATACAATCGTGGTGCGTCAAAAGCCGTGTATAACATTTACACAGGTAACGATTCTTGGATCTATGCGTATGAGCCCGAAAGTAAACAGCAGTCAACTGTATGGGTCTTTAAAAATGAGCCAAACTCAACAAAAGTTGTTCGTGCAAGAGGCACTTCGAAGCAAATGGTGGTCTGTTTTTTTGGGATAAATGGGCATGGCTAGACTAGAGAATCGCAGAACGGTCACATCTGAATGGTCCACAACTATTTGTTTGTCAGAAGTCTTTAAAGAAATAATAAAAAACAACCAGCGACGCAAGATCATTCTTCACCATGACAACGTAAGCACATCACACATCGGACCAAACAACTCAATATTTGACCGGTCAAAACATCGAATTCATGGGTCATTCGCCGTACAGTCCTGATTTGGCACCAATGATATCTTTTTGTTCCCGTCCGTGAAGAATAAACTACGTGGTCAACGATTTTCGACGCCAGAAGAAGAGGTTGATGCGTTCATAATGCATGGTTTGGAGATACCTTAATCGGAATCGAAAAAGTGCTATGAAACGATGATTCGGCGTTTAACGACGTTTCGACGAAACGACGTTCAAACGTATGCAAAAGTGTATCGATCATCGCGGAGAATATTTTGAAACACAATAAAACCATTTTCAATGATAAATATTTGTTTTTATTAATTATTCCGGGTACATAAATAGCAACCCTAGTACATTTAGACCACCGATCTTCCAATTTCCAATCTTAAATACCCACAATATTGCTATTTGTCCATCTTTGCACTAAGCCATTGTCTCAGCTTTGATCTCATCGTTTGAAGTGAATTTTCATCAAGCGAGCCATGTCTTTAGATTTGGGAATAGGAAGTATTCGCTGGAAGCCCACATCGGTGAATATGGCGAATGGGGGAGCACTTCGAAGCACAGATATAATCAAGAATATGAGTTTTGCAGTAACAACCCGAGATGTGCGCGCATGCGCATTTTCGTGGTGCAAAAGCACATTCTTTTTGGAAGTGTGGACATTTAGCCTGAATAACCTCCATCAACTGGTCCAGTGGTAAAGCATAATATTTCTCTGTGATGGTCCTGTCTTTTGCCAGTTAGTTCTTCTAGAGTACCACACTACGAGATTACCAGAAAACCATAGCCACGACTTTTCTTACAAATTGAACCATTCTCGCTTTCTTTGGTGCACTCTCACTTTCTTCCACCCTTTTTTTCTTTCACAAACTTTCTTTTCTTCCTCCCTTCCTTTTCTTTCTTCTATTTGGGTTATGTTATAAAATTTCAAATACATTCAGCAGTATGGCATTTAAATACGTCTAAATACGTCTAAACAACCCATCGAGCAGAAAACGTTTTCATACCCAAAATATCATGTAAAATAGTAGTGGATAAAGTTTATCTAGATGTTTACATTGTCAATAAGCTCGTGTACCTTTTTGTATGTCCGTCGGGGTTAAACCCCCTAAAACAAAGTGCTTTTACTCATTTTTCAGAAAATGTTAAAGCTTGTTTGCTTTACTAGATCATCACAAAGAAGCAACTGAACGCTCGCAGCAACTCATACTTGACAAATATCATAGTCATTTGGTTATATTTGTGCCATCTTTCTGCCAGGTCGAGAAACTCGCTTTATTTTTATATTTGAAAAATAATATATAGAGTGTAAGGGAAAGTACTTTCGTAAATTTAGTCAACAATTCTTCATATCGTTTTAAATAAAAAAATTCTTACAACAAAAGTCAAAAACAAACAAACTAAATTTATGTGGATACGAATTGAATAAGTTGCTATAAAAATATTATATATTCTCAAAAAATAAAGAATCGTTAGTTGAATTTACGAAAGTACTTTCCCTCACATCCTGTATAGAAATATTTATTCGATTTTTTTTATTTAATTTTGACAAACCAGATGTAAAAGTTTTTTTTTTATATTTAATCTTGAAGTTACAAACAATATTGACCATGAAATAAACTGATTGATAGTATTTTTTTTATTTTGATTTAATGTATAAAATAAAAATGAACAAAGCATTATTGTTTTGATGGTGTAATAATGATAATAGGTTAATAAACCGTTTGACTCACAAGTTTGTTTTTATTCATTCCCTTTGTCATATTATTAATTACTAAATACATTATATTTATCAACCACAACAAATTTTCTGAAGATAGTAGTGAATCATATCAAAGGTGCAACAATATTTGGTAAAACCAAACCTCTAAGTGGTTTGATTATTCCTGTACATTGTGTAAATTTATCATGGTGGATGATTAGTAATTGGGCAATTTTAGATAATTTGGCTAATGAGAAACAACTACAGCGGTTTGGAGAATACTGAATCCATCGATTGCGATAAAATCTATCAGGTCAATTCTATAATTCATCTGCCTGAATATCGCTCATTGCCTTGAAGCAAAATACTGTGGTGAACCTGACGACTCTTGAATTTTCCCAGGATTTTTCAAGTTTCTTATTTATTTCCTAAATCCTTTATTATAAATAATTTTCTAGACTTGAGCAGCATTTTTTGTTGAGCTGAAAAGCCGTATATACGTAGTGATGTCTTAAATTCTATCCATGTGAAAGGACGTTAAAATGTATGTGTAAAAGTGTCACGTGTGCCTTAATTTTTTAACAAGGCCAAGTAGATTAAACTAATGTAAATAAATCAGTTTATCCCAATACATCAAGCAGTAAAAACAGAGCGGGGTATCAAAGAGAATCATATCAGTGTTATAGCGTTAAACAAGTTCAATAAATCTGCATTGGAGATTTTTAAAGGTTCAAAATATCAAAAAAAAAAAATCGTTTAGCGCGCTCTGAAATGATACCACGAGATGTTGTCTGTCGACGACAGAGCAAGAAGTGGTCACCGCGAGACCAGGACCCCAGCACTTGCCAAAGTGGTTGCTGAAAGAACTCAAAACCCGCTCCGAAAATAGAAAGTCATGGCCGGAGAAAATCTAACGGACAGTGATTAAGGGCAGATCTACGTAACGTAGAAGTCATGAGCGTGAAAGCTACTACTTGAGCGGAATGCACAATGCAAACGGAGGGCACAGAAAAATTCGTAATATAGATGAAAAGATTTTCACCACTGAAGAGAAATTCAAACTGTAAAATGAGCTTACGCTCATAGCGCACTGTTTGAGGAAAATATTAGATCTTCAATTCACAAGATTCAGTGCTCGCCCATAAGACGTTGAAAGCTAATTTGGTTAATTGAAAGCTAATTGAGTTAATTGCGGCTAAATATTGACCTTCAGACCGCTGGATTATTAGCTCTAGAACGTTTTAGAAGAGAAGGGCTGATCTAGACCTTCACCGCAATATCGAGGTCCTAATAGATGATTTGGTCAAAGTAGCACCCTTAGAAGTGGTGCATGCGGCCGTAGGAAAATGGCCAGACCATTTGAAAAAGTGCTTGAAACCTAAAGGTGGAATAAGGAGTTTATATTTTTGAATTTTCTTCTTTAAGGGAACCCGATGGCTGGCTTATCCATATGGGAAAGTTGCCAACTTTGAGAACCTTTTTCTCAAAAACGGTTGTAGCTAGCGACTTGATTTAATTGATTTAATTTTTTTCAGCTTTTTAATCTCTACTAGTAGTTTAATTTGACCTTTTTTTTTATTCAATTTCGAATATCGCAAAAGTTTTGATAAGCCGCCAAAATTTCGATTTTTTTTCACTTCTTTTTTCCTAATATTTTTTTGGACCTAAAAAACGACCAAAACAATCACTCAACAACACTGCTGAATACTTAGGTGAAAACCGCATTACAATAGATTTAGTAGTTTTTGAGAAAATGGGACTGAAATATGAAAAAACCTAATTTTTTAGGGCGGCCGATTTTCTATCACGGTTTGAATTAATCGTTTTTTCGCGGTGAAAACGAATCGATATTGTATAGACACCCTCAGAGTATCGTTGCTCTATGGTTTTTCATTTCGATAGTTATGAATAACCCCCCACTTTACCTCGTTTACATTACATTATAGTCATAATACACATACGTCGTCAGTTTAGTCTCGACTTTAAATTTATTTTTCTCCAAGATAGGTCGTATTAAGGGGAGTTATACAAAACCCTAATGAGTCTTTGAACAATGTAATTTGGGAAAAATACCTAAATCAATTTTTGAGACTCTAAAAACTTTAAAATTAGTGGTATACGAAGTCGTGGGAGCTTTTAATGACGGGGCTATATTCCATCTTCAAGTGTTCGATGAATTGAACATAGATCCAGGAAAAGATTTCATAGAACAAATGTATTCATTGAATAAGAATAGGCTAAGATATGCTGAAAAGACAATGACAACCACAGCATAAAAAGCTAAGTCCAAGACGACAAAAGCAAGGCGAACATTGGACCGGCAATTTGAAGAAGCTAAAGCAGGTCCATCCTATTCAAGAGGCAATTTTTAAATACATTTATATTTATAATATATACATACATATATATATATATATATATATATATATATATATATATATATATATATATATATATATATATATATATATATACTCAGTAATTACTATTTTCAGTAATTATCAGTAATTATTTTTTTTTTTAATAAACTAATACATATTGCTTCCTAGATATTCAATAAAATAGTTGTCTTTTAGTCATCCAATATGAAACTGCTATATTAAAATAATTATAATGTGAAATATACATAAATACATGTACAAATATACGGCAAATAAACAACTATTTTAATGAATATAAGCCTATTTTATTATTATTACCAAAAAGGAAAACGATTCCGTAGACCAGTTAAAGATGCTGCCGAAACCAACTTTTTTGTAAAAACATTTTTTTATACACTTGCAGTTTGCATAATTGTGTTGTATTTTTATGCAAACACTCATGATATCTACATAGAAATTATCAGAATTGAATGTCGAATTTTTTGACTTATGTAAACTTCATTTAGTTTTGTTTTTCTATATACTACCCTTATGTTCAAGGGACAGAACTATTCTAAAAATCAAATAAACTGTATCACTGCATTAATTATGGGATTATGAATCTAAATAAAATTAAATAAACAAGTAAGCCATTTACAAAAAGTACATGCATGTTTTCATAATGTAAAAATGAAACAAAATAACAGAATGATGATCCAAATCACGTATGATACTGTTTTCTCGTTGAATGAGGCCTAATTTTTTCAGCATGGAAAACCAGGGAAAACAGATTTCCACATACATTTTTTTACGTTATGCTCAATAAATATAAACCGAAATTAAATTCAGCCTTTTACAAAAAATTGCAACTTTAAATTTAAATTGTTCAGGATTCTGTTTGATAAAAAAAAATTAGTAGTCAGTTTGCCAAACTGACCAGGTAAATATAAGTTTTTTGAGGTGTATTTTCAAAAATTGTCTAATAGTAAACTCTGTCCTCAATAGAGTTATTGTTTACTTTAATTTTCCTTTTTTGGAAAAATTATTTTAGACTCCTCTGCAGACCATAGTTCCGAATAAACGTTAATAAAAACTGTAATTATAAAGGGTTGTCCGATAAGATTGTCAAAAGTTTAAAATAAGACAGAATGATAACTATAAGTGATAATCCGATAATTTTTATTTTATCTTGAAGCACAAATAATGGACGCGTTTCGCTAACACTGTAGCTTGGTCAGAACTGGCTATTTTCGATGTTAAAATAGATATAAATACAAAAAGTTTCTACAATAAAAATATACATTTTTTAAGAAATTCACACAGATGCTATTTATTGTCTGAACAAATTCAGTAAAGGGGATTTGTTCAGGTCTATTTGGTCATTTAGAAAGGTTTTCGCATCTTTGAGATGGATTATTTCTAAATTCTCTAGATGGTTTAGTTTTTTGCCTTTGTTATGTACAATTAATATTTTAAATTCACTATTAAAAAGATGGTTCTCATTTAACAAATGTGAGGCATAGTTCGAATTATGTTTATAACCGAGAAAGCTTCTTTCGTGTTCTTTAATTCTTTTCTTGAAAGATATGCCTGTTGTAAGTTTTGTTTGAAGATATGCCAATATAAGTTTTTGGACACGACCCACAATACAGTTGATACATCCCTGATTTATCGTTTTTGTTTGTTTTTGCCTTGCAATTTTTGATATGTTTTCCAAGGCTGTTATTGGTTTTAAAGGCTACTTTTGCATTGTTTTTATATAAGAATTTTTCAATTTTTTCCGACGATTTACCAAAGTATGTTATTAATATGAATGAATGGTCTTTGTCATTCTTTTGTGAGTATATTTCAGAGATAGCCTTTTTGTACAATTTTCTTTTTAGAATGTTATCTATTATTCTCTCTGCTCTGAATATTCGTTGTTCCTCCTCCTGAATATCCAGTCATAAGCATAATTCAAACTATGCCTCACATTTGTTAAATGAGAACCATCTTTTTAACAGTGAATTTAAAATATTACATGTACACAACAAAGGCAAAAAACTAAACCAACTCGAGAGTTTAGAAATAAACCGTCTCAAAGATGCGAGAACCCTTCTAAATGAGCAAATATTTCTTAAAAAATGTATATTTTTATTGTAGAAACTTTTTGTATTTATACCTACTTTAACATCGAAAATAATCAGTTCTGAAGAAGCTAAAGTGTTAGCGAAACGCGTCAAATATTAATAATAAAGTGGAAATATAGACAAAACAGTCTTTCATTAAACATTTATAATGAATTTCCAACAAGTAGAAGCCAATACAATTAAAAAAAAAACAAATAATAGCATTATATTTTGACAATAATATCGTTCAAATGTCCCCCTCGGCTTCGTCTGGTGGAATGCATTCTGGAGACCCAATTTTGGATTACTCTTTCACATAACACATTCATTAATAGGTTCTCGGTGTGACATATAGATGGCGTTACTTATGAAAAGTCCTTACCAGTGATCGATTGTGCTAACCTTCAAACATCATGTGTCAAAATTTCATGACAATCTCTTTACTAGTTTCTGAGTTGTTGTGCTCAAAAAAAATCATGTGTTGATTAAAGATTGCTTTTTGATGAACAATACCGTTGAAGTAAAATATTAGCTTGGTAAACATTATCCGGATTCTGCCCGAGACGATCCAAATCACGTATGATACTGTTTTCTCGTTGAATGAGGCCTATTTTTTTCAGCATGGAAAACCAGGGAAAGCAAATTTCCACATAATTTTTTTTACGTTATGCTCAATAAATATAAACCGAAATTAAATTCAGCCTTTTACAAAAAAATGCAACTTTAAATTTAAATTGTTCAGGATTCTGTTTGATAAAAAAAATTAGTAGTCTGTTTGCCAAACTGACCAAATATTAATAATAAAGTGGAAATATAGACAAAACAGTCTTTCATTAGACATTTATAATGAATTTCCAACAAGTAGAAGCCAATACAATTAAAAAAAAACAAATAATAGCATTAAAAATTTGAAAATAATATCGTTCAAATGTCCCCCTCGGCTTCGTCTGGTGGAATGCATTCTGGAGACCCAATTTTGGATTACTCTTTCACATAACACATCCGTTAATAAGTTCCCGATGACATATACGATGGCGTGACATATAGATGGCGTTACTTATGAAAAGTCCTTACCAGTGGTCGATTGTGCTAACCTTCAAACATCATGTGTCAAAATTTCATGACAATCTGTTTATTAGTTTCTGACTTGTGCTCAAAAAAATCATGTGTTGATTAGATATTGTTTTTTGATGAACAATACCGTTGAAGTAAAATAATAGCTCAAATCAACCATAATTGAATGGCATGCTAAATTCAAATGTGGCCGTACAAGCACCGATGATGCTGAACGTTCTGGACGTCCAAATGAGGTGGTTATACCAGACAACATCAGAAAAAATAATAAAATTACGTCGTAAAACAGTAAAGTAAATCTGTAAGAGTTAGCTGATATAATAAAAATATCAAAAGAAAGTTTACATCATTTCGGATGAACATTTGGGAATGCGTAAATTGCTATCGAAATGGGTACCGCATTTGCTCACAGCGGACCAGAAACGTATGGATGATTCTGAGCAATGTTTGGTGTTGTTTGAGTCTACTCAGTAGCCGGTGAAAGCTGCCCAAAGCACCCAAAAACACAACCATCGGCAAGCAAGGTTATGGCCTCAGTATTTTGGGATGCTCATGTGATATTTTTCATCGATTATCTCTTATCAATAGCGAATATTACATAGAGTTATTAGTGCGTTTGAATGACGAGATCGCAAAAAAGGCTTCTAACGAACAAAAAAAGTACTGTTTCACCAAGATAATGCACAAATCGTTGGCAACGATGGCTAAACTGTATGACTGGCACTTAGAATTGCTTCCTGATCCACCGTATTCTCCAGATCTGGCCCTCAGCGACCATGTTCTGTTCTCAGACCTCAAAAAAATGTTCGCTGGAAAGAAATTTCGCTCCAACGGAAAGGCAATTGCCGAAACTGAAGGATATTTTGAAGCCAAAGAGAAATCGATCTATAAAAAAGATGTAGAAATGTTCGAAAAGCGTTGGAATGATTGTATGGCTCTTCAATGAGTTCAATAAAGTCGAAATTTGCAAAAAAAAAGTTTTTTTTATTTGTCAGACCGGGGACTTATTGACCGATGTGTTATATGGCCAGGTATATTTTCAATGATGGCCTGAAAGTTTCGTTTAAAGTTAACCAGAGATTTAACATAACCCCACAAATAATTACCTAAGGGTGTGAGATCGCAATCCTGGTGACAAGTTAACGTTACCATTTCGCAAAATAAAACGTCCAGGAAACCTTTTTTGCAATAAATCGATTGTCTGACGACATGTGTGAGTCGCATCCTCTTGTTGAAAGAAACCATTATTTATATCTACATTTATTAGTTCAGATCAAAGATATTTTTTTGGTATATTCACATAGACCTCATTATTAATAGTAAAACGATTTCCATTATCGTCTTCAAAAAAATAGGGCACGTGTCCTGGGCGCCATTCAAAGAGGAGTGCAAACATATTCAAATATAGTGCAAGTTTAAGTTTAAGACTATTAAAAGTGCATTTTTACGGACTAATTTTCGTTCTAAAACAGAAAATAAATATGTTTTGTAAGATTAATGACTGTTTTATTTAGTGTATCTCTTTATTTTATATTTAGATAATTTACGAAGGGGCGCAACTTCGATGCTCGCCTTAGGCGCCATTTCCGATTTATATGCCCTTAAGTGTCATTCATTCTACACAAAAAACAATGTCTTTCTCCGAAAAGAGAAGGAAGCCTTCTTTGGGCACGTTCGTCGGGTAAAACTTACTGTTTTAACTATTCCTTGGTTCTGATGTAGTGAATCCAAGTTTTATCAAAAGTCAAAAGTCAAAAATCGCAGCAGAAATTGACCATTTCCTCAGTGGTTACGAGACGTGCAGACGGCGGAGCACCACTCCTGCTGATTCTATCACATCGAAACTCAGTAATTCTCGTATGTGCTTAAGAATATCTTGGCGTGGCTGCAAACATCACGGAAAGAGATGTGTGAAGCTGAATTTTTATAGGAAAATTATAAAAAAAACAAAAAACAACATTATTCAATATTATGGGTCCCATAATTATCAATTATGGGACCCATTTAGTGTAATTTTGTGTCTATTAAAAAATCTTTTAGTAGAATTAACATTTAAACAAAGGGTCATATATAATGAGTCTGAATTGAGAATTAATCAATTATATATATTTATTATATAATTATATATATATATATATATATATATATATATATATATATATATATATATATATATATATATATATATATATATATATATATATATATATATATATATATATATATATATATATATATATATATATATATATATATATATATATATATATATATATATATATATATATATATATATATATATATATATATATATATATATATATATATATATATATATATATATATATATATATATATATATATATATATATATATATATATATATATATATATATATATATATATATATATGTAAAATTTTGATTGATGGAAATTAATTTTTATTATCGGTCGTTTATTTGGAGTGGCAATATATGTATATATTTTATAGAATAGAACCCTTTTAAATGAATATAATTAAAATACATTTAATCAGTTGCCTAGAATGTGAGCAAATTTTGCATATTTAATTTGATTTAATTTAAAGTGAATTCGACAAATTGAGCTTTTATACTGTACAAATATACTTTGAAGCAGTTTCGACTTTGTCGTTAATTGGATAAATAGTTATTTTACCGTTGCTCAGGACAGCCCAATACAAATTTGTTCTATTTTTGTCATTTTTTTGATCTCTATTTATATTATTTTTGCTATTATCTACTCTGTCTTGTAAAAGAATCGTTAAAAAGAAATTCCTTGTTATAAACATAAATGGTTATGGTAAACGCTGATATAAGTAGAAATCAAATTGAGAAATTAAGATATCTTAAAGTTCACTTCAATAGAAATGGAAAAATAAGATATAAATTTGAGATCAATAGTTGAACTGGTGTTGCGTTATGAATAAATAATCTTATTATCTATATAAATAAAAATGTAAATGTTCGTTTGTTTAAAATCTAAAATTTTCCAAAGTTCTTCACCAATTGCTTTGAAATGTTGATACAACGTTGTATTCGAATATTCGCACGCGCGTTTTCTTTATATATCTCTTATATAGATGTCACATTTGTGACAGGTAAAAACATGTTTTATTTTGAAAACCAGCGCCATCTGTTGGATATAAAAGCAACACACGCTATACTAAATATTTTACGATAATGGAAGCGCCATCTGTTGAACTTAATAGCAACACACGCAATACTAAACACATAAAAGTGGAATCATGTAACTCCGTTAAATCGATCAAATACATTTACAAGTACGTGAATAAAGGCAGCGACATGACAGTTTTTGGCGTGCAACCAGAAAGAAGTGATAGGAATGCGGTCATACATATCGATGAAATCGCACAATATCAGGCTGGAAGCAGCAATGAAGCTGTATGGCAATTTTTTTATTTCCCATACATGAACCAAGTCCAGCTGTTTTCCACTTAGCAGTACATCTAGAATATGGACAGCTCGTTTATTTTACAGTAGCAAATGTGCAACAAATAGCCCTGACTCCGCCGGCTACAACGTTAAATGCTTTCTTCACGTTATGTCAAAATAACATGTCTGCGAAAACTGCTGTGTTCGGAAGTGTCTACATATTACACATGGAATGCGAGTAGAAAATCATTTGAACGACGCAAACGAGGAAAGCGAGTCGACAGACAACCTGGCATATTCAAAGAAACTACAAGATAAATGCTTCTCTTCGCATACCGTTGGAACTATCTGAGCCTCGAAAGAAAACTGGCTTCCACTAGATCTGATAAAATGGTGTCATTCACTGAGTCAGAGCTAACTTTGACAAATACCATCTCTAAAGTTGGTCAAGGAGGCAGGGCTGGGTGGAGTTTATCCTGCACTTATAAAACACACTCCGGGGAAAGGAATGTTCTGGGGCTTGTGAGTTTCTTTAACAACTAAATTTCCAATTGTCGTTCCCCAAAGGCTTTCAAAACATCAAAAATAATAGCCGTAATTAAGCCAGGTATGAGTCCGGACAAACCTGAACATTACGGCCCAATCGCTCTCCTTACTATATACTTGTTGTGATCAAGTGCTGGCCCTGACTTCTCATATAGAGTGCGGGTATCAGAAGAATCAGAAGACAGCAGTGACGTTTATAGAACTGACGGCTGCATTTGCTACGGTCTGGAGGCGTGCATTGTATTATAAGCTATTAAAAATAAAACCTTGCAACAGTCTTTATATGCTTATAAACGAAAATCTTAGTAACAGAAGATTCGGGGTCCACCTGGATGGCAAAAAGAGTCGAACAGCTACTTAGAATAATGGACTATCCCAAGGATCTGTCTTGGCGCCATTACTTTTTAATTTATGTATTAGTGACTTGCCCAAAACAACTGCGATGAAATGCTGCTATGTAGACGACACGGAACTGGCAGCGCAACACAGAGAATTTAAAGTATGTGAAAAAATCTTGAACGATGTTCTCAACACCTTAAACGAATACTTGACCGCCTGGAGACTAGTACCAAATCCATCGAAAACGGAGATAACCATATTTCATCTAATCAACCACAGGACAAGTCAGGAGCTGGACGTGATATTTGCGGGTAAAACAGCGTAAAACAGACCTTCATCGAAATATTTTGATGTAATTTTGGACAGTTCACTAACATTTAGAGAACACCTTACAGCAGTAGGAAAACTTCCAGCTGGGGAGGTGACAAAGAAACTCCGAAAGGTCCAACTCTAGCGCCTGTCTAATTTGTAGCGGAGTACAGTATGGTTGAATAGTAAACACACGACAAAAGTTGACACAATATTGAATCACACAATGAGAATTATCTCCGGTACCGGTAGGTCAACACCCTGTCAGTTGCTGTCAGTTCTGGACTGGTCTGCTGTCAGTCATATAAGGAACGTATGTCCAATACAGATCTTCGATTACATACAGATATCGATATTGCATCCATCGCCTTAAATCCAAAAACTCACCTTGTGAATTAGCCAGAAGAAGCGTAAATTTTGACCCACTTGGTTGTGGCACACATGAAAAGGAGACATCTACAATCTCTAATACACCCTGGAAAATTACTCCGGGCAGTATACTTCTCCAGGTTTCGCTAGAGCGAAAATTTTCGCTAGAGCGAAACCTGGGTAGACCCTGAAGGTGTTGGGTAACGTTAAACAGACTCAGGACAGGCTACCGGAGAAGTGGAGAAACCTCAGAATATGATTGTGGAAGTGCCTCATAATAAACTTACACATATAATAGACGACTGCCAACTCCGTGCTTATCGTGGACGTCATTTGGGTCCACAGAAGCCAATCAAGAGAGCTCGTTGGCCGCTTTGAAGGAAATCCCAGAAGTCGAGTATAAAAACTCTTTCGAAAACTGAAAAAACGTAGGAATAGGTGTATTGCAGTGAGAATAGTTTGTATTTTATTTAGAAGGTCGTTTGACGTTTTGATCATAGTAGTATGACATATTAGCAATATCATTTTCAATTTGTTTTAAAAAAATGGGGAGTAAATGTATTAACATTTTTGAAACAACTTGGAAGATTTTCAAAAAAACTGGTGAAAAGATGATTGTGCCTGTTAAAAACAATGTCATTAAAAACACGTTTCGTAATTTGTAGAATATCTCTAAAGATATCCACTGAATTAATGTCAAAGCTGAAGACAAGCAGAGACAGACGTTGGGCCAATGTTGCAAATCCCCGCTGAGGGTAAAATCCAGTACGGGCACACGTTCCGAGATATCGCACAGCAGAGTCGGCTAATTATCAAAGTATCAATTGCTTCCAGCTGAAAGCCCTTCGCCCTCGACATATCGATAGGAGCCAGTCGATCAGAACCCGCACGCTTAAACAAAGGGATTTTGGATTGTGTTTTCACTTTTCGACGTTCGTCGTAGCGCCAACGTTTTCTAAATCCTCAACGACCCTTCTGGCATTTTGCATTTGCATGTTCGGCTTTGTGGGTCTCCCTTGATTTCGCCCAACATCAATTAATACGACGGTTTCCATTATATCCTACAATTTATATTTACGAATTTTCGAAAACAAATAGGTTGGACGTTTGGAAAGCGGCTTAACAGAATTTGTGGCTGCTCGTCTCATGGACATCACCCTTCATTTGACAACTACAGAATTAACATTAAAAGTTCCGATATGTAGAACTGACTTTTTTGTGCTTATTTCAATATACACAGGATACGTAAATGAAGTATTGTACCAAGTGGAATAATTTACAGACGGTTTGACATATAAGTTTGAAACTTAAATTAAATAAATAATTATTATTTTAATCTAATATATCACTAGTATCCATCCTGATCTTTTTAAATGATTAGAGATACGAGACACTGGGAAGGGAGTATGCAAAGGAAAAAAAAACGGGAGCTAGTAAAAACGTAAGATAGAATAGAAGAAATACAAAAAGAACATGACAAACAGGAGATTTTAAAATTTTATCAGAACATTACGACAGTAAAAAGCGTTCAATCTAGAGAGACTAATCAAGGATGCAGATGGCGAAATATTAACTAATTTAGATAGCATAGATAACGATGAAAGACATACTTTGAAAAGCTGTTAAAGGGAATCACCAGTGAATATCAAAATGGTAGGCTATAGTTTATGAAAGCAGCCCACCCCCTAATCAGTACCCCAGTACCATTGTTGCAGAAGGTAGAGAAAAATTTAATAAAATTCAAATCTACAAAGCTGCTGAAATAGACAACATATCTTCAGAACTACTAAAACTTGGAGGCAAAGAGTTGGTTCAAGCTTTAAACTTTAGTTAGGCAGAAGTAGACGAGGCCTTGGAGGAAAATGGAAAACCAACTATTTTATTATTAAATAAATAAACAAAGATTAATATCTAAAAATTTTCACTATATTTAAAATTGTATGTATGACAATTGTTTCGACACACAGTCACACACACAGTTTATGGTATTATTAGGTCTATGGTCACTTTAGGTTGTCGTTACTTTTCTCACTGTTAGTTTAGTATAGTTTGTATTCGAAAAAGGCACTGTGGGTCGAAACAATTGTCATACATACAATTTTAAATATAGTGGAAATTTTTAGATATTAATCTGTGTTTACTTATTTAAAATGAATTTCCATCAAGTATCGGCTACTTCAGTTAAATGTATTTTATTATTATTTTAATTTAACTCTCAGGCAGTAGTAAAAATCCAACAACACACGGAAAAAATTGACATCAGAGAAGGTTTGTGACAAGGGCCAGATTGGCAGCAGTCCAGTTTAACTTAGTATTGAACAAAGTTCTAAGAGAAACAGATATAGACCTAAATCAAACAGTGATAAATAAAGAAAAAACAGTTTGTAGGATATGCAGATGATCATATCATATTAATACGACCCAAAAGATTATTAAGATAGCATATAATCTAGAAAAAAATATAGCCAATCTAGAAAAAAATATAGACAAAACAAAGATGATAGAAAAAAGAAATAATTTAACAAGAGAAAATAAATGAATAATCGGCAATGACCACATTGAAGTTGTAAAAAATGTACTTATATGGAAGCAAACTAGACGAAAATAACATCAAAGGAAATACCAGAAATCATATTATTAAGGGTAACAAAACTACTTAGTCCATGCAATCTGTCCTAAGATTTAAACTTATACAAAGAATCACGGAATATAATTATTCTGCGAGGCGTAGACCCTCACAAAGAAAGCAAAAGAGTACTCAGAATAATGTTTGGTGCTGTGAATGACAATGGAAATTGGAGGATAGGTATAATTTCGGAACTTTAGCAACAGAAGTAATTATACATTTTTTTTTCGGAAAGCAATTGGGTATTGTGGACTATGTGAGAGTTCAGCGACTCAGATGAACGGGACACGTTGCGAGAATGCCAAAAAGCCGAATACGAGGGACGGATATTTAGTAAACAAGAAGAGAGTAGCAAGCAGTAGTAAGAGCAAGCGGTAGCAAGAGGAGAGTAGCAAGATAATGTAAGAATAGATGGTGAAGAACTACTGTAATTAAAAACTGGTAAAAGGCTACTGGAGATCGATGATGGAGGCGAAGATTGAAGAAGGTCAAGGCTCATTAACGAGCTGTACCATCACCGGAAGATTAGAAACATTTGCTTTAGAAATATGGAAAGAATTTTTTTTTTCTAAATAAATATTTCAAAGTAATATAACAAAAACTTATGTTGTTTTCGCGCGCCGTTCTCTGCTTGAAGTTAAGCGACTACCATCAGTGTATGTGCAGCATCGTAGCATTAGTAACAATATCTTAGTGGAATGGTGTAAAACGGCCGTTCGCTATTAGGACATTTTACAAAAATAATGCTGAAGAAAGTGGTTCTGCACTCAAACTTAGAGAGAACCAGAACTGCTGTTCGATGGCGTTTTGCTCGCGATCATGTACTTTCATTGAACATTTCGATCAGGAGTTTACGACGCACTTTGCATCAATATTTGAAGTTCTATGCTATTGAGTTTTATAGTCGCCCATTTTTTGGCGCCACCATGTATATATCGGGACCTTGTATAATGGTAAATGGTATAAGATTATCAAGATACAATATCTGATTAATACAAGGAATTTTATAGTTTCTTAGATCAATAATTCGTTTAAGGGTATAAAGCGAAGATTGATTTTTAAACTTCGCTTTTTTGTGTATTAATACTTCGTCATCATTTTTAAGAGCTTTTCTTAGAGTAAACCACCATCGGTAATTTTATCAATTATGAAGCAAATTTATTTGACAAAGAAGCATATTTTTGTGCTTTGTGAGTTCTTGAGGCTCTAAATGAATTAGATTTTAATTTCAGTTAAAAAACATTTTGTTTCTTATATTTTTGGCTCTTTTATTAATGCAAATTATAGTCTAAGAAGGATCATTTACTTAATTTGACATTTTTCTTTGTTGATTATTTTCTTAGCAGTTTAAATTGCTTCATAAATTGATGGAAAAAATCTTGTTTTTTAATACCATGTAATTAAGGATCAAGACAGGTTTTTTTAAATATATTCTAAATGATCGGTAAACGCTTCTATAATTGTAAAGAAGTAGAATACAAAACTATTATAAACATTATTTTCTTTTTTGATTGAGGCCCTATGTTTTAATTAGGGATTTTAAAAGTGAACGCGTTTTTGACAGATTAAAATAGCTGACAGATATAGAAAGGTGGCATAATGAATTCATTATTACATTTCCTTACTCTTAAAATACATCTTAAATCTCTCCTTTCAATATCCACTCATATCTGCCCATTGTAATATTTTTTCAGTTAGATCCAGCTCTCTTCTTCAGGTCTTTCATCTATCTCATTTATAGCCTTTCTCTCCCTCTTTTGTGTTCCCATGGTTTCCAGCTGCTATATGCTTATTCCATCTTTTATCTTTCTGTCTGATGGTGTGTCACCTGTTGTACTAGGTCCTTTTTTTGTTACATTTCCGATACATTAATTGTTTCTCTTTCTATCTGTCAGTTTTATATATGTATTTCCATCGATCTTCGCGCTTTCGCTATTTTTTCCATATTTGCCTCTGTAAATGATCAAACTTGTGATACGAAGGTAAAGACAGGGCCCCTCTCTCTCTACTAACCGAGTATTCCCCATTCCCAAATAGTCCGTTTCCCGTAGACCACTTTATATATTCTCGTTGACTTCTTCAATCTACTTTTATACTATTTTGATTTTTCAATATTTCTCATTGTTTTTTTATTATATCAAATCTTATCTTAATACTTTGGCCCTCCCAATGTTTATTATTAATAAATTTACTATTAAAATAAATGTACTTTAATATTATATAATGGACCGAGACCGGTGAAAATTTTCTTTATATTTTTAAAATGATGTACTCGTTTCAATAAATGAAAATGAAAAATAATAAAAAACGTATAGTGGTATTTTCAGACAGGTACAACAGCGTTTTTTTTTCGAGCGAGGTTCAGTTATTTCACGATAAAAATTCAAAGGAAACACTTTTACACAGGTTAGTCTCGTTGCTGTGTGAACTGATAAAATACTATGAATATGCCTAGTGTTTTTGTGGCACACTTTAACACACCTAAGTCAACAAAGAAAACTAAAATAATTTCTGTTACCTTTTTCAAATGACCTGTGCTGGTTCCAATAAAGACCACGGTGAAATCTCCAGTCGATGTGGCAACAACGGCAGTTAACCTGGTGTTAAAGGTTAGAACTGGCACCGCTGAAACTGGTTGCTCTCCACCAAGTGGCGTGTTCACGTCCAATCCACAGAAATCTTCGCCTATTGATTGCAGTTTCTGTAAAAAGAAAAATGAGATTTTAATATAAACCAACCATTTTCTAAAAAAAAAAATTTGTCCAGAAAAAACAAGAATATTCGATACGGCAGCACTTAAGCTTATTGAACCGGATGATGTAAAAATCACTGTCGAATAATGACGTTAAATGGTCGTGTGATGTACGTAGCATTTTTTACGAGCCGCTTTTACAAAAATTCGATGGTGGAATGGCTCTGAATTGGAAGGAAAACGGGCTAATTTTTAATAAATCCACAAAAAAATGTCGATCAGTTATTTTATCCGTCAATCAACGCTTCATCCGAATGGAAAAGATGTAATGCTGGAATGATGACGAACAAACATAATTAAATCAATCAATAATTTCAAATCGCCAAGTTTTAATACATTTAAAAAAATGTCGCACCAGCATTTAGGGTCTCGTACATCGGTATACATGTAAAATTATTTTATCAATTCGCTGCATTTTGTAAAACAAAAATTATTTTACAATTATTTACAGAAACACAAAAATGACGAAAAGTTAAGAAATAAGACAAAAAATATTGAATCCTTTGAATTGATAGCTTGTAGCAATTTCAATAATATGGTGATAGATGAGTTGGGACTTTTGTATGTTATTTTCAAAACATTTGTGTGATTTTTGAAATAGTAGTTCATTTATGTCGTAAGTTACGAAATAAACTGAACTAAAAATTTACATTATTACGAATATAGAACACTTACAGATGGTGAAAAATTATTTAAACAAAGCGATTTTTCTCAATTTTTTAGTTGTATTAAATTTTGTAACGTTATATCAACACACTACAAACGATTTTTAACAAAATTATACCACAATTAAAGTAGAATATAAAGTAGTTAATAGAGTATCGATTTTTCATGAGAAAAACATATTTAAAGTAGTAAATATTAATCTTCTAATTGTAATGCTGCGAAAATGCCGAGAGCTGTCTTTGGAAAAAGACTCATACGGAAAATGTGAATTAGAAAAGAAATGATATGAAATTCCGCCTAATTGTCAAAAATATATAGCTAACTTACGTATAGTAAATTACAAAGTGGAAAAACATGAACGAATTCACATCAAAACGAAAATAGAAATCAGTTAAAATTTGGAGAAATATCTTAAATTCTATTAGAAAAAAATGAAAAAAAAAGTTGTTTTTTATTGGAGCAAACTTCATGCCTAGCACTGCATCATTTCCATAATTTCTGATATGAGAGGGACGAGTGTCCGGAGGAAACCCTTTTTTCAGTCAGAATAACAGGAAAAAAAGACTCCAGTTCGCTAAAAACCACGAGGGTGGAATTATCAAGGTTTGGGGGTGTATATCTTGGACTGGGACTATAAATTTAGTAGTCATTGATGGGATTAAAAATGCTCGGAAGCATTTGGACATACAGTGGATAAATGTCCGAAAGTGCATTGAAATTAGGTACCAGAAATGTTTTCAGATTCCAGCAAGACAACGACGACGAAGCACACGGTGGGGGCCACGGAAGAATGGCTTCTCTACAAGGTCAAAAGAAAGTTGATCAATCACTGGATATTACTCTTATTGAAAACTTATGGCATTTAGTGTATCAAAAAGTGAACTTATGAACTATTATTTATTAAACTTTATATTCTATTTTAATAATGGCATATTTTTGCTGACAATTAGTTGTAGTTTGTATTGACGTAAGGTTAAAAAAAATTAAAGGTGTTAAATTAAAGGAAATTGAAAAAAATCGGTTTGTTTAAACACCTTTTTCCCCCACTGTACAAAGATTTTTTAAATTCGAGTGTTTTCGCACCATTACAGAAAATAAAAGTTCGAATATTCAAATGACTCAAATGGTCTGTATTCTGAATATTGATGTTTTAGTAATTGAAAAATTTACGATTACGATTTATTTGATGCTTTTATATAAAATGACTGACTTAGTACAAAAACGAATTTTTAACTATTTCGGTCACATGAAACATAATGGTTGGGATAATTGGTAATAAGAGAACTGGTCGAAGGAATAAAACCACTATATTGGGCATTGAAATGAGAGGATAATTACCTGGAAGAACTAACGGGCCCATCATATTTTTAAAAAGACCAGGGACTAGAGATGATGGAAGCTGTTGTTCGTAATGTCAGGAAAAGTGAATTATACCAGAGATCACAAGGAAAAGAAAGCAGATTAAAGAAGAAAAATAAGAAGCAAGAGCAGGATATTCAAATTATTAAGATTTCAAACACATCTTCTTCCTCTGCCTTTCATGACGTCCAACTTTGGACACAGTGTTGTGTCCACCTATCTGTGCTCTGTGTCACACTTTTCTAATGTAGTCAGCTGATTCGTTAAAAGTGAGCCCCATCTCATATCTTGTGCTTCTCCTTATAATCATGGTCTCCATTCCATTGCTGTGTTTGGATATTCCCTCTCTTGTTTTTCAACCGTGCATTGTGTTCAACGAAACTTCATTTAAGTTGTGTTTAATGAAAGACTTTTCTTGTCTAATTTCCACTTTAATATACTAAAAGGTGCCTCATAAGAAAGTTTCTATTTCATTGGCTCACTGCGCAAACTCAACAACCGTGAAGGGGTGGGCGCATGTCATTGGATAGCTCCGCGTTTAATAATTTAATCGGTATGGGGCGTTTCTCGGGAGCAGACCATGCATTGTATGTGTGAGAATTTTACAAAAACAATGATTAAAGGCTCATTTTCATCTCAACGGTCATGTAAATAAGTAGAACTGTCGTTACTGGAGTGCAACGAACCCGAGACACAAGCGTCAAAAACCTCTGGCTCATGGGCTGCAATGTCAGCGCCAGGAATAATCGGTCTGTACTTTTTTTAAGACGGCAGGGGACCAGCAGTTACCGTCAATTCAGAGCGCTATGTGGAAATGTTGGACAATTTTTTCGTATCTGAGCTGCAAAACTGCTGGTTATAATCAAAGAACATGGTTTCCGCAGGACACACTTTCTTGTGTTCGTTTCGTGATTTCCGTGATGAAATTTTCACAAACAAATTAATCTCCAGAAAAGAGCTATCTGAAATCAAAAGTTTAGTTAATAAATCGGGTTCCTTGGTGCAATTAAAGGAAAAAATCCGACCCGAAATGGCAGCCACTCCAGAGATTATGTACCAGGCAGTCCTAAGAAATTTTGCTGTTCGTTTAGATGAGTGCCGTGAGCGTGAAGGTTTATCCAAATACATTATTTTTTAAAAAGTAATATCCTAAAATGTTTATTTCAATAATTAATAAAGGTTTTTTTGATGGACGTCTCTCTTTTATTTATATCGCTATATCTGAAACTGAGTTCCATCTACAAAGAGTTCCTTACAACTGATCAAGCAGTTAATAACAAATATTATTTAAGCATTATGCATCATTTGCGTGAGTCCATTAAAAAAAAAATGTCCTGATTTATGTGCATTCTGCATTATGATAAAGTACCATAGCACACACCAATCATTATTCGCTAAAAATCAAACAAATACCTTTCCACAAGCACCATATCCACCAGATATGGCACCGTGTTACTTTACCTGTTCCTCGATTGAAGAAACCATGTCATTTTAAGTCCATATAGTCGAATATAAAAACAGTTCCGAAGATTGTAAAAAACGTTGGAATAAGTGTTATTGCAGTGAGAGGGGTTTACTTTGAAGGAGACTAAGTAAGTTTGGACGAATAAATAAATACTTTTTGTTGTATTTAAAATGTTACATTACTTTTTAATCATAGTAGTATATTTTTAAATAGTACGATGAACCGATCTCATATTTTCGTAAAGGCACACAAAAGCTGTATTCATATTTTGAGTAAAATTGTACATTAAAAAAACACAAAAAAAACATTTCTGCAATCCGTTAGGAAAATGTAATTTCGTCGAAATAATTATCTTAAAATTTATATTTGATTTTATATCAGACTTCAATTTGAAACGAGCATAGACAAAGGAACTATTGTTGGATCGAAGCAAAACTTCTGCTTCGAAACTTTTAATTCAAAAAATTAATTTTAATTAAGCTTTGTTCAATGTAAGCAATTTGTTTTGTTGCTTAACTAGAAAAGGAACGTTGCCAAATTTTCGTTATTCAGTCGAGCTGGTTCGAAAATTTATTTTTCCTCGTAGTAAATTGATAGTGGGCACATACGAAAATATTTACTTCCACTATAATATTATTGATTTCCATTAAATAACAATTGTGTGCTTAAACGAGCATTTCAAAACAAACAATCAGCTTTATTTGTATGTTTAAAAATATAGATGCAAGCACAGTGGTGGCGATTTAAATACAATCAATTTTATTATCTAGACTATTTGTATTTTGTTGATATGTTTTTTCATGGAATGAATCGATTAAAAAATAGTAACAAATGTGTTGGTATTAGTCCACTAGGAGCCTTTTTGAAACTTTGCCATAGAGTTTTCAGAAATCATCACATGTCCTCGAAGGTATAGGTGACGTGTATCGAGCTGCGATTGTTCCTTTACTTACTTACGGTTGTGAACTGTGAGTATCCTATAGGTAACACCTGAGGGTTCTCGCGAGCACACAACAACGTCTTCGTGGGAAGAGGGTACCTACGTTGGGCGGGACATTTGACTATCTTCTAGAAAAGTGTATATTATATGGTGAACCAACCTTAGGTGAACGTAGACAAGGAGATCAGAAACTTCGTTACAAGGAAGCTCTCCATGAAACATTAAAGAGCGTTAATGATAGTCATCAAGGACAGGTGAATGTCTCTAACAGAATCCAATGCAGGGCTAAGGCCTAGAAATGGATACATTTCGCCTCTTGGCCAGTTCGAATGACGGGAGTGTGGTCGCGTCATCGCATCTAGAATAGGTTTTTTTCAGTTACAAAAGATAATCTTGAATGCTAAAAGAACAAATTCGATTCGAGTACTCAACAAAGGAGTACAAAAGTACAAGCAGTGCAAAGTACAAAAGGAGTAAAGAACATTGTTGCAAGAAACCTTGCAACATATCTTTAATGAATTTGGCTAGATCCTCTACTCAACGTAGATAAAACTCAGGCAATTTCTTCCCATGTGAAGAAAATCATGAATAGTTGCTGATGGATACTTAACCAGAAATAAATGAAATATCAGTGAAACCTAATGTGGGTTCAGGAATGGGGTAGGCACAAGGGATGCTATAGTTTTCTATTAATCTACAGGGTGGCCCAAAATTAGATAGTGTATGAAAAATCATAACTTTTTTAGTTCGTTGTAGTTTTTAATTTTTTCTTTTTTTATTTTACATATAAAGTCAGATAATTCAAGTACGGAGAGGTACACAATTGCTCAGCGAACCAGAATAGACACCTTGTTTTTGGAAAATAATCGGTCAATAATTCTAACGCAACGTGGATACAAAAGATTTTACAATGTTCGCGAGGCGCCGACTAGGCGTACAATAACCAAAACTGTTCGGCGTTTTGAAAAAAGCTGAATTATTGGGATGCCAGACACACGAGAAGATCTCGTAGTGGTCTTTCAATTGCAAACAATGAACACGTTTTGCTCAATTGCAGATCTCCCGTCGTTCCCTACAGTGAAATCTAAGGGTAGATTTGATTTGAAAGTACGCCACAATAAACTGCTGGAGTTGCCAAAGATCAACAACATGAACGTGATAGAAAACAATAAGCAATCTGTAATCCCATCAATCAGCTAATAAAAGAAGGAAATTTTTCAGAAAATATAGAAATAAGAAGATGAGTACGGTAAGGATGCATATTGTTGCCATTAATTTTTAATCCGTACTCCGAAGCAATCACGGAGGAAGTTCCTAACAACGAAGAAGTCGGGATTAAAATAAACGAAAACCCCATTAATAATATTAGGTATGCAGACAATACAATAGTTTTTGCTGAGAGTTTGCCAGACGTTCAGAAATAAAGTAGAAAAAGCAAATAATGCCAATGTTCCAAATGAGAGAGAACAAAAATGCAAGTACCCGGGTACATGGATAAGCAAGTCACATGATCATCCAGTAGAAATTTGCAGCAGAATAGAGATAACTCCTGCTCCTTTATGAAAATGAGATGTTGACATGCTCCTTTATGAAAACATTGTTTATATACAGCTTATCAGTTCAGATTAAAGATATTCTGTTAGTATCATAATATAGCGTTCACCATTAACAGTAACATGATTTCAATCATCGTCTTCAAAAATATAAGGCCCTATCACTCTTTCAGCTCAAAATCCGCAAGAGCAGTGACTTTCTGAGGATAAAGAGGTAACTTCTGAATCACTTGAGAATTTTCATCGGGCAAAATCCTGCAGTTATGTTTGTTCACAAAACCCATTAAGCCAGACGTGCACTTCGTTGGAAAGTATTATTTTTCCCCCAAAGTGGAGGTTGCCTTCCAACTGATTTCTACGCGCTGTTGAATCGTGTATATTTCCGTGGTTAATTGACATTATGTGCTGAACGCAGCAGTCTATGAGTGACATTTACATTTGTTGCCGCTGTTGGTTTTCAAAGGTCTGATATTGGTATTGGAAAACTCTTTATTTCAGTAATATTTCAATTACATTCATTTATTTCAGTAGTTTTTCAAATATATTTTAAGATGATTATTGCACAAAAATATTTTTGTTGCGTTTCATTGTCAAATTTATTCAAAATCCGAAAATGGTAACTGTGCCTTTTTACGAAAATGAGTGAGTTCTACCCCTCGTATATTTTAAAAATATTCTTTTCGACGCAAGCAGTAAGGAAACGGTATTTTAAAATCAATAACCATGGATAGTAACTGAGGGTGTGAATGTTGTCGGTGTTCAAAAGTTTCAACGTATTTAAGATATTCATCTTAGTTCGGAAACTACACGTGGAAAGTTAATTGTGCGTATATCAGTCTGTTTGAGAAAATATGATGGCAAACTTTGCTATACTTTATAATATTAATTTTGAGTAGAGTAATTATCTAGACAAGAATAGATTTTGAAGTTAAAGCAGGAAACTAAATGTCTTTATTAATTAGCTAATGATGCATTTAAAGTGTTTAGTGACAGTATTTTGAGTTGGAACATAGTAAGAGTGCGTCAACTAGATAATTACCATACGTATTAATTTTGTTTCAAATTTTAATTTTTTTTAACAGTATTATATCATGCAAACAATAATATAGGTCGACATGATTTTTGTAACATTGATGAGAATGCTCTTTTTGCGTTTCATTTGGGTAGGTATTAAAACACCTTTTCACAGAAATGGCCAAGCAGCCTCCCATTTTCAAGTATCTGCTTCTCCTTTATATCATGGATAATTGAAATTATTTGTACCTGTCTTTGAACTGGACAATGTAAGAATTACTACAAGACCGTAGAGGGGGTATTTCCACAGTATTCTACGAACCTTTAAAGGCAGTTTTATTGTTTTCTATAGTTTAGTTTGTTTCCGTCTCATTTACAGTAAAGTCACGTGTTTTAGTCGATTTTATATATAATAGCAAGTTCGCCGATTTTGCAAAAATCCCGCGGATAAGTTTTATTGTATATGCGGACGATTTATTTATGTAAATTTAGGGATCGCTAAATGAAAAATGCATGAAACGGAAGTGCAAGAAAAAGTTGCAAGAAAAAATTTATGCCGTTTGCTGTTCGTATGGTGCGGAGAGAACCTCCTGACCATGTAAGTAATTGCTACTTTTGTATCACTAAAACAGAAGAGATTTCAAAAAAGCAAAAGGACAACTGCACTTAGGCCAGTTCCTCATAGCCAGAAACTACCGGTACAGATTGCGCCTTTAAACGAGGAATATGTTTACCGGTGATTCTAATACTTCATCAGGATCTGATCGACAACTTCCTGAGAACACCAGTTGTGACCCAATATTTTTAACAACTACCAGTGAACCTCACTTAATAACTCAGAATGAATTAAATGATTTGTTACGTGCTCTGGGATTGTCCAAAACAAAAATCGGAACTTTTTGGTTCCAGAGAAAACGGAATGCAACATTTTCAAGTTTTTAGAAAATGGAAGAATGGCTATGTGTCTGACAATGAAAAAAAACTTGTGACAACTTAGCAACCATAATAAATCGCGTTAAATATGAACAGTATCAGTGGAATATTTGTAGGGATTTAAAAGTGATAGGTATATTGCTAAGACTTCAAGAGGGTTTTACAAAGTATTGCTGTTTTTTGTGTCTATGGGATAGTAGGGCAATAAAAGAACATTACAGTAAGAATAGAACTTCTTTTGAACCTGGTACTTCAAACATAAAATATGCCCCCCTTGTTAATCCAAAAAACTAACTTGGACTAATGAAAAACTTTGCCAAAGCCATGTACAAAGAAGGTAATGGTTTCAAGTACCTAAAAGAAATATTTCCTCAACTAAGTGATGCAAAACTAAAAGAAGGTAAATTTATTGGCCTTAAATAAGGAACCTTTTAGGTGATTTTTGTTTTCAAGAAAAATTAAATGAAAAGGAATTGGCTTGGAAGTGTTTTGCAAGTGTAGTGTAAGGATTTCTGAGCAATAAGAAAGATGAAAACTAGAAAAACCTCATAGATGAATTCTCGAAAGCCTATAAAATACTAGGGTGTCTTTAAAAATGTCTTATTTACACTCCCATTTGGATTTTTCCCGAAAATTTGGGTGCAGTAAGCGACGAACAAGGAGAGAGGTTTCACCAAGACAGCAGGATGATGGAAGGTGACTGTTGTCGCGACAGGCAATATTTGCATTAATTTGACGTTTTACATGTTTATATTAAATAAATTTTAGATTGTAAAAATGGACCGATCGACCCCTGTAATAAAAAAAACTGTACGTGCTACAGTAATTAGCTTATTATTTTCGGATTTAGGACTACAAAATACTTCATATACATCTATTTTCATCAATGTTACTTCAAAAAAGTTTAAATTTGTTGACCTCTGTTATTTTTGATTATTTTACATTTCTATTGGGTTTAGTATTTTCGGTTTTAATAAATGGTTTTAGACTGTGAAAAATATATTTTACTGGATTGAGCTTCTAATTTCTTCTACATTCTTGTATACACCATGATTTTGACAATGATTATGTAATGATAAAGAAATCAAGAAATTTCACTTACATTTGGTAGAAAAAAATTATGAGTAGATCTATTACTGTTATAACGCTCTGTAAATCTGCGAGACAAGAGCCGAATTAAATGATCAATGTCTTCATGTGACAAGGTATACTATTCGCGTTGTATACATTTAAGTTCGTTTAAAGCTGCCATCAGCTTTATACAAGCTCAAGATTTCGACCAATGCTATAGCATATACGTTCTATCGATAAATCTGTGGATTTCGTTGTCTAATCGAGTGTCGTTATAGCAGACTCCTCTAAAAACTGCATTGTTTGAGAAGCTGTATACGGCTTTGCGTCTTGTTGAAAGATGAGATTTGGACGAGCTTGCAGATACAGTCTAAGGACGGGCTGAATTATTTCGGAATACATAACGGGCTTTCTCTGATGGTTACTAGGGTTAACCTGCTTTCGAAGAATATAACCCTCCATATCATAATTCTTCGAATTATAGCTCCAAGAATCTCGCATAGTATATAATAAGTCCATATCATAATTCTTAGAATGATAGCTCCACGAATCTCGACGAATTATCGACAAATTCCGAATGCATTTCACGCTCCTCGGTATTAAAACAAAAAACCTTGCGTTAGGAAGAACATATTCCAAGGCGTCAAACTATTGACGCCTTGGAACCCAATATAACTCATCACCTTGTAAAAAGTGGTCGGAAATTGGATTGACATAATGCGCTTTGTCAGAAGTAGTTGCGGCGGACATTTGTCCGAAATTGTTTTCAAACATTAATGCCACTGAATGTTATTTCACATAAAATAAATAGTTTTCAATTTAAAGTTCGGACGCACTAAAAAAAATCACTCTATAGAGTGTAGTTAGATTATTTGGAAAGGACATATTTTGTTATTATATAAGTAAATACGTAGAATGACTCTCAAAAACTACATGGCAGTTTGATACTACAGTACTGTTCTGTAATGAGCTTAAGAAATATTATATTGAACGAACTGAATAATTTTAATAAGAAGTTTCATTATCATAGCGAGCTTTCTGGCAGTCTTCGTATTTCCACAAAAAGAGAATCATAACTTTAGAGAGAACTGTAAATCTATAACAGCTAAACAAGTAGCCTCTAAAACTTTTCGAGACTTAGTTAAATGGTTCTGTCTAACGGTTGCTTAGCTGAGTAATAAATCCAGAAATCTCGTCTCTTATTCCCACCTGGTGGAATAATATCATGACCTGAATCGTACAAGTAAACCGAAGCTGTAAGGCAATTCAGTTCGTCTAATGGAACTTTCTTAGAATTAGGAAAACAACTTTATATGGACGGTTTACAATCTAATTTTACTTAAAGTTAATTTAGGTTGCATGAACAAATGATACTGTTAGTGTTGGAGAATTCGCAGACTGTTTGTCCATGTGAGAAAACATGGAGAAACTGTGTGTTCCATGTTTTGTGTGTTTCCATGTGATGTGTGTTCGTATATATTTCCGGGAAAATACGATTCTGAAAGTCCACAAATGGATTACAAAAAAAAAACACTTAATATTATCTCACATATTTAAATTTGAAATATTTTTAAAAGAGAATATAGAAATTATGTGCGGAATACACGGAGGACCATTTATTGTCCCTAACATAACATTTTAGTCTTCAGAAAAATGAACTCTGTAATCCGTAAATATTAGAGATCTGGACACTATCTCTAACGAAATTATCGGTGTTGTGGACGGTACGCATTGAAACGGAACTGATCTGAGCTAGGTTCTTATCGTGGTGAAAAAAACGCTTCATTTTTTAAAATCATCTTTCGGCTACGGCTTATAATACGGCTTGATATAGTATAAACATTCTACCATGACCAAATAGTAAGGTGATTTTTTAAACAATCTACGAGGTGTGGCTATTAAATAACGAGACTGACGCTGCTACAGAAAGAGTACGCATGCGCCAAACTGTTTAGCGTGAAGCCTTCTCTTTCGAATGCAGTACCTCGCATTCGCTTCTGTAAACAAATCCGTAAAACCGTAGCCTTCGTTTGCATCAAAGTTGTTTTTTTTGTTTCGCCGGAAAAATGTTAATTGTAACAATAGAGCAACGAATTGTTGAGAAATTTCAGTTGAAACTTGGAAAAACCGCTACTGAAACTTGTAATTTATTGAAAGAAGTGTATGGCAATGAATGTTTATCGCGTGTACGTGTTTTTGAGTGGTTTAAGCGTTTTCAAGATCTCCGAGAAGACGTTGAAGATGATCCACGCCCGCGTCGCCCTTCCACGTTAAAAACGGATGACAATATCGAAAAAATCGGCAATTTGGTTTGATGTGACCGTCGATTAAGTATTTGTGCGATTGCTGAAACTGTAGAAATTGACAAAGAATGTGTACGGCAAATTTTACATAACAATTTTAACATGCAAAAAGGGTGTGTCAAAATGGTGCCTAAAATTCTCACGTTTGAACAACAAGAAGCTCGTAAAAATGTTTGTACTGACACTTTAAATGTCATTGAAAACAAAATGTCACATGTGAAAAATCGTGTTTTTTTTACTTATGATCTTGAAACGAGTTGATGATTTACTATGATTCAAATTTACCGAGAGCTAAAAAAGCTCGAATGAGAAATCAAAATTAAAAGCAATGGTGATTGTTTTTTTCGATATTCATCTGATTGTGTACCTTGACTAGGTTCCTGAAGGTCAAACTATCCATCAACATTACTACCTTCACGTTCTTGTTGAACTCCGTGAAAGAATAAGGAAAAAAAAACGGCCCGAATTGTGGAAGGACAAGTCATGGGTTCTGTCACTCTCTGTCAAGAGGTTTCTAGCCAAGTACAGCATCCCAGTGTTAGACAATCCGCCTTATTCGCCGGATCTTGCACCCTGCGACTTTTATCTGTTTCCTAAGATAAAATCTGCATTAAAAGGAATGATGAAAGATCATTGGACAAGTCATGGGTTCTGTCACTGTCTGTCAAGAGGTTTCTAGCCAAGTACAGCATCCCAGTGTTAGACCATTCGCCTTATTCGCCGGATCTTGCACCCTGCGACTTTTATCTGTTTCCTAAGATAAAATCTGCATTAAAAGGAATGATGAAAGATGTTAGTCCGTTGAAGCTGTGAAAGAGAAAGCGGCAGGCGTTCTAAAGGAGCTGACAGAAAAGAAGACTTCCAGCACTGTTTCGAATAATGGAAGATTCGCATCGAGCGTTGTTGGAATAGAGGTGGAGTGTATATTAAAGGTGATTATAAGTAAATATGTATGAAATAAAAATAAAATGTTTTACAGCGTCAGTCTCGTTATTTAATAGTCACACATATTTATTATTATTTTATTAATTTATTCATTCAAAATTTCATTTGTCTCGTTCAAAGTAATTCCCTGCCACTGCAATACACTTATTCCAAATTTTTTCCAGGCTTTGAAACAGTTTTACTCGATTTGTAGTATTTCCTTTAAAGTGGCGAACGAACTTCCCTGGCAAAACGGCATTTATTAAAATAGCATTTCTTAAAATGGCATCCACAAAGTGGTTTGTACAATCGAGGAACCAGGAAAGGCACACGGTGCTGCATCTGGTGAATATGGGGCTTGCAGAAGGGTGTTTGTTTGATTTTAGGGAAAAATTGATGAATAATTATTGCGCTATGCAATGGTGGAATATCGTGATGCAAAATTCATGAATTGTTTTGCCACAAATCTGTCTCGCATACTTAATTGGCGATTACTTAGTGCAAGAGCCTTGATTTTGGTGATATTTTTTTCATTAGTTGGCGAGAAAGGTCTTCCTAAATGAGGTTCATCTTCAATTGCTTCTCTATCATCATTAACTTTTTTTTAAATCGCCGACAACAATTTTTAACAATTATAAGATTAATAACAATTATAACACAGTGACTAACTAAAACAACTGGTTGTATCGATACGTAAAGCGCGCGAATTTTTAAAACAAAACGTTTTCCTTACTTTTTGATCATAGATCGCAGAGGTCACCATTGCCAATTATAACATAATTACAATCTCTAATGATCATCAGATATATAAACATATCTAATATATATGTATATATATAAACCAAATAGATCCAAGTTAAGATGGATGGATATAACAATAGAAAAATTATATTTATTAACAAAAATAAAGAATATTTAAGCGTTTTTGAAAAATATTATTTGTGGAGATATCATATCAACACCTTGTATATATTTTGAAATCATCTAGATGTAACAGTGTACGTTAGGAAAGTGGTGCTTGTAGTTAATAAATCGAGATGCAGTGTCGATTATAAATCGTAAGCAGCGTGATAGGCCAAGCATTGTAAAAAGAGAGGCAGAACTATTCGAAATCAAGTCAAGGGATCGAAGCATCGATTCCGATGTTACGAAATTCCGCACTAACGGTTAGTTAGTTATCTTTTAAGAGTCACGATTGAACCATTCATCACAGAAAAGATGATATTGGAGACAGTAATCACTAACTGTAAGATACAGTATTTCATAGTCGATTTCCTCTTTCGTGGAATTCATTGAAATATTCCAAATCCGAAAGTATAAAAGGCAAAACGAAAACGTATTATTGCGCACCGAACGGCGCTTAATCTACACTTTTTAAAAGCTCATAAAAGTCTTTTAAAATTTTATTTTGTGGATTTCCGTCGGCGAAAGCCTCGCCTATATATTTCATGCGAAAACCTGATAAAATTCTTTGCCCATAGCTGAATAGGAATTAATTGTTTTCGTTGCTCAAATTACATCTTTTACTTTTCCACCAATCCTATTCCTCGCTTCTATTTTATTCCCCAAATTCCAAGAAATTCAATATTATACAAAATTATTTTATTTCTGAGGACTTTTTATTTTTAATAAATATTTCTTTCCGTGACCTTTTATATCCATTACTAAATTAAGATCAAGTAAATTTCAATGATGCTTCTATGAGCTGATGGATCTCTTCAACGCCATCTTTATTTTTTTAACGTTATATCAAGACAAACTACTACTGATTGTTAACAAAATAAGTCACAAAATAAGAATTTAACAACGGGAAAAAAGTTTTTGAACACCAAAAAAGTTTTTAAAAAAATAACAAAAACTTTTCATTATTTTTTACTGTAGCCATTATCACTATGACAATCTTCAATCCTCTCGTCATTGATTCTACTACTTTTTTTTGTTATACCAATTAATATATATATATATATATATATATATATATATATATATATATATATATATATATATATATATATATATATATATATATATATATATATATATATATATACATATATATGTGGTGTGTATTCTGAAAGTGATATAGATTTTAAAAAATCTATATTTGTGCATTTAGTTTTTCTCACCTTTTGATCCACTAAATGTCATATGTTCTAAATAAGATTAATATTCAATAATGATTGAGGAGCTGTAATCAACCTTCTGATATTATAGAGCCTTCATACTTTGCACTTGGTACATCATTTCCAAATATTTGCGTACAAATTTTCTCGCAGTTTTTTCATATAGTCTCGAGCACTTAAGATATTATCAATGATTGAGTTTTCAGTCCCAGCCCAAGAAACACATTCACACACCATGATTTACTTTACTAAAAATGGCTGATTTCCAAAAATCTAGTATCTAATTTGCTGAAATCGATTTTTTTTCTCTCGTTTTTCTAACTAATACAGAATGTCTTCCTGGCAGTCCTCCCCCTATGTCTAAAATTATGTATATAACTTCTTGCAATTTTAGGCGTGACGTTTCTCTAGAACAAGAAGCAATACCACTACCTACTTTTTGACTTGAAATGTGAAATTCTGTAACAATGACATCGTCCGAATAGAATTTTATTTATTTTTCACTGTAATGTAATGTAAAAGCTGATTTTTTTAGTGTCTACGAACTTCCGATAGGGATCGCTGTCAAGTAAGTTTGTAAATCTATATCTCAATAGTCTGAATGAAAAATAATCATGAAACGTTTAACATCAGAGCAAATCTTGCAAATTGTCGAAATTTATTATCAAAATCAGTGTTTCGTGCGGCAAACTTACAGAGAACTTCGTACGTGCCCAACCGAGCGATGTATGCACCGAATTATCAACAAATCCCTAACGCATTTCACGTTGCTTGTTCTTAAAATAAAAACAAGACAAAAATTGTGCGTTTCGGAGAAAATATTGCTGCTGTTGCTTGCAGTGTTGATGAAGATCCAAATTTATCAATTCGGCGCTGTTCGCAGTTGGGCTTTGTTATTCGGCTATGTGGATTATTTAATTCAGAATTTGAATGGTATTGATCTGGAGGAAATGTCCACATGTCATGTAGCCAACGCAACAATTGATTTATTGAGAAAACAATTCGGTGAAAAAATTAATTCGAGGAACGGACCTGTTAATTGACCACCAAGGTCATGGGATTTCATGTATTTAGATTATTTCCTATGGGGTTATATTAAATCTTCGGTATATGCCGACAAACCAGCAACTATTGACGCCTTGGAAGCCAAACATAAGCCGGATAATTGCGGACATAACACTCCAATTGCTTGAAAAGTAGTAGCTTCGTCAGAAGTAGCCGCGGCGGACATTTGTCACAAATTGTTTTTAAACATTAATGCCATTGAATGTTATTTCACATAAAATAAATAATTTCAAGGCATCTAATTTGGCTGTTTTGTTGTTTTATTTGATTTTAAAGTTCGGACGCACTAAAGAAATCACCCTATAGATACATATTTAGAGAGTTTTTAATCTTTGACAATGTATCGCAATTTTATGCCATTTTTTCAAATTCACAATTTCAGCACGTACCCCCAAAGCAACTCCTAATTTTTTCTAGCTCACTTTATAGCTGATTAAGGTGGATTAAATGTGTTAAATGTTTCGGGTATTGACGTTATTTATTATACCTAAAGTGGATTAACAAAGTAACAAATAACAAAAACTGTTTTAATACTTTTTTTCCACGAAAAATCCGTACTTTTTTTGCGAACTACTTTATAAAAACATTATATTTTGCTTTAATTATGGTATATGGTATAAAAAGTCATTTAAAGTTTGTTTCTGTTTTTTTAGGATTATTGCCTGCTCATATCTCATATGTGTCATATGATGTTACACATCTGAAAGTTGTTATTTTATCACCGATAAATATTTAATCTTCAAAAAGGGTGCTTTACGACTTATTTGTACACCTAATAAAACAAATTTTGGGCTTGAATGAATTTAATTTGTTTATTCTTTGACGCGTCCCTTAAAACAACTGAAGAACTATTTAGCATGAAGTGTAAAACAGGGGAAATAATGTTCAACCCTGCCGGCCTGGGGCTGGCAACCTTTCTGATGGGTTTCTCGCCCTTATATTCGTCAGATAAATTATATTTTATTATTTGCACCCTTTAACAATCGTTGACGGTAAAAATGTGTGAAATTCCCTTCATATTTCACGTACATATTTTTCTGTGTTCGTATATTTAATTTGGGCTGACAAATTTTCGTCTAGACATGTACGCCTAATATTGTGTGTGTATATATATTTTTTTCTTTCTAACTCCAACAAATTGAAGTTACGTGATAAACGAGAGTTGAAACGACACAAATTAGTTTTATTTTCTCGATCTGAACCGGTGAAACTTAGGGAATATTAAAATATGAACGGGGCATATTATAAAAGATATATACAAACGTAGATCAGATAAAATTACATTCTTAAATTAAATATAGTCGAACATCCTGCCTGCAGGTTATAACTGTTTAGTATTGTAGGTGTGGCATATCTGTTAACCATACTATCTTTTTAAGGTACATGCTGCAATATGATCTATTAAGCTATGTATTACTTAAACTAATGACTCTACCTAATCCTAATTCTGTTATGCTTTTTGTAGTTTTTGATATGATTTTCTTTTATGTATGTATATATATATATATAAATCTTTCTTTTTTCTAAATCATTCCGGGTGTCGATCCGTTGATTCTGTGAAGAGTCACGACGTTTCGCTAAAATCGCTTTTGGCATTTTTAAGTGTTGTCCGCTTCGATTGAAAAGTCCAACTGATATTTAATTTGGGCTGACAAATTTTCGTCTAGACATGTACGCCTAATATTGTGTGTGTATATATTTTTTTTCTTTCTAACTCCAATAAATTGAAGTTACGTGATACACGGGAGTTGAAACGGCACAAATTAGTTGGACTCAAACACCAAACCTAGGTGTTTTAAAAACGTAAAAAAAAAACTATCAGTTAATTATACAGCAAACAAGCGAGCGTGGATGACCGCTGATATTTTCGAATTGAAATAATCTAAATGATATTTTAGACTATATTTTTGACTATATAAAAAAAACATTCTTAAATTAAAAATAAATTAAAAATAGTAGAACATCCTGTCTACGGGTTATAATTAACTCTTTCGCTGTGACTTATCTCGCCACCACACCACCTTTATAACGTAGATGCAGAAAACTGATTTCTTATATAATGCATTACTTTAATTAACGACACTATTGATTATGTTACCCTATAATCCTTTTTCTTTATGTCTCCTTTCTAAGTCTTTCTACTTTGCAATCCTTTTAATCGTATCGTGTTCTATCGTGTGATACTCATATCTTAAAATGCTCCCCTATTTAAGGTGGTTTTTAAAAATAAGGTTAATTAAGGTCATTTTATTTAATTTTTATCTTGTGAAAGATTTGTTTTTGCTATTGTAGTTAAAATATTATATACATCAATACTTCCTATTACTTTGAGGGTGGACGCTCTAAAAGTTGCTCTCGAACTGGGAAGACTTTTGAGACTTTTTGCCATTCAATACATTTAGACCAACGATATTTCAACTTTTTAATATCCTCAGTATAATGCGATTTGTTCAACTCTGCGAAGGTCTTGCCTTAGCATTGACTTTATCATTTGAAGTGCTTTTTCGTCCTGGCAAGCCATTTCTTCAGGTTTGTAAAGGGGAAGTAATTGCTGGGAGATAAATCCAGCGAATAAAACGCATGTGGAAGCATTTCACAGAGCACTTCAGGACAGGAGCATTATCGTGGTGTTACATTTAATATTTTCACGGATGGTAGATAATGTTTCTAAATCATTCCGGGTGTCGATCCGTTGATTCTGTGAAGTCACGACGTTTCGCCAAAATCTCATTTGGCATTCTCAAGTGTTGTTCGCTTCGACTGTTGGCGGCTCTTCGCTTTACAAGTTGGCGTCCGCTTCGACTGACGAGTTGGATTCTTCAGTCGAAACGGACATTTGAGAATGCCAAATGAAATTTTGGCGAAACGTCGTGACTCTTCACAGAATCAATAGATCGACACCCGAAATAATTTAGAAGCAGCTCTGGTCATTGTCCTCCAGTCCTTAATCCCCATCGCTTTAAGATCTACCATGACAGCCTTCCTCCATCGCTCCTTTGGTCTTCCCTGCCTTTTTTTACCACTCTAGTTTATCCTATTCTCTCTGGCCCAGCCACTGCAGTCTTCTCGATTTTACTACTGTGTTTATCCTTGAATTTCCTCATTTGTTCTTCTCATATACAAGCCATCGACCTTCTTTTCTCCTGTTATCCTTCTGACAATTTTACGTTCCCATCTTAACAGTTTCTCTTCTTTATTCGTGTTTAGTATCCATGTCTCACATCCGTCGAATGTAGTTGGTCTCAAAGACTCTTTGGTAATTTGGTAATTTTGGATATGAGTTTCAATTTTATTAGGAGGTTCAAGGTTACTGCACATCTGTTAGCTTTGACCAATCATAGGTTTACCTCCTCTTATTCACACTTGTTAATTATCCTTACGCCTAAGTAGACAAATTCTTCTACGGTTTCAAAAGTCATTCTTCCTAGTTCTGTAGCCACTTCTACTTTCAAGACCATTTCTTGTGTACCTTCTACTATCATTAGTTTGCTTTTATTTTCATTGATTTTTAAAATTCTTCTTCTTCTTCTTGTTTTTTGTTCACTTCTCGCTATCGTCTTTTTTTGCTATATCGTCCGCATACCCTAATGTTTCAGCCTTTTGTAAAGAATGTGTCCTTCTGTGTTCAGCTGAGCCTTTCTAATAATCATTTCCAAAATCATGTTGAATAATAGTGTCGCTAGTGGATCCCCTTATCTTATGTTGTGTTTCATCTACAGTAATAAAACGTCGAAAAACTCGCGTTCAAAATAAGTTTAAATATTTCTGAGTTGTGTTCATTCCAACGCGTTTCTGGTTTACTCGATTGGAAAGCTTTTTCACACTTAAAACATTTTGTAAACTGAATTAGACATAGTCTATAGAGATGTTTACAATGTCAGCAGACTCACCTTCAGAAGGCGAACATTTAATATGAAATTGGGGATTTTGCTACGATATTCCCGGTCGTCGGGGTTTTTGGACGTCCTGAGCATTTTTTTTTTAGAAAATATCACAACTTCGATCGCCATAATCAAGTAACTAGCAAACGTGTCATCCAGTCATACTTAAGCCAGATGGATGATGTAATATTGATTAAAATGCTCTATTTTCGTTTCATTTAGGTAGTTATTAAAACGCCTTTTCACCGAAATGGTCTAGCACGTCTCATAAGCTTGGACTAATGAAAAACTTTGTCAATACCATGGACAAAGAAGATAATGGTTTCATGTATTATATTAAGTGATGCAAAACATCAACAGAACGCATATTTATTAGACCTCAAATAAGGACGCTTCTAGGCGATTTCCGTCTTCAATAAAAAATAAATGAAAAGGAATTGGCAGCTTGGATACAGAGATCTGTATCAAGCCGAAAACTTTTCAAACTGCCCGCGTATAGGTCTGTTTAAAAATTTATTTAGTTTTGAATAATGGTTGTGCGTCTAATAAACATTTTGTACCATTTGTAACCATTTCATCTTTGCCAGTTAAAATATTACATCATAAATATTTTTCATTAATCCTTTTGTATGTTAATAATTTTTAACCAAGTTTTTTCTATGCTCAAATAATTTGTATTGTTTTTCCATTAATAAAGAATTTTATATCGAAATTCAATATACTCTTTCTGAAATCGTCCAATTACATAAATGCTTTTTTCAGTTACTCTATCTTCGGGATTGGCCCAAATATAAAAATTGGAGCGATATAAACAGATCTCCTATAATAAGACAATATGATTCCATGATGATGATAACACATACAAGATATCGGTTAGATTATCATCCAGGGAACGAGAATTGTTCCCTCAATTTTCCAAACACGTATCCGGAAAATGTCAAATTTCCTGGCTTTCTTTTACTTTGTCATTACTGATATTCCCTAAAATTTATCCTACTAAATAATCAAAATTGTATTACTTTAATATTATGCAATTTCTATAAAGTGCTTTTTGGATTTAAAATATTTTAAACCCTTGCGAATTTAGTGATAAAAATATTACTTGAGCGATAAATCGGTTTGTATGTAAGTTGAATTATTCGGGCCTGATAAAAAAAAAAAATTATTTAATGTTTAAACAGGTGAAACAGAGAACATCAAAAAGCGAAAATCTCATATTCCAAAAATATATATAACGTGGCTGAATAAAATTACATTCTTGATTTAAAAATGGTTGAACATCCTGTCTATGGGTTATATTTAACTTTGTAGGTGGGGCTTATCTGCCCACCACACCATCTTTACAACGTAGATGTAGCAAGATGATTTATTGAATAATTTATTGCTTAAACTAATGACATTATACGTTATTGATCCTTTTGTCAAACAGTTATCGTCTGTACATAATTTCTCGACTGGACCACCATATAAAAATCGACATTCACTTTCCTGCCTGAATTAAAATAATGTGATTGAAAATACAATTAAATTAAATATTGTAGCTTGTCCTTGTGATATTTATACAATGTTTATTTAATGTTTCATAGGGACATTTTTATAGATCCCGCAACACCTGTGTATGCCATAAATCAATGGCACAGTTACGCTTGTCTCTTTGTTTAAATATATTTAAAGAGGTTTTAATACAATATTTTATATAGAGAGAAAATATTATTTGTTTTTTTTCTAATTAAAAAAATAGTTCTTTATTAAATTACTAGCAAAGGTTGATATAAGACAATTTCTGAGTAAAATAATCGAATCTAATGAACTGGGTTGTGAAATATGTTTGTGGGGTTTCTGTAGGCCGAAGACCCCACTATTCAATATGTTAAACCAAATATGTGCTGATAACACGGGTCAACATGATTTTTGTAACACTCATTAAAATGGTCTTTTTGCGTTTCATTTAGGTAGTTATTAAAACACGTTTTCACAGAAATGGCCTAGCACGTCCCATAAACTTGGACTAATGAAAAACTTGTCAATGTCAATAAACACTGTCAATACCATGGACAAAGAAGATAATGGTTTCAAGTACTTAAAATAAATATTTCCTCAATTAAGTGATGTAAAACTAAAAGAATGCATATTTATTAGACCTCAAATAAAGACGCTTCTTTCTAAGCTTTCAATCACGATATTTCCAAATAAAAATGAAAATGCTGAAATTCTTACTACTAAAATAGAAATTATGGCGACAATATTGTCAAAACGTCATAAAGACGGCTCCAAATTAAGTAAACTTGTTGGACTTCTCGATACCTTACAAGAGGCATTTTGAGGAGCGAAATAAAACTAGCACTCAGAAGATTAACAAATCTAAAATCAGCCGGTCAATAATAGCTGAAAATGATGCAGGATTCAGATTCAGGTCAATGCAGATTTGCAGCAATGTAAGAAACGTGACAGATTTCTCCAAGCGGACTGATAAAAAAACTTCATTCTCAGCCTTTTTTAACTACCTTGGACATTTATTTATGAACATAATAATACAAACTTAATATTCGAAGTAATCTTTCTCATTTTCTATACACTTTCGCCACCTTTCAGGCAGCTTTCGTTTTTGATGTGATAAAGACATTGAGCCTTTTTCCACTTCCTCAAATGAAGTGAAGCGGCTGTCAACTAGATGATGATGCAGGAATCGGAAGGAGCCAAATCTGAACAACAAGCTTAATAAAACCTTCCAGGCCAACTCGGTGGTACTGTCCAGAGTCCTTTTCGCATTTTTGATCAGATTATGTGCGTCCGAACTTTAAACTCAAATAAAACAACAAGCAAATTAAATGCCTTGAAACTATTTATTGGATGTGATGTGACCTTCAATGGCATTAATGTTTGAAAAAAAAAATCGGAGAATTCCACCGCGGCTACTTCTGATTATTATGTCAATCCAATTTCCGACAATTTTTTCAAGCAAATGGAGTCTTATATCCGCAATTGTCCGAGTTATGTTGGCTTTAAAGGCGTCAATAGTTGCTAGTTTATCGGCATAGACCAAAGATCTAATATAACCGCAAATAAAATAATCTAAAGGGGTTAAATCGCGTGAACTTGGTGGCCAATTAATAGGTCGGTTCCTCGAACATCTCCTAACGTAGTGGAATAACGAAGCCCCACTTCCTGCGAACAGCGACGAATCGATAGATTTGGATCCTCACCAACCATGCCAGCAACAGCGACGATATTTTCTTCGCAACGCATCTTCCTTTTCTTGTTTTTGTTTTAACATCGAGCAGAGTGAGATGCGTTTGGAACTTGTCGATAATTTGACAAATACATCAGGAAGCTCAACTTCATGAAGTGCCCTATAAGTTTGACGCAGAGAACACCGATTTTGATAATAAATTTCGACAATTTGCAAGCGTTGTTCTGATGTTACAAGTTCTATGATGATTTGTCAGACTATTAAAACACAGATTTACAGACTTGCGCGCAAACTCACAGTTCGTTTCACAGCGACCCCTATCGGAAGTTCAGATACACTGAAAAAAAACCCCTTTACATAGCAGCACCTTTTTGGCGTTGATATTTAGTTTTGTGGTACTGCTTGATAGTTCATCAGGGTTAAGCCATGGTTTCTGCGTCTCTGGATTATCGTAGATTATCCACTTTTCGTTACAGGTTAAAATATTATGCAGGAAGTTCATTTTCTTGAATCTTGAGAGCAACTCAACGACTTTCCTTTTGAATTTTTCCTAGCTTGTGTAAACGTTTACAAATGGCTTGGCATGTTACTCCGAGTTGTTGTCCGAGCTCTAGGAGTGTGTGAAGAGGATTTACCAGTATTGTACAAAACAACATTAGTTCACAAAATTACATAAACCATGTTCTGAGCTTTCGCAGCATTTTTTTGCTGAAACGTGAAACGTGAAAAAAGGCAATGTCTCAAATGTTACTTTTCGAATGACATCGCGTCTACAACTAATTTTTCGGGTTATATTCACAGTAGGCTTCTATATTGTACTTTTTTATGAAGCTGAAAGATCATACTATAAAGTAACTATATGCTGCGAAAAAATTCTGATTCCAATAGGTTCTGTCGATGAAACACACGGTATGAGTTAATTTCACTTTAAACGTCATTGTCATGGTTTCAAAACATTGAATAAAGCATGGACTAGTTAACTGATATAGTATCAATTGTATCATAGTAATAAAAAAGATCATAGTCAAAATTGAATTCAAGTCCAAAAAAATCATAGTGATTGAAAGCGTGTTACGCACAACAAACGTAAATATTGAATGCACTAAGTACAATCTACCAAACTGAAGGGCATAGTGACAAGGAAGAAAACAGGCTTGATATCATATATAAAGTATTAGGTCCTCAACTTAATTCACTGTTGTCAACAGTAGCTTTGATTTTATCCGCGTCTGAGTAAACAGGTCGTCCAGATGCACCTCACATCTTTGGTCTCAAAATTTTCCTCTTTAGATTGTGTCAAAAGTTTAAACATTGAAAAGGGTTCTTTCCTTTTTGGTAATAAAAAGGTTAATATGACATCTGACATGACTGTCATGTTTAATATTTTATAGAAAACACCAGAGTTGATTGGTCACAAAAATATTTTATCCAAATGAGAATTTGGGTGTTTTAAAATTCAAGTTTTATTTACCTTAATGGAGTTAAAAACGATACAGAAAAGAAGAGTTTCACCATTGGGCGTAAATAAATTGAATATATGTTACAACCTAATAGCATTATCATCATAATTTCAAAATTACAGGATATAAAAATCGAATAGTTTATCTCAAAGTAGCGTGTTAAAGATCATAGGAGATAGCAACGAGTGATCTGCTGTTGATTTGGCTAACTTAGAGAAAGTCGTCCCTCATCGCGACAATGCCTTAACAGTTTATTAACTATCCATATGAAATTATGGCTGCGATAGTTTACTGTTGAATATTCAGAATATTCTGAAAATCTCAAAATGGTAAAGGACACTAGGTTTTTCATTTTACAAACGCAACATAATAAAACTGATAAGATGCCCAAAGTGTTGTAAATAACAATAGCCAATATACAATTGATTAAATTTGTCATATATTACATCTCCCGATGACCTTCAGTAAAACTGTTTTATTTTTATATTCGGCAAAAATAAATATAAAGATGTGTCGATTGATCTAGTTACACGTATTCAAACAAGATTTTACAATTGTAAACAAATATATAAAAGTCTGAAATATGTGCTGACTAAAGCTAAGATTTTACTGTCAATAAAAATACATATGTTTACAACTTTGACAAAATGTCATTCTAAAACTTGATCTTATATAAATTCATACGACCATAAAAATTGTTCCAAGTTATTTTCTTGGAAAATCAATTGCCGTTTTAAATAATATTCAGAGTATCACACAATTCACACAATACAAAGTTACATAAATATGTACAGGGTGTGTTACTAAAATTCGGTTGAAACGAAAAAAAAATTATTTGAAAATTAAAAAAAAACTTCTGCATAAATAATTTTAGAGGGAACCTTCGTCTTCTTCTTCTTCCTGTGGTGTTACAGTACTTCAGTGAGCCTTGACCTCTTTCAACTTTCGCATATCCCCATTCCAATTTTTGATAGGCAGTAATTCTTCAACATCGGTCTTATAATCTCCTGCCAATGTCTCTTTGGTCTACCTTACTTTCTGTTATCCCCTATACATTTCTCCATGATTATCCTTGGTATTCGGCTCTCTGGTATTTCCACCACGTGTCCCGCTCATCTGAGTCGCTAAACTATCACATAGTCTACAATATTCAGAGCTTTGCATACCTTATCATCACAGCACGAAAAATTCTTCTGAGCACTTTTCTTTCAAATACTGCAAGCATCCCTTCTGTTTCCATTGAAAGGGTCTACGTCTCGCCTTCATAAGTGACTATTTGCCAAATGAGTGCTTTATAGATCTTAACTTTCGTGTTTTTCGTTTTTGTTCGGAGTAAAAAAAAAATGTTATCCTTCATAATACAATTTTTAATTTCTGCTATGATGTTGTTTTGATCTACTTTGGTTCGAAGATAAGTAAATTAATTCATAAGTTCAATGTTGTCATCGCCGATTATCCAATTATGCTCTCTTCTTGGATTATCCACCTGCAGGGCCATCTGCATGACTATACATACATACATACACACACACACACATATATATATATATATATATATATATATATATATATATATATATATATATATATATATATATATATATATATATATATATATATATATATATATATATATATATATATATGCCTGACTAATGGAAAAATGCAGAAGTGATCCTTTTACATAAAAAAAAGAGCACAGGAAGATTTAAAGAACTACCGTCCAATGAGCCTCCTATCAGTAACGTACAAAGTTTTCACTAAGATAATATCTAAAAGAATATTAAGAAAATTCGCTGACGCCAGAAAAATTTCAGTTTTAGGAAAGGATTTGGAGAGTGTGGACCACTTTATATATACTGGGCAGAGGATTTCTATGGAGGGGGATACAGCTCGGGAGGTGAAACGGCGTGTTAAATGTGGCTGGCAGGCATTTGGCAGGCGCAATATAGTATTTAAGAGCAGTCTCCCACTTTGCCTGAAACAAAAAGTCTTCGATTAGTGCGTCCTACCCGTTGACATACGGAAGTGAAACCTAGACACTCACATCGCAATCAATTCAAAAATTAGCACAGAGGGGAATGGAACAGAAGAAGATATATCGTTAAGTATATAGGATCTGAGTGGCAGAAGAAAGACCAGGACCGTGAAAGTTGGAAGCATGCTGAAGAGGCCTTCATCCTGCAGTGGATCGACACGGGCTGATGATGACGATAAATCTGATGATGATGATGATGATGATGATGGGGTACTCAAAGAGCTCGTCCTTTTTTCCTCGATTTTCGGTTATATTCTGTATTCGACCTTACTAGTTCCACCATTTTAAGGTATTACATATTTCTGGTATACGATAATAACAACAGCGACCTATCGCTGAGGTACAATACTGTGGAAAATTTTAGTGACGCATGCTATTTTAAATATAAACTATTCTATTTTAAATATAAACGATACATATTGAGTTAAAACTATTTATAGAAAATTATTTCATTAATTTATACACGTTATAGGGAAAAATGCCTATAGAATTTGTTTATTTCAATGAATTGATATTAATTCAGCTATTGAACGGCAATAAATTAATTAGGCAGCAGAATTCTAATTATTGAATTAATGTTACATCTTCTTTTGTCCGTGAATTGAAATATCTACAATTTGTTTACTGCACCGCGTTAATTAAACCGTTAGATGTACAAATAAGTTTTAAAAACATTTTATATAACTAAACTGGTATGTTTTGAAATACAAGGCTAATTATGTCTCCTTTTACAAAAAAAATTACCTATTTTACTTAATTAACGGAAGGACGTTTGAAAAAAAGTAACCTACTACACAAATTAGTAAATAAAGAACAAGTCCGTGTTTGCAAACAGAACAAGAAACTTTTTACAAATATGTTTATTAATTTGAAATAAACTCCATCTTCAAGACAAATCGATCCCTATATAGCGTCTATTCTTTGACGGAAGCCTTAGCTCAGTTCCAAACTCTGTTTTTAAGACTTTTGAAAACCAGAAAGAAGGCACACGGATTCTGCCTGAGCTGTCCGAAGGCAACAAAAAATGAAGACCTACCTCCACACTTATTCATTTATGGCAACTCATTTTCTGCATAATATAATTACAGGCGATGAAATGAAAAAATCTCAGAAAACCGTAGCCATTAGTTCTCCTGCAGATGGAACCATTTTTGTTTTTTTTGGTGCACTTTCACCTGCCTTTCCATCCACTATTCGACTGCTCCTTCATCGGTGGCAGTAATGGTGAATCCATGTTGCATCTATTAGTGTAAAACGTCGAAGAAATCCAGCACGATCGGGTGTATATAAGTCTAAATATTCTTGAGAAGTGTCCATTCGAATGCGTTTTGGACTGTTAACAAGTGCAGTTCCTACCGACCGAAATATAATAAATATTGGACATGACCTATCGAGATGTTTATAATATCAGCAAGCTCGCTTGCCTTCATTTGGCGATTATTTGGAATGTCCACCCCTTCCCGTTTAACATGCGTTTCAACGTGCCTTTCAACTCGCCACTCTGCATGCGTTAGCGCATGCATTCTAGAGCAGAGTAAAAGGCATGCCTGCTTCCTGTCCACATGTTTGGGTGAGTTTCATACGACATTTCTGGCGAGTTCAGTAAAGATGGTTTTTTTAAAAATACAAGAACATTTTATTTTGTAAGTACCTGCTGTTAACTGTGTAATTTCAGTTTCATGAATACATCTGACAAGGTCGTGTTAGCCAGTATGAGTGCGGCTGTGTTGGTGTTTATAAGAGCACGGAAAAGAAGAGAAAATACAGAAAATCTGTATGGACAAAGGAATATTTAGAATAATTACTACAATTTACTACAGGAAAGTATATACCAACAAAAATATTCCTTACACACTCAATTTACAATTTTATTACCTTCAAAAGTATATATTTATTTTTTGTTCTTAAGCTGAGTCCACACCAATAAAATTTTGCGTAGTATGGGCTGTATGTATTGTATGGGGTAGGCGTGCTTGATAATGTAGACGCTCTAACACACAAGGTTACCCACAAATATTTTCACGACACAGCACGGACACGAACCATCTGTTGTTGGTTTTCTCGTGAACGCCAAAGCAATTTGCGGCGTACAGGATTTGTGTGGACGTGTTGTTGAAGTGAACTTAATGTTATTAGTTTCAAAAAGATGCTTATGTGACGTGACTATATCGAAATGTATTATTTGGTAATATATTATTTATTGAGTAACATGTAGTAACATGTTTAGTAACATGTAACAAGTTTATTGAGTAAATTGAGTAAGCATGTCCCAGCATATTATTATGTTGAAGTAGAAGTGTGCTGCATTCATAATAATGAACAATTTAATCGAGAAAAAAGAAAAAACTCGCAAGAAAAGGCGTTATTGAATGAAGTATTTGTACCAAAACAGAAAAGTATAAACTACAGAAAATAAGTATCAACACTGAAAAATATAAACAACTTTATTTTTGACGCTTGTTGGAATAACCTATTAACATCCACACACAGACGGAGCGGGCAGTACAGCGCGCACAACACAAATATTTATTTGTTTTATACTATATTACTATGTGTAATAATTTTGCGTCGTAAATATTTTCGCCACACAGTAAATTCAACACACACGCAAATTTCTATTGATGTGGACCCAGCTTTAAATATATAATTTAATATATTTAATAAAATTAATCTACTTTACATTATATTTGTAAACTATTGCAAAGACATGCAAATTATACCAAGAAGTTTAAAGCGAAAGCGCAAGATAACCAACATGCATGGGAATAGATGGGCTAGCTCTGCGTCTCTTCATGCGTCTTGAATTTTCACATGCGTACTTGCATGCTCTCGTTCAACAACGCATGCGCCTACCCTTTCAACAGATGCGTGCGTCTTGACGACCAAAAGTTGAACAAGTGTGGACATACCTATTTAATACGACATTGAGGATTTTTGTGACAATTTTATCGGTCGTTGCGGATTTTTGGCACTTCCAGCGCGCATAGCTTTACAATCACGCTTAAATTCAGCAGTCCACCTTTTTACCATCGAAAACGAACGGGAAGTATCCCTTCAAGCGGATTCTAACTCGTTTTGTAAGTTCGTTGGGGTTAAACCCTCTGAAATGATTTACTTTATAACAGCACGAAATTTAATTTTATCCGTCATAAAATGTCAAAACTCGCCACAAACAAACTGAACTCTCGCGTCTGAAACTACGTAGCAGGCTATGTAAGGAATCACACTTGACAAATATAATGGTCATTTCGTCATACTTGCGCCATTTTTTTGTCAAGCCGAGAAGAAATATATAGAAAAATTGATTTTTGCAAAAAACTCAACCTTTTTGTTGGCCTAATATGTTATTGTATGTGTAAGCTTAAAATCCTTCTCTCAATTTCGTTATATAGTTCCAATTTGTTGAGGATTGATAAGTAAGTCTGAAAATATGTTTTTCTTGGTAAGGATATCTGCTTATAGAACCTTTCAAAGTTCGATGTGACAAAGTTGTGTGAGTAAAATTGATATTACTTCAACCTCTAAATGGCGAAGGTATTGAAAGCCAAGGCTTAAGCTTCAAAATAATCTCACCAGTCAGTTGCATTCTCCTCAATATTCGCAACTTGCAACATTCTGAACAACAAACTTTTCCCAAGCAGAAAAATTGATTTTATTTTTACGAAGTCGAAGCTTGAAATTTCTTTATACATTTTATTATAAAGTTTTGATAAGTTGAGGATTAATTTTAAATATAATAATTCTTAAAACATGTTTTAATTAGTAAGAATATTTGTTTTAATAATATTGAAGATTAAACTTTAAAGGCCGTTGTTAACAATAACAAAATATTAATCACATCTATTAAAAAGTTTCTTTTTTTAAACAATTTCCTCGGTAACATAGTGGACTAAAAGTATCATATATACGTATTTTCATTTCGTATATATTATACAATTAAGGAAGTACGAGCGATACTTATGAGTCAAAATAATGATGATTTTTTTTTCCTAAAACTTAAAATAGTTATAGAAATTCACAATTCTTATTTATAATACAGTTTATTTCTATATCAGTGTATATGCATGAGAATTTTGACGCTGCAAGATAGAACATTTATATTTAAAAAATACGCATTCTAGACACAAAAGTAAGTTCTGTAAGAAAAATAAGTTTTTTTAACTTTAAATTCAGAAATGTCATATATTAATCTTTGTTTTTAGCTATAACTCTATCTCTTTTTTTCTCAGCTGGTTGCGCGACGTTGCCAGACTTTTGGTCGAGTATTTGGTTATCAATAATTGAAAGTTAAAAAAAAAAGTTTGACCCAGAAACACCTCAACAAAGCCTGATGCTTTAGTTCATCTTTATCTTTAACAAGTAACTGCTCTAGATAAACTAAATCCGAAAAAACTACGTCAAAGCCGGGCAAAAATCAAAGTCATGTTTACTGTTTTCTCAATTACTGTGGTATTGTCTACAAAGACTTCCTTTCAACTGGTCAGGCAGTTATTAAATAATATTATTTAATCGTTATGCTTTATTTCCGTGAGTCCATTCGAAAAAAGTCACGAACTGGATCATGATAATGCACTTTCGCACACTGTAATAATTATTGGTAAATTTTTCGCTAAAAATCAAACAAATATTATTCCACAAGCACCATTTCCCTCCACCGAAGAAACCACTTTGTGGACGTTGTTACAAGTCCACATAAACCATTTAGTTACATATAAAAGGTTTTTCAAATTGAGCGGATTTTTTAATTCTTGAATAAAATACAGAATTTGCGTTGATTAAAAAAAAACTATTGATAATTGAAGCATAGTGCATGATATTTAAACACGAAAGACAATATCTGCCAACTCACCACCTCTTCCAGGTCCACAGACGTCCACTCATTTGTCAAAATATTGACATAACGGTGGCTCTATCTCACCAATGAGTCGAATAATTTCATCCTTTAGTTCAGGCATCAATTGTGGATTGCTTTTCACGTAACCCCAAAGGAAATAGCCCAACAGTATCAAATCACATGATCTTGGTGGCCAATTAACATCACCGTTTCTTGCAATCACTCATCTAGGAAATGTTTCTCTCAATAAATCAGTTGATTCATTACCAGATTGAGGCGTAGCGCCATCCTGTCAGGACCACATATCCTCCAGATCAATATTATTCAATTCAGACCACACAAATCCAGTCATCTTATACCATTCGTAGTTACAGCTTCACCAGCAGCATTCTAAAAGAAATACGACCCAATTACACCTACTGACTATAATGCACACCAAACAGTGACTCGTTTAGGACCTAAAGGTTTCTTATGAATCAATCGTGGATTTTCCTCACCCCAAATGCGACAATTTTATTTATTAACATAGTAACCAATTTAAAAATGTGCTTCATCTGAAACGATCATTTTTTGACAAAATCATCTGTTTGTTCTTTGATCCAAATGATAAATGTACGACGTTTTGAATGATCCAGAGACTTTAGTTCCTGTGTTATTTTAACTTTATATGCCTATGTGGATTCACTGAGTCCAAATTTTTGTGAACGTCGATTAATGGAAATTTCTGGATCTTCAGCAACACTTTCTCGTATCAAATCAATATATTCTTGTGACCGACTACTAGGACTATATATTGCTATTTTATCTTCCACCGAACAAGTTTCTTTAAATTTTTGAACAATTCGATTGATAGTGCTTTCAGATCACGTAATATTCTAAACATTTGACTGAACGCCCACTTTCATAAAAAAAATAATTCAACAATTTTAACGGGTTGTTGTATTGTGTACGACTTCATTTTTATAAATGTTATAACATACATTGCACTTCTGAAATGAAACTAAACCTACGCAAATTCACAACGCCATCTGTGTTTTATTAAAGAATTAAAAAAAACACATAATTTGAAAAATCCCTTATATGTATATATACATATATCCAAAATATTAATATTAAAATATTAATCTCAACAGTATACCTGATGCAGCAAATCGATACTACACATTATTCTATTCACAAAAACCTTTGAAAGTTGGAAGTGACAAAATTGTGTAAGTAAAAATGATATCTTAATATTAATAGCGAAAGTACTGAAAGCCCGTTGCATTCTCCTCGATTGACTTTATCCAACAAAAAAATATAATTATATTTTTACGAAGCTGATATATAAAGATTTTCTAAATATTTTATCAGATCAGAATATCAATCAGAAAAAAATATGAATCTGTGTATTAGTTTTAAATATAGTAAATTTTAAGAGATTTGTTTTGTTTCTAAGGATATTTGCTTTAAAAATACTAAATATTAGACATTAAAAACCTTTAATAAAATTTAACAACCTGGCCCTAAAGTAGTTTTCGTTGTTCCCTCGTAGAATAGGCATCATATATTTTCCATCTCATTATATGGCACAGTAAAAAAGCGAATAATTTTCCTCCATAATGCCTGAAAAAAAAAACGTTAAAGACGCACTTATGATTGCTGTAAGGAAGTGCGTTTTTCCCAAATTTGAGATTGTCGTAATTTTTGTTGAGGCACGTTCTATCGTAATGTCTTTCCTCATAAAATATACTGATTCCTTTTTTTTGTGGCTTGGCTGATAATTTGAAAACCATAAATTGGCCCGCGTGTATGTGTGTGTATCCTGTTAATTCAGTTTTTCTGGACCGAAAGAAAATTTGACGACATCAGATATTTTATTTTCTTTGACGTTCTTAGTAATTTTAACTCGAACTTTTTTCAGTTACATTTTATTTAATATATATCTAATGGGACAGGCAATAAAATTAAAGTTGGAAACTTGGGACAAGCTAAAAAAAATCTATGACGAGAAAGTTCTCGCAAACTTGGATGTTAAATCATTCATTGGTGTCAGACATAATAAAATAACAAAAAAGTTTGAGAAATACGATGCTAGATGTCATTCAATAATTAAAAAAATAAGAAGACTACAATTTCTTTTTGCTATCTCAAGCAAATTATGGTTTTTTTAAGACTTTGTAACAAACATTTTGAAAGCTTAGTTCTGCTTAAATATAACATAACCACTTCTGAAAATGAATGATCAAAAGGAGCTAAGTATGAAGGGGAAGTCATATCGCAAAGAACATCTTAGGAATGTTGAAATGTCGAAAAGAATGCACATTAACTGATCCTTAAAAATATTTTCGTGAAATAAGATATTTCAACAATATTTAACATTAAAACTCGAAGAGATTTACCGTTAGACACCAAATCAGTTTATTTCACTTCTCGAGGCGCGTTGCGCTAACCATATTAGCCTCATCAGGAGATGATTTAATCTAAATCGAATAAAAAGAAAGTTAAAAGTTACATAAAGTGATTTGGTATTTAGGGGTTAAGAGTTCAATGTTTCACACCGAAGGTTCCAAAAAAAAAAAGAATTGCAAATATTTTAAAGAAGAGGGGTTGTAGTTTTCTTTTTTATTTATGGCATGTGTCGTGTTATCTTAATATTATAAAATGTATCCCATAAGAAAGTTTCTATTTCATTAGCTCACTACACAAAACGCAACAAATGTGAGAAACGCGGGGTGCATGTCAGTCGATAGCCCGCGTTTACGAATTTATTCGGTATGGCGCTCGGGAGCAGACCGTACGTTGTGTCTGCGAGAATTTTACAAAAACAATGACTTGAGGCTCATTTTCATCTCAACGTCATGTAAATAAGCAGAACTGTTGTTACTGGAGTATACAACAAATACACAAGCATCAAAAACCCCTACATTCGATCAAAACTCACTGTATGGGCTGCAATGTCAGCGCGAAGAACAATAGGCCAGTACTTTTTTGAAAACGGTAGGGGACGCGCAGTTAACTTTAATTAAGACCGTTATGTGGAAATGTTGGACAATTTTTTGCAAAACTTTGCTGGTTATAATCAAAGAACATGGTTTCAGCAGGACGTAGCAACGTCACACACTTCCAACATGTCTCTGCCACGAGTTCGTGAAATTTTCCCAAGCAAATTGATCTTCAAGAGAGGTGACATCAATTGGCCTCCACGTAGTCCTGATTTGAACCCTTTGGACGTTTTCTTATGGGGCTATTTAAAATCGAAAGTTTGCGTCAACAAACAATTATTTGCTGCATTTAAAAGAAAATATCCAACACGAAATGGCAGCCATTCCAGAGATTATGTGGCAAGCCATCCTAAGGAAATTTGCTATTCGCTTAGATGAGTGTCGTGACCGTGAACGTTTACATTTGGATGGCATTATTTTTAAAAAGTAATTTCCTAAAATGTGTTTTTCTATAATGAATAAAGGTTTTTTTGATGGACGTCTCTTTTATTTATATCGCTATATCAAAAAAAAAACCTTCTTTTGGGACACCTGTTACTATTATAGCTAACATTATGTCAACTAACCTATAAATAACTGTTGTTAAATTCAAGATTGTTTCTTAAATTCACTTAAACTGGAATAATTATTTTTATACTTTAATGTATTTTTTTTAATAATAGGTTTTAAGTCCGGAGAAGTGGGTGGATATATAATAAAGACAATTTTGTATTTCGCCCTCAATCCTGAAAAAGTTTTAGATGATTGAAATCTGGCAGGAATATCCAATTTCCTTTAGGACTCAATGAAATATTTCTGGCTTTAGAAATAAGATTTACTTGTTTATCTCTCCTTTTTTTTATCATTTTGTAAAATGTCCTATACATATGAGGGTTTTATTGAAAGTTTTCGGCTTAACACAGAAAACATAAAGTTTTTGAAATGTTTTTATCATTTTTCAATTCAATATATTTAGACCAACGACTTTCCAACGTTTTAATATCCTCAGTATAACCTAATTTGTCCAACTCTGCAAAATTAGCGGTTATATCAGCTTTGATCTCATCATTTAAAGTGAATCGTCGTCCAGCAAGCCATTTCTTCAGGTTTAGGAAGAGGGACTAATCACGTGGGGTCAAATCCAGCAAATACGGTGCATGTGAAAGAATTTAAGGAGAATCGCGTTTTAAATACAAAATATTGTGTGAAATGTAGTGAACACAGTCTAGTGAGATGTTTATAATGCCAGAAAGGTCGCGTACCTACAAGTGGAATCACTTAATACGACATTGTGGATTTTTGTGTCGATTTCTTCGGTCGTAGCAGTTTTTGGGCACGACACGGTTGCAAGATAATGTAAGAAGAGATCCTGAAGAACTATTGCACATTAAAAACTGACAAGGGACTGCTGGATATCGATGCAGATGGAGGCAAAGGTTGAAGGAGGACAAGGCTCACTTCGAACTTCAATTTTATTCATTTTTCAGAAAATGTCTAAATTTACTTATTTTCTTCGATCGCCACAAACAAGTTATTAAACGCATGCGTCTGAAACTTCGCAGTACGTAATCTAATGATTAATTCACAGATAAGTGTCACAGTCACTTCGTCGTGCTTGCGCCATCTCTGTCTCAGGCCTAGAACTTTTCGAATGAACCTCTAATTCAGTTTTTTCTCCCCAAATAGAGAAGAATATCGATTTTCCGTTTTATGGCAGATTTGATACCTCTCATATCGATTGATATTCGATTTTGTGGCAAATTACAGATGTAAAATCATTAATCATTTTCAAAATTCCAACTTACATTTTTTTTTCTTTCGAATCATTTCGACTACACTCTAGAAACTCAGGTCTATATATCTTTAATGAAATTACGAAAACTCACATAGACTAAATCTGTATTGGGCCATTCTGGCACCAAATTTTTCCTTTTACTGTTCTTATTTGTCACTAGAGACCGATCCAACATCGGCCATCCTTTTTGAGGCTCATCAATCTTTTTCGTACGCGAATTTGCAGAAAACTATTTCGTGAACTTTATTTATATGATGTATTATAGAGTTTTTTCGTCGCCTTTTAAGATAGGGGTTATATCGCAGTTTAATTTAAAACTAATGTGATGTTAAAACTAATACAATACTTTTTCACTTTGAGGAATCGATAGAAATTGCAGAAGGTTAAATTATTGTATCCCCAATAAAAGTAAATGATATTCAGAATGAGCGTTGAAAGTATATGAAGTTGTTGTTGGAATTTTGAAAATGATGAATGATTTTACATCTGTAATTTGCCACAAAATCGAATATCAATCGATGTGGGAGGTATCAATTGAATCTTTTTAATAAAAAATTTTAAAAGATATATAAAATATTTCATTATACTACTTTGATATTAAAATAGATTGAAATTAAGATAAAAGCTTTGATGTATTATAATTAAATATTTTTGAAAAATATTGTCGAAACTGTGTCTATTTAATGTAAATATTCGAAACAAAGATTTAAAGACTGCACAGCTTTATTATCTCTGGAAATATTTGCTTTTAAGTTTTAGATATATGTTTCCATGCGATGAAAACTAATGATAAAGGCGCACTGCGCTGTTTTTTTCCTCGCTGCTACAGACAGACCAATAGCTTAAGGATGTTCGGAAAGGCTTCCGCGGTCGGTAATGTTAGAATTACTAGGTTCTAGGGTAGAACCGCGTTTTGGATTTGTAAAATCTCCACGTTTCGGCTTCCACTTTGAATCCATTATCAAGAGAATCTAGTTGATTTACTCCAAGGCCTCAATCTACCTACTCCCTAGAGTTCATAACCAGAAAATAACGTGGTTGGTGCGACCTCTGCATTACTAGGTAAGGTTGTGGGTGGAGCGCTGGGCTGAGGGGTGGGGGTGAGACGGGAGATGGAGGTTTGACTGGAAGGGTTTCGGATGGACAATTTGGAAATAAGTGGTTTCCATGTATTTGAAACTCTTAAGACCGTCGTCCCTTTTGTTTAAACAGTCTGGGCGTTTTTCAATCTCAATTGCTTATTACGAATTACAATTGCAATTACTTATCACGAATTATGCGGGGTTTGTAGGAATATATAGGTGCGATTACTTTGACCTTGTCGAAATCTATTATTCACGTATGGGCCCGGGTGGACCACGCGAAGTACAATTAGAGGCGTTTGTTGTTGTTATCCTTCCTTTGCGCCCATACTAATTTCATTCTTCCGCTATGAGCTTTTTTTCTTTCGTCAGACCAAGTTGTTCCAGTCTTCCTACATTTTTCTCTCTGGCCAACCTTCCAAACGTCAACCTTGTGTCTGAAACAGCCTCTATCCTGAATTTCACTTTGTGTAATATTTGCTGATCTTAGGTCCTCTTTAATTGCAGCAATCCATTTAATTATTTCTACTTTAGCTCTACTCCTATTTTCATAAAATTCGACTATTTGTCTAGTTAGCCTATTTGGATTCATCCGTTTTATGTGTCCGTAAAACTTAAGTCTTCTTTTTCTCATATCGCTATGTATATCTGTGTATTGTTTGATTTCTTGGGTTTCTCGAAGTCGGTATGTTGTTGTATTTATTTGTTTGGGGCCTAGGATTTTTCTTTCCTTCTTTTCAATGTCCTCGATGTCTCTCTTTCTATTCAAAATGAGCGTCTCTGCCCCATTTAGACATTCTGGCTTAATAACTGTGTTGTAATGTCTCAGTTTTGTGTTTTTAGATAAGCATTTTTGTTGTAAATATTTTGTGTAAGTCTCAATGCCGTTTCCATTTTTTGACATCTACCCTTATTGGCCGCTTTTTCCAACCCATTTTCCATTATTATTTCACCCAAATATTTGAATTGAGAGACTTGCCTGATGTTATCATATTTTGTTTTTAGAAATGGTGTTCTTAGTCTGTTGCAAGTCATGTATTGTGTCTTTTCAAAGGAAATTTGGAGTCCTACCTTTTCTGCTGTTTCTTTTAGAATTTCAATCTGTTTCTGTGCCGTTAATACATCTTGAGCCAAAATTGCTAGATCATCAGCAAACGCCAGACAATCAATTTTGATGTTGGTTCTCCCCAGTTTAATGGGCTGGTTAATATTCAGGGCCGACTTTTTTTCACGCCACTCCTGTATTACTTTTTCTAGAACACAGTTAAATAAGAGTGGCGAGAGTCCATCCCCTTGTCTCACTCCAGTTTTAATTTCGAAGGGCTCTGAGATGTCACCCATGAATTTAACTTTTGACCTTGTGTTAGTTAACGTTGCTTTAATAATTGCCAGCGTTTTCAGATCTAGTCCTTGTTCTTTCAAGATTCGGAATAAACATTCACGGTCTATAGAATCATATGCTTTTTTGAAATCCACAAATGTACAGATGAGATTTTTATTATACAGTTTTTGATGTCTTAGGATCAACTTTAGATTCAGGATCTGTTCAGGGCAGGATCTGCCCGGTCGAAAACCTGCTTGATATTCACCAATTTTAGGTTCCAACTGTCCTTGTGCTCTGTCTAGTAGACATTGAGATAGAATCTTGTAACAAATTGGGAGAAGAGATATCCCTCTATAGTTGTTTACATCCGTTCTATCTCCTTTCTTGTGTAGTGGATGGATTAGAGCATCTTTATCTTTAATATATTTATATATTCCACAATCAAGCGATCAAAATTTCAGACCTCATCAGTCTCTATCTTCCTGCCGAATTTCTTTCAGTTTTTGGTTAAAAAGAGTTTCTGTAACAAACTACAGCTGTCTGTCTGTCTGTAGCAGCGAGGATAAAAACAACGAAGAGCGCAGCGCGCCTTTATCACTAATTTTCATCGCATGGAAACATACTCTAAAACGTAAAAGCAAATATTTCCAGATATATATATATATATATACAATTCTAATTGTCACTTGGCCGAAAGTTTTTTGACAAATAAGTCACCGCCGGATGACGCGTGACGCTATGGTTTGTGATCAAAGCAGTAGTATGCAGTATTTGCAGCAATAATTTACGTATAACATACGGATAGAGGATTTCAAACGTCGGAAGGTTGGTTCAATAAGTTCAAGGTGCGAAAATCACTGCATAACATCAAAATTGTTGGAGAAGTTGTATCTGCAGACACTTCAGCAGCAGCAACATATCCAGAAGAATTCTCAAAGTTAATTGCTGATGATGGATACAAACCTGAACAAGTGTTTAATGCAGACGAAACTGCCCTGTTTTGGAAAAGAATGCCAAACAAAACTTTTATATATAAAACTGAAAAGTCCGTCTCTGGTTTTAAGGAAGCAAAAGATAAGAGATACACTGCTGCTCTGTTCTAATGCATCACGAGATTGTTTAATTAAGCTACTTATGCCTTACAGATCGCCAAATCCTCGTGCTTTCACCTTTTTCTATGACTGGCTCCGGGATTGTTTTATTGAAGCTTGAAGCTATGCATCGAAATATAAAAGTGAAATGTATGCCTCCTAACACGGCCTTACTCCAACTTAGGGACCAAGTAATAATCCAGGCCATTAAGGTCTATTATATTACACAAACCTTTAAAATCATACTGGGCCCCATGGAATGTAATTCTAATATGAATGTTATGGAATACTGAATAAATAGCAAAGTTCATTGTTAACAATATAGGACGAGATGGTTTCGAACAGATAGAATCAAGCGACATACATTTTGATAACAATTAATAATAGTGATAAAAAATCTCTCATTAAATTGTTTGTATTATATATTTTTTCTTTTTATTTTGTTACCTTGGAACATATTCCTTAAATTCCGTACAAATTACCTCTCTGTATTCGCGACATATTTACGAAACGTATCCTCCGCGAATAAGGACTATATATATATACATATACATATATATATATATATATATATATATATATATATATATATATATATATATATATATATATATATATATATATATAGGAGTGTAAAATCTGGAAAATAAGGTAAATATTCTGTTAAAAAATTGGCAGTAAAGCACTGAGCACCTGTTTAAATAATTAAAATTTAGGTTACAGCAAATCATTCTGCTTATGCCGTGAGCATGATACTCAAAACTCGGCATTTTTCTATTTCGCAACGAGCAAGTATTTTATAATCATTACCACTTCCAAAATAATGAATAAATAACAATTTTGGAGTCTGAAATTACTGACCTATAAATATTTTTCGAAAGTGTATGTCTGATTTGAATATGAATGTTTTATCAATAGGCATAAATCAACGCGAACAGTTTAAATTTTATTAAAACATTGCAAAGATTATTTAGATATTTATAGAATAGATTTTTTTTCAGTTAACATTCGGAGTGAGATATTTTTCATCAGATTCGGCTTGAAAAATGTGAAGATAAATACGTTGTCAAAAGAGTTCATGTTTGCGCACCCCATATAGGGGTGGACATTTGTGGGTGTTGTAGGTTTTATTTCGTAATAAAAATATTCGAAATTTGAAATTTAAATCGATTAGTTATTTAGTGCCGACCCTGTACAAAAACATCGATACATTTTAGACTAGCAATAATATAAAGCAGAACAGTAACATGTTGGTCATAAAGAATGCAATTTTTATAGACTTCCAAAACTATTTTTCCAGGTAAACCGCACTAACATGGTAAACTTCAATAAAGCATTTCAAACTTGTAACAACTATTTATGATGAAACGAGCACACAATCAGTTTACTTGGCTCTAATTAAAATTTAATACAGCATTTAATAAATTTATTCACTGCGACAAAGGACTTTCTAATAACCAATAGTAAATTAGTTTGTAATTGGAAGCTATCTTATCAAGAACTTTCCGAATTTCTCAAATAAATACGAAATTCTTCGTCAAATCATAATCAGAGCGGGACGTGTTGAATAAAGTAGCAGAAATTTGAATAAATTAAAAAATGTTTACTATATTGATATATTTTTAATTGCAAATATTTTTCTAGAATTTTTTTCAGACGATGAAAATGTTCGGTTTAATTATACATTTTGAAATTTACATAAAGCCAACAATTGCTATAATAACATAGTTAACAAGTTATATGTGCACCCATTGATTAGAAAAAAAAAACTAGTTATTTTTAGTTCAACACAATAATTAAAATGCATTATTAGGCATCAAGTGGCAATATCACTTAAACAAGTTAGCAACAGACAGTAGATATTTTAGCCAAAGCCACTACGACCGACAAAAGCATCACAAATATTCCACAATGTCGTATTAAATGATCCCCCGACTGAAGATACGCGAGTTTGCTGATATTGTAAACATCTCGATAGACTGTGTTTTCTACATTTCACGTCATGTTGTTTGTGGGTATGCAAACAGCTTTTCACTTGATAAGTACCGTGTTTGTTAACTGTCAACCAAAAGCACATTTGAATTAACAATTCTCAGAATTGTTTAGATGTATTTAAATGTAATCCCATTACACATCAGAGACGGAGCTGCAGTTTAAACAGTGCATCGGTTCAGGTGAAAGTGCGCCAAAGAAACTGAGGAAAAAGTATCATCTGCAGGAAAATTCATGGCTCATACAGTTATCTGGTATTCTGATAGTCTGAGGCTCATAGACTGCATGGCAAAAGCAGAACCATCACTGGGTAGTATTTATCTTTACTACTGGTGTCTATTAATGCTAAATGTCTATATCAGGCCAAAAAAAAATGCTCTTTCACCCAAGATGTGCCTACACACATTTCAAGTTGTTGCTGCAAAACTCTTTAAGATACGCTTTCATATACATCGTATTCGCCGGATTTAGCTCCCAGCGATTATTTCCTTTCCTAAATCTGACGAAATGGCTCGCTAGATGGAAATTCACTTCAAATGATAAAGTCAACGCTAAGATAACCGCGTATTTTGCAGAGTTTGATAAATTGCATTATTAGTTATTGCATATTTAGTATTTAATAATTGGAACGTCATTGGTATGAGTGTATTACGTTGTAAATAAGTAAATTAAGTGAAAAATTAAAAAAATCAAAAAACTTGTGTTTTTAAAAATTTTAAGTGTTGTTTTTACATAATTTAATAATTATTTTAAATAATTTAGTAACTACATATTAAAAACATCACAAAACAAAAGTCTCCCAACTATTTAGGTATTTTGCAATATACGGTTTAACGTTATCAAGCTACAACAAATTATTTTTGAATGGTTTGACTAGATAGAACGTTTATTCTGTAGAAATAAACCTATTTGTAATAAAATATGTATTTCAAGTAGTTTTCCTTTTCCCAGTGTTTCAAACGTTCTGTTCCTTTTTAAGACAATTTATATATTTCGAAATAATTCCAAAATAAGGGTTAAATAATAATGAGTTTCAAAATACACGATAGTATTAAATTATTCAACGTTATTTAAGATCCGTTTGAACTTGATTGGAATTTATTTACGCTAAAGAAACCCCTTTAAATTTGATTGAACAAAATGCGCACGAATTTATTGACTGACCAGACATTTTAAGGTTGTTGAGGGAAAATTCTCTGCAGGTGAGTTAATGCTGCCCTTCGGCGTTGAAGTAATTTTGATGAAATTTTTCTTGATATCGATTAGGGTGAATTCTTACCTGCCGAAGGGGAGGGTTTTAAACTACAAGCAAACACTCCATCTTAACTTCGCGACCGCGCCTCCCCATTTTAAAATAATCCCTGCTTATTCGGGGCCTGTGCAAGTTTTGGCTGTTTTCAACTTTTCCGAATGGCGGGTATTCTTATTTGATTTATAATCGCACTTGTATCCGGGTATAGCTCGATTAAAACTTTGCTGTGTATTAAATTCCGGTTAAATAATTGCCGCGTAAAAAGAGGAGCGTAGGTAGAAAATATGCCAACGTAAAATATATCTGCGAGGGGCCGCTTTTTTTAGTTGCGCTTTGGGGATTAGTTCGGGAAAACTTCATTAGATATCTGCCATTACTTATCGCTCTCTTTTTTAACCTAACTATCCAATATAGGAGGGTTCACTTAAACAGATTATATCTATTGTTAACTTGTTTAAAAATGTATAGCGATTTCTCTCATTTGACCTCCAATGTATTTTTTATATATAGGCGTTCTATGAAATGTCGTATTGCCATGCATCGACCTAAAAGACGAGTTGTTAAAAATATCCAATAAATTAGCTTATCGCTGTGACAAGATCCAAGCACTAGACAAAGCGATCACTCAGAGATTTCCTCTTGAGAAGAAATCCTCTCCGAAAAGAGAAAATCATGACCCTAGAACATTTCTGCAAGCAAAAAATTGTGTGCGACAAAACGCGTGCAACAAATTGCCAAAGCGATGTTTTGGAGACTGTAGAAAAGCTGCTTAATAACACCTTTTTACAGGAAAACATTGGATTGGCCAGTGGTATAGAATCCTGCTGAAAGATCCAATGCCAGCCCACAAGGCTAGATCCACACTGCGTTGGGTGTATGCCAATTTGCCTCAATTATTCGCTGCTAAAGATTGACCTTCAGGACGTCCGAATCTCAGTCCGCTGGATCATCGACTGTGGAACATGGAACATCGACTGTGGAACATCGACTGTGGACTGAGGAAAAGGCCTGCCTCGATCTCACCACAATATATAGGCTCTAAAGGCTGATTCGGTGAAAGTGGCAGCTTGAATAACCTTAGTAGTAATGCATGCAACGACAGACGAGTGGTTGACGATTTGAAGAAGTGTGTGAAAACAAAAGGTGGATATTTGGAATAAAGTTTATATTTATGAATTATCTCCTAAGTAAGAAGTAAAATAACGTAAACTTAGTTTTTCTATAAACTAGAGTGTGTAGGGTTTTTACCCTTAGTGTTTTTATCCTTTGCTGATAAGTGTACCTACAAAGAATAAAAAATTAGATAGGACTGCATATACTGGATTGATGTCAATAACAGAAGCATTCATATAAAACTTGCTAGGAATGGACTACTCCCACAAAGAATTTCGCCACTGCACCATCAAACTTTTATTTATTTTGTTCACTGCAAAACTCTTTGTCGGCTAAATTTCTTACTTCATACGACATTATCCGATGGTCCATACATTACCGGATAAAGTTATTTCACTGCATCGGAGAAGCTTTTTTAAAGTTATACTAAAGATACAGTTGTCAATTATATAAAAACCAAATCAAACCATATATTTCTATATAAAATTCTACATGTTATATACGCACTCTATTTGTTAAAGAACGAAAAAATAATGATATTAGCCCTCAGTGTAGACTAAAGCAAAATACGGTTTTAATTTGAATAATCTTATTTAACATCTGACGCGACTCGTACCCGGTCTTGGAAAATTTATCGTATATTCAGTATGAAAAATGTTCCTTTAGAATTCTGGGAAAAATGACTCAGGCAGAGACGAAAACCTGATTCTGTATTCTGATTTTAGCGACGTAAAGCGAAGCTGAAAAAAATCCTCTTTGTTAATTTTGTCGTTTACAAGTAGAAATAGCTGTACGTTTATCAAATATCATAGGAAAAAAAAGTTGTTGTTGTTCAGGAAATGTGTCATAAATAATAATTTTAAAAGATGTTTTATTCAGATTGAATTGTTTTTAAAAATATTACCGAGAACGGTAAGTTCATATAAAAGAATAACAGATAATTATAGATTTATTCCCCATTATTAATGAAATCTATTAAATTTCTTCAATGAAAATATAGCTAATAAATTATGAGCTGTTGAAAGTGTCACATTTCAGTGTAATTTTTAAACTTTAAGCAGTCAGATGCAGGAGAGACTGACATAATAGTCAAGTTTTCCATTATATTTTGTTTAGAGATTCATTATAACTATTTATAACACAATTGGACCCATAAATAACACAGGCCTACAAGAAAAAAAAATGTTTTTTTTTGGCGCGTTGGATTTTAGCACTGATTTTACCTATATTTGAGGCGTTAAATCTAAATATGAAATCAGTTTTGCTCTTGCTTTTTGCTCATCTGATCTACTTTTTTAGATCCATCCGTTTATCTATCAATGTTTTTTCCAATTCAGTACATTCAAGTATGGGTGTACACCCACCAAATACACATCAAATATCCTTGTTTCTTGTGCCTCTGGGATAACAAAGACAGAACACACCACTGGGTTAGCAAAGAGTGGCCTAAAAGAGAAATCATGGATGTTGGAGAAAACATGTTAGATGAGAAAAAATAATCATCATTTCTCTACTGCATATCAAGCTGAGCCTAATGAAGCAGTCGCATTATGAAAAATATTTAATTAATTTTAAACATAATTTTTAATTTGATTTTAAAAATTTAAAAATAAATAAAATGAAAATCAGTAATATTCTTCTTAATTATCAAGCCATTATTAAGTATTTACTTTATCATCAAAGAAAACTACTGAATTGAACACAAGTAATATCTATTGTTAGTATTAGTTTAATACTTTCTGAAGAAATCACAAGGTGTCGAAATAATTCTAAAGAACCTCTAAACAAAATATAGTGGAATCTTATAAGACTTTTTGTTTTATGTACTGTTATTAATATTATAGATCGCCATTTATTAACAGTTATGTGTATTAATTCTTTGATTCGAACTTTGCGTGTGAAATACGAAACTCGAAGAGATTTACCACTAGAAGCAGGTTGAATCATCTCCCGATGATGCTAACATGGTTAGCAAAACGCGAAAAAATAAAGAGTGATTTAATTGTGTAGTGGTAAATCTCTTCGAGTTTAGCTATGTATGTGTACTATATGTACTATGTGTACTATATGTACTATATGTATACTGAAGAACAAAAAATATGCAATACCATGAAAAATATAAATAAAAATAAAAATTGAAATAATAAAAATAAGTTTTTATTGGATTAATTTTGTAAGCTTGGTGTACGGTATTATGTATGGTGTAACACAGTCACAGTGACTATATGACGGTAATACTGAGTAGTGCCACCACGGTTATTATAACACTCTGTAACTCTCTACGAGGTATGGAGCTCATTTGATGATTTATGTCTTCTTGTGGCAAGGTATTCCAGGCCCGTTGCACATATTAGGAGTGTGACGAATGCTATGCCATGTATGTTCTATCGGCGATTTATCTAGGGATCTCTTTGTTCAGTCGACTATCCCAAATTGGTGTTCTTCATGTGACTTGATCATGATCTACTTCTCCAGCATACAGCCACCAGTACCCGAATTCCTGGAGTGATACCCATATTCTGTTCTAATACCAAAGTTAAATTTCACCATTGACTTCGAAAACGTCGAAAACTGCAAAAAATAGATTTTTAGCTCGGCATCATTCTAAGATAGTAGTCTGGTGGTGTGCTGTAAGACGACGTACCTAATAGGATAAGTATTCGCATTCCGGTTGCAAATAAATGTCGATTCAGATTTCAAACAGATTCCTCAAACAAAACAGACTTCCTTAAATATTATTTTGAAAGTTAAAAGTATCTTCTGAAACGAACATATTGTTAGTTCTTGAATTTGTACCCCTCTACTGTATTTTCAACAGACAAAAGTGTAAAATCTAACTAGAAATCGTTCCTTAGTCTCGCCAGTTCGAGATTGGGTAAGACCAGATGCTTTCTGAGAGATCTTCATGTGGTCTGTGATTCAGAGTCCACATTAAGTTGTAGGTCCAGTTGCTCAATAGCAGTTTAGTCTGCTGCCGAACCAAAATTAATCAACTAACTTTTTTATGACATAAAAAGTAGCTCTTTGGTAAAGTTTATTCAATGCCCTGGTCAATGTAGCTTATTTTCAGCTTAGTTTCAACATCAATATGTTAAAATTATTATTTTGTTTTATTCGAACAGTCATTTCCGATGTATACTACTCCTAGTTGAAGGGATCACATCAAAATATGCAACATAACACATCGGTCAATAAGTCCCCGGTCTGACAGATAGAAGGCGCCACTGACGAAAAATCCTTATCAGTGGCCGATTGTGCCAATCTTCAAACGTCACGTGATAATCTGTCTACTAGTTTCTGAGTTGTTGTGTTTTAAGTGACGCTACAACAGCAGGTGAAAGCTGTCCAAAGCGACCAAAAACACAACCATCGGCAGGCAAGGTTATGGCCTATGTATTTTAGGATGCGCATGGGATATTGTTTATCGATTATCTCGAGTAAGGTAAAACCATCAACAGCGAATATTACATAGCGTTATTGGTACCTTTGAAGGACAAATCGTTGGCAACGATCGCTAAATTGCATGAATTACACTTCAAATTGCTTACTCATCCACCGTATTCTCCAAATCTGGCTCCCAGCGACTATATCCTGTTCTTAGACTTAAAAAAAATGCTCGCTGGAAAGAAATGTCGCTCTAGTAAAGAGGTAGTTGTCGAGACTGAAGGATATTTTGAAAGCAAAGAGAAATCGTGCCATAAAAAAGGTGTAGACATCTTAGAAAAGCGTTGGACTGATTTTATTGCTCTTCAATGAGTTCAAAAAAGTCGAAATTTGACCAAAAGTGTGTTATCTTTTTCAGACCGGGGACTTATTGACCGACGGGTTAAGTGAGCTACACTAGTAAAACCATAGCTATACGACCGGCCCACTTCCATTCAGAAAACTTTCAACAGAACATCAGCTTATTGATAATTCCTTTGTTTTCAAGCTAAGCCTATTAATGATGGTGGCATTTAAAAGTAAAATCAAAAGCTAACGTTTTGAACATCTCGCATTATAGGCTGCTTATTCAATGTTTTCTCCTCTCATTCCGTGATTATTATTACTCATTATAACATGGTCATTTTGGGAACATGAATAATAAATATCTCTATTAAATATTTGCTTTAGTTTATCTACGAATTCCTGATACGGTATTATCTTATTTATAACTTAATTTCAAGGTGGGTATTCAAGGTTTTTCCGGTGGAATAAGCCAGGGTTCAATTTTTTTCCGAAATTGAAGTTGATTCAAATAAAAACCGAAAACCCCAACTGCGGCTCACGTACAGCCAAAAAAAAACTGTAATAAAATGTGTTATGAAAGCCATTTAATCGAGTTAAATGTGGTATGTTCGTTTTTTGAAATGCCTCTTTCAAAAAACTTTTGAAATTTATAGGTGAAGTTTACTATAATAAAGGACGGAATGCTACCCTATTCCGAAATTTCCCCACGCGGTTTCATATAACTAAATATTTGACGAAGTAATTATGATTTATTCAGGAAAGTTGGGGGAGGAAGTAGACATTTTCTCGCCCTTCCAAGTGGATAAATTCCGCGACCGAAGTTTCTTTTGGTTCAAGGGAAGAAATCCGATCTTAGTGATGTATTTGGGTGTCTTTCTACAGAGCGTAATGTTTTCTCGATCTCAATTGCTAACAAGAACAATTAGCATTAATTCGCCATTCCTTTAGAAGACTAATTTCTATAAAGCATTTATTCACGATCTTATAAAATACATACATATTTGCTTTTGGATTTTCGTGTTTTCAACACATTAATATTTAAGTTGAGTTTAATTGTATTTAATGTTGATACTATATTATTTATGTAAATTATTCGGATGTGTTTGTGTTTGTTTCGTATCTGTAAATATTTGCATTTTTTGTTTTCTTCAGAGAACAATAAAAACAGTTCAAAATAAATAGTCATAAAACTCAATATAACTATACTAATCATAAACGTGATCAATCAGATTTTTTTGTTCTCTGCTGATCATAGGCCTCTCTTAATTTATTTTATTAATCTTCAATTTTTGTCTCAAAATCTATTTCGTAGATATTCTCTTTACATCACCTTTGTAACCTCCAGCTCCGAATTTATTAAGTTGTAACATAAGCCATTCAACAATCCTCCCAACAAGGTCCAGGAGGATAGAATGAAAAGTTAGATACTTTTTCGATAGAGGGTGGGTGCGATTGCAAAAGTGATTGCATTTCTGAAAAGTAGTTTCCTTTCTAGTAACGCTTCATGAATTTCTAACCGATGCGATATTGAACTCATCGGTCAATAAGTTCCCGGTCTGACATATATTTTCGTCACCTATGAAAAATCCTTACCAGTAGTTAATTGTACTAACCCTCAAACGTCATGTGTCAAAATTCCATGACAATCTGTCTACTAGTTTCTGAGTTGTTGTGCTTTAAGTGACGCTACTTTTGTTATTTTCAAATCAATGGAAATAAAAGAATTTCGTGTGTTGATTAAGCATTCCTTTTTCATGAAGAAAATACAGATGAAGCAAAAAAATGGGTTGATAAACATTACCCGGACTCTGCCCCAGGAAAATCAACCATAATTGATTGGTATGCTAAATTCAAACGTGGCCGTACAAACACCGATGATGCTGAACGCTCTGAACGTCCAAATGAGGTGGTTACACTAGACAACATCAGAAATTCACAAAATTATTTCGCAAAACCGTAAAGTAAAGCTGCAGGGAATAGCTGATTTCATGAAGATATCGAAAGAAAATGTTTACACCATTTTGCATGAACATTTGGGAATGCGTAAATTGCTATCGAAATGGGTACCGTGTTTGCTCACTGAGGACCAAAGTAACGTATTGATGATTCTGAGCAATGTTCGTAGCTGTTTAAGCGAAATAAAAAGCATTTTTTCATGCAAAGTCAAATCGGCAATCAGCTGAGTGGACAGCAGCCGGTGAAAGCCATCTAAAGCAACCAAAAACACAACCATCGACAGACAAGATTATGATCTCTGTATTTTTGGATGCGCATGGGATATTGTTCATCGATTATCTCGAGAAAGATAAAAACCTTCAATAGCGAATATTACATACCGTTATTGGTGCATTTGAAGTACGAGATCGCAAAAAACGCCCCAAATAAACAAAAAAAAGAGCTGTTTCACCAAGAAAATGCATCGTGTCACAAATCGTTGGCAACGATGGCTAAATTGCATGAATTGCACTTCGAATTGCTTCCTCACCCACCGTATTCTTCAGATCAGGCATACGGCGACTATTTCCTGTTCTCAGATCTCAAGAAAATGTTCCCTAGAAAAAAATCGCCCCAATGAAGAAGTAATTGCCGAAACTGAAGGATATTTTGAAGGCAAAGAGAAATAGTTCTATAAAAAGGTGTAGAAATGTTAGAAAAGCGTTGGAATGATTGTATTGCTCTTCATGGAGAATATATTGATAAATAAAGTCGAAATTTGCAAAAAAAAGTGTGTTTTATTTGTCAGACCGGGGACTTATTGACAGATGTGTTAGTTTTGTTTTGACAGTCTTTGAAAGCACATAAGTTCGATGTTTCTGTTATTATAGAAAAATGCTAATTTTGAGTGTTGATTAAATATTCCTCTTTGCGGGAAAAAATCATGGCGGTAACCGAAAAAAAAGTTGAAAAGGCTGATTAAGCTTTGCTCGGTCACTTTTCCTAATTCATAAGTAGTTTACTGAGTTTCGATGTGGCTAAACCAGCACGAGTGATGCATCGTGCTCAGGACCCCCGTTAAGGCCACTACTGAGGAAATGATCAACAAAATCCATATTAGCCTATTAATTGATTGCAGAGAGAATGTTAGATAGATTGTTGAGATGATAAATATCTCGGACGCGTACGAAACATCCTACATAAACATTTAGGCATTAGAAAGCTATTAAAGCGATGGGTGTCGTGTTTGTTCATTGTAAACCAAAAAAGGAATGAAGTGATCATTTCACAGTGGGGTGTAAACATGTATACGCGCAATCCGAAGGAGTTTCTGCGACTCGTGATTGTTGATGAAACTTGGATTCATCACTACACACCAGAAACAAAGGAACAGTTAAAACAGTGGGCTTTACCTGGCGAATGTGCCCCAAAATCATTATTTTTGACTCCTTAAAGTATTATTTTTGACTATTTAGAAAATACGATACTACTATTTGTAAAAGACGATCAGTTAATAAAAAAATTGTTTTTATTTGTCAAAGAAAAAAGTGCTGTTTCACCAAGACAATGCACCCGCCCATTCATCCGCTGTTACAAAAACAAAATTCGTTAATTTGCGCTATCTATCTGGACTTGGGTATTTTCGACCGCTTTCTCTTTCGAAACATGAAGAAATGTATTGGTTGGATAAAATTTCATATAAAATTAAGAAATAATCGCCGAAAAAGAGGACTATTTTGGAAAGTCGTTCTTTTTAGAAGGCAAAGAGAACTAAGAAAATCATTAGGCGAAGTGTACGCAGCTCAAATCAATGTTAAAAAGTAAATCGATTTTATATCAAAAAGACAATATTTCATTTAAAAAGTATCTCATTTTTCACACTACCCTCGTATCATCTGGCTTCTGTACTGCATCAATGTTTTTGCCTTAATGACAATCAAACATCGTTCTCATTCCATTGATTATTCACGTTCGGTTCCTTTCATTTTATTGGTTGTCCTTTATGTCAAAGTTAGTATCTGCACCATAGGTCATCCATAATTGGTACCTTCCGCTATAGCACATTCCACATAGACACATCATGTCTGATTGTTTGATGTCCCGGATATTTGTAGAAAACTATTTGACTAATTGCCTCTCCTTCAACCTGTATATTATTGTTAGGTACAAAGTTTATTAAACTGAGTTTTAGACATGTTGATTTGCAGTAATAATTGATGTAATGCATATGTGAATTGATCGAGACTAGACCTGCCTTAAATTTGTATATTTATCATTTCCATTTCTTTCTTTACTTCATTTTTTAAACATATACTTTAGAAGTATACTAATTTGTGAAATTGCAGTGCCCTGGCGGATACCAATACGATATCATACGAGGTGTATAAATAAGTAATGAGGCAGGCCAACATCTGGTGGCCAATTCGTTCATGAACTAAATTTTTCTACTGCGTTCTACAAATGAGTGACAATTTCGAAAAACGGCGCATTATCAAGTTTTGTTTCAGGCTTGGACACAATGCGACGGACATTTTTCCAAAACGTCAACAGACTTATAAGTTTTCTCAATTTCACAAGCTTGTAATGATTCACTGAAACCTGCCTGTTCGTAAGGTTCATTTTAAACAGTTTAGACACTTTGTCATTTGAATCATGTTTAAAAGCTGATTAAGCCGTACTCTCTCGATCTTGCGCCCTCAGAATAATTTTTATTTAGATCGCTTCAAACATTTTAGATGGTAAGATGGTAAAAACTTTACTGGACTGGAAACTTACCTGGAAGACTTGAATAATTACCTGGATCAGTTGTTTAGCCAGAAACCTCAGAACTTCCATGAGCGTGGGATTATGCAGCTGGATTATTTTGTGCTATATCTATTATTATACATGAGAGCTTACAACCTACTATTTTTTTTTGTTATAACACTTGCTATTTAAAGTAATACCTCGAACTTACGCGATAGGTGGGACCGAACGACATCCCTGTAAGGGTCGGTTCTACAATGCAACATTATACCAGGTATAAGCTATACTTTGTATATTATTGCATTGTAGAACGGGCCCTAAGTCGAATTCGTGTAAGTCGATACAATTTCGTATAAAAATGCATACAAATTTTGTATGCATGCAAAATGGTACCTATATAAAGAAAGAAAAAGAAAAATAAGGAAACTTTTAATCATTTTTAATAGCTTACACAATTTCGCTTGAGCGACTATTTAATACTATGTTAAACAAGACTGGTGTTAATTCATCCTTTTGTCACAAATCTTTTTCTATTTCAAATTCTACCGTGGCGTATTGTTAGATTTTTACGACTGCCTTAAAGTTAAGCATCGTCATTCGGTTTAATCTAACAGGCTTACAAATTCAAAAGAAAAATGTAAAATAACAATATTAAAATTAACCAATAACTAAAATACTATGTAATCAAAAACACATCTAGTTATCAGTTAAATGAATATTTAATATAAATATTGTTTATCAATGTTGGATAAATATTATTTCGAGACAAATTGCAAACACTGATACCTTGGTAAATGTATGTAGTGTTATTAGTAAAATAACTTTCATGACGGTGTTTAAAGCCTCATTTTGTTGGACGTGTTGACCAAGGGCCATGAAAATGCCAGTTTACTGCATAATTATCAAGTATATTAACCAAGTTATTTGGCTGGTGTTAACTACTTTATTAATACGAGATTATTTAACTATTAATATGTTTTTATTATAATACTAAATCATTTAATCCTGTCTGTCAATATAGCTTTATGAGGGTAAGTTGAGTATAAATTTCTGAAATGAAATGAACTGAGAATGTACAGTGGAGGAAAAAGTATTTGAATAAAATGATTTTTCTCAATTTTCTTTATGTTAACTTATCAATACAAACTACAAATGATTTTATACAAACTATACCATAATTATAGCAGACTATAAAGTTTTTAAAAAGTTAGTTAATAAAGTATTGATTTTTCATGGGTAAAATGTATTTGAACAGTTAATATTTTTGTTTTAATCCACTTTTAAGCACAATAAATAACTTCAGTGCACAAAAACAAACAAATTTAATCTATCTGAACCAGTTGTAAAGTGACTGCTGAATGTTAGTGTTTTAACAATAATGGCTAAAAAAATCTAGAGTTGCCTTTGGACACACTTACCACAAATTGCCAAAAATTGAAAGCTTAATTTATATACAGTGAATTACATAGTAAACAAATATGATAAAACTGGTCACATTCACAAGGAAGAGGAAAGTAACTCTCTGCACTAGCTAGAATTCATAGAAAAATGTTAAATTTTGTTCTGGAAAAAATTTAAAGTCAAGAAATATATAATGATATTGCTTCTTATTCTGGAGTAAATGCCACATCTAGGACTTAAATAAATATAAAATAAAAATTTTATATAATTTCGAATATTGAGGGAAGAGTGTCTGGAAGAGGCTGTTTTCATAAATCTGCATCAGAAAAATAGAAAAGAGACTGCAGTTCGCTAAAAAGTACATCAATTACCCATTAGATTTTTTAGTGACGAAAACAAGTTCGTTTATTTGTTTATTTGGTAAAAAATTCTGCGTTTCAAAATTAGGGACCAGGGATGTCTTCAGATTCCAGCAAGACAACGACCTTCGCACACGGCAAGGGTTATGGAAGAATGGCTATTCTACAATGTCAGAAGAAGGTTAATTACATCTCCCCAATTACAGAATATTAATACTAATGAGAACTTATGGCAAAGAAAAAATCTTTGACCCGTCAGACGACTTTGTTTGACTTTATGAAGATTTCTACATCAAAATTATTTCGATTTATATTTTTGCATTAAAACAATATTATAATTTGTTTAATTATCTAAGATTGGAATAAACAATTTTCTTCTAAATTATTGTTTTCTTTAGCCCCTGGCCCCAATTAAACAAAATTTGTATGCATTTTTATACGAAATTGTATCGACTTACACGAATTCGACTTAGGGCCCGTTTTACAATACAATAATATACAAAGTATAGCTTATACCTGGTATATTGTTGCATTGTAGAACCGACCCTTACAGGGATGTCGTTCGGTCCCACCTATCGCGTAAGTTCGAGGTATTCTTTAAATAGCAAGTGTTATAACAAAAGAAAATAGTAGGTTGTAAGCTCTCATGTATAATAATAGATATAGCACAAAATAATCCAGCTGCATAATCCCACGCTCATGGAAGTTCTGAGGTTTCTGGCTAAACAACTGATCCAGGTAATTATTCAAGTCTTCCAGGGAAGTAAAGTTTTTACCATCTTACCATCTAAAATGTTTGAAGCGATCTAAATAAAAATTATTCTGAGGGCGCAAGATCGAGAGAGTACGGTAGATAGGCCAACACATCCCGTCAAGTTGTAAGAATGTATGTCGGGTGGTCAAAGACACTTGTGGTTCAGCATTGTCTCGATGGAATGCAATGTCCTTTCAGTTGGCTAATTCATGTTGCTTCTGGTCGATGCTCACCTTAATTCATTTAGTTGTGAACAGTATTTCTCCGAATTAATGTTTTGGTTTTCAGGTAACCGCTCATAATAATCATAATAAAAGAGTTCCTTCCAGTCCCACCAAACGTACAGCATAGCCTTCTCCAGATGTAATTTGACTTTTGCGCTGGGTGAAGGGGTATCTTCGCGTTTACACTATGCTCTCTTACGCTTAACATTATTATACCCAATCCATTTTTCATCAATGTAAACATCCGTTTCAAAAACCGATAGATTTCTTTACGCTTTAATAGCAAATCGCAAGCAGAAATGTGCAGTGTACATGTGCAAATGTGCAAGCATACATCGGCCTTGCTAACCATTCCAAGTTGAGGTAATCACCTTGAAACTGTTGATGGGTGGATGCCGATCACTTTCAATAGCGTCAATATTTCGTTACCGTCAGCCTCGGTCGGTCGTCCAAAATGTGATGCATCGCTTAGATTAAGTTTTCATGAAACTTTCTGATCCACTTACTTTATGCCATTTTTAATGCCTAATACAATTTCAAACACACAACCAAATAACATTTTTTCCAAGTATTCGCTGAAATTCCTTCAGCTAAACAACATCAAAGCTTGATACGTGTGAAGTAGGTAACACTTCGGTTTTGCGATGTAATGCCACGTCAAACACGGGACGAAGTTTTGCACTAACCCAATAGTTAAAATTAAGGAATTAATTAAATTGAAAAAATTCGGTTTGTTCAAATACTCTTTTTCCTCATTGTAGATGTATCGCACACTTTTAAATAAGGTTGGATGGTTGGTTCAATTTCGTTTTTTGTTGAAAAAGAAAATACCGACATCTTTACCCTAATTATTAATGCCAACAATATAGTTATTTTCTAAATTATAAGGGTGAACCAAATATAAACCGAAATTGTTTTATATATATTTATTATTTATAAAATAATACAAACAAACTATTGATCATTTTCTCCTTCACGCTCTACACATTTTTCCCAGCGGTTTAGAAGCTTGTGAATTCCTTGTTCGTAAAAACTTTGAGTTTGGGTCATCAGCCAATTGCGCACGAAGTCCTCAACATCTTGATCGTTGTTGAATCGTACCCCTCCAAGTGCATTTTTAAGGGCGCAAACAAAAAATAATCACAGGGTGACAAATCTAGGCAATATGGAGGGTGTTCAAAGGTTTTCCAATGCATATTCTTCAGATTTTCCTTCGTCAAAACGAAACCCATCGGACACAGATTTTATTGAAGCCAAAATGATTTCTGATGATTGTTTGAGCACTTGCGAAACTAATACCGACCTTTAAAGCGATTTCATGAATAGTGAGACGCCGGTCATCCTCGATAAGATCGCGAACTGCGCAAATGTTATAAGCAGTGACACTTGATCCGGGACCTTGATTACGACTTACATTTACCACACTTGGCCTCATCTAACAATTGGGTCTTACACAGGGTATCGTCCCTATTCTGAACCTTCAACCGAGTTAATATTTCGGATGGTTTAAAGCCTTCTTTGGTTAAAAACCTTATTATAACCCGTTACGCAACGGACGGTGGAACCTGTTGCTCATTCATGGCTGTACTGACAAAAAAAATGAGTGAAACAGCTCACTAAGCGTTTCCCCCACTCCTAATACATTGCACTCACTGCAATGACCTATGCTGACAGCCCGCTCGTGATTGACTGAGAAAAGTAATTATAAAATTCCGGTTTATATTTGATTCGTAAAAATAGATATCATATATAAATACAGTTTTATAATAAATAAAATAGTTTATTACTTTATACTGCGAAATTATTAGTTTAAAATGCGTTTATATAATGAAAAAATTATACATTTTTGATTAAAGTAGTCTTTATTAATCCTCGAATATTGATAAATTAATTTACTCAGACTTTTATGGTTTTGGAATTGATGCTCTTTTTTTGACAAATGGTACATATTTAGTGTGAATTTTAGCTAAACTGAAAATGCCCAAAGCATTTTCAGTAATGCAACCGTGTGTTACTTTCTGGATCTCTAAAGTTTCCACTTTATCTTTCTGTTTTTACTGCTCTTCTAATTATAGTAGAATATATATTAATATCAAAAATTCCATATTTAACAACAAAGGTCGACATGATTTTTGTAACATTGGCGATAAAGTAAAATTAAATAAAAGAAAATTTGATTGACCGAAGAATTTTTTTATCACAACTTATTTTAGTGGTCTGGTCTAGATTTTACCAAAAATCGTACTGTTTTGCATACAACTCTGGTAAAAATTTAAATTGAAAATTTTCTTAATCCTTCGTTCATCCTACTAACAGAAAATATTTGTTTTTTTAATTTCGTATAAAGCTATCATGAGTTATCCTGGCCACCGCGAGGATACTTTTTTCTAAGGAGTTCTGAAAATTGAATTTTTTCAACATTTTTTGATATAAGTTTTATAAAATATTGTTTAAATGTTGTTCTTTTATATGCTTAAAGTTCGAATAAAATAATTCCTTTATTATATTAAAAAAAATAGAGTCCTGCAAAACTAATAAAATATTTCCCAATTTTATTGAAGTTCGTATTCCAAAATATTCTAAAACATGTGGGAAAATAACTAATTTTCTAAAACAAAAATGGTTTGACTTTGAAAGCAATCGCTTGTACAGTAAAATGAGTATGTTTGAAATTCAGGCGTACAATTTTGACAAGAAATTCACTATTAAATTAACTAATGTAGAACACGAATGTTGGTGCACTTTTCAAAGAAATATGTCCACAGCAGTGAATGTGAAATTGATTAAAAACAAGAAGGATTGAATCATCTCCTGCTGATCCGAGCATGGTTAGCCAATTGCACATCGGGAAGTTTAGAAAAAGTAATTTGGTGTTTAGTGGTAAATTTCTTTGAGTTTAGTGTTTCACATCAAAGGTTCCAATAGAACAACTGAAAAACAGTGTACCGATTGAAAAACTAAATAATAACGTAATCTGTTTTTTTTTTTAAACACCATTCTTCATTTTCATATTTACAATAGTGATACATATGAAAAATTATTACCGAACTGTGCCCAATTAAAAATACTGAAATCGATTCATCTGATATCTGCTAACAATGTTATTTATTGCATATAGTTTATAAATAATAAAAAAAGTTCCGCAAAATAAATATACTTTACCACAAATAGAGCAGTTTATTAGTTTGTAATGTAGATCCGGAAAAATGGATAGCTTTTTTGGTTAAAGTAGTCTTTATTAATCCTCGGATATTTGTAAATGGATTTATTCGGAATTTTATGGATTTGGAACGGACGTTCTTTTTTTAATAAATGGTGCATATTTAGTGTGAATTTCAGCTAAATTGAAAATGCCCAAAGCAATTCCAAACACGCAACCGGAGTGCGTTACTTTCTGAAGCTCTATATTTGCTTCCGTTATTGATTACTTTTTCTGTATATTTTTCCGGCTCTTTTAGTCTTAGTACATTATTAATATCAAAAAATTTCATATAAAATAATTCATCTTCGGAGATATTGGGTATTTAATAAAATTTCGTGAAATTCAAATCGTATTTATATTTTATCATTTTCAAATATAGTTGCAACGCAAAGGCATGCCGATTTAACAGATATTAAGAAATAAATTTCAATATTAAAATATTCCTTAATGTTAGTGATCAGGTTATTTCTCTTTTAGGTTTAATATGTTGAAATCTTCATTCCCATAATTTAATATCGATTTATGTCATGGTACAGTGTTATTTATTTCATGTGGCTTAAGAATTAAAAAAAACAATGAGAACTATAAAATATATACATTTTTAAAATAAATAAACCACATTATTCGTTTATACCAGGTGTGTTAATATGAAACCGGAATTTGCCCAGATATGACTCTAGCTGTCAATGTAGTTAGCGTCAAACCGCGTCATTGGTCCCTATTTCAACACCATGGTTTGTAATAGCGTTGAATATATCAAATTTTGTGCCTGGGAATTACGATTTGCGGACAGCATTCGTAGCAAACACAGCAAAACTGGTCAAGGAAACGATTGAGGGGTTTAGTTGGGAAATTCTTTCGCTTGCGGCTTACTCACCAGCTCTTGGCTCCGTCCGATTATTATTTATTTGCATAGATGGGCACGCACTTGCTGAGCAGCGCTTCACTTCTCACGAAAATGTACGAAAATGGTTCGCTGACTAGTTTGCCTCAATTCATTCAGGTCTGAAAAGGTAAAGTGATCGCCGGAAGCCAAATTTGGTGAACAGCGATGTGTGCAGATGCATTATCGTGGTAAAAGAGCACTTTCTTTTTGGCAGGATGTGTATGTTTAGCCAGAATAATACCTCTCAATTTGCCCAGTAATGAAGCATAGTAGATCCCATTAGCTAATGTCTACATCTGTTCAACTTTTCCATTCAACATGCGTTTCAACGTGTCTTTCAACTTGCGTTATTGCATGCATCCTAGAGCAGGGTAAAACGCATGCCTCCTTCCTGTTTACATGTTTGCGTCAGTTTCATTCAACATTTTTTTTAAACGTTAAAAAACCTTATTTTGTAAGTATCTGTTGTTAACTGTGTAATTTCATGTACAGGAATCTGATCATGAACATCTGAAATTGTTATGTTAATAAGAGCACAGAAAATAAGGAAAAATACAGAAAATCTATTTGTATGGACAAAAGAATATTTAGAATAATTGCTGCAATTTACCACAGGAAAATATACACTAAAAAAAAATTCCTTACATACTTAAATTAAAATTTTTATTACTTTTTATTTTATTTAATCTAAAAGTATCGTTAGGTGTAAGACTGACAGTTTCTATCTCAGATGATGGTATTTCATGAATTTTTACCCTCATGAGTCCCTGTCCAGTGCTAATTTTCTATTCTAGCCTCATTCCAATGAATTCCTCGTTTTTCTGTCGCTTATCGAACTGTTCTTCCCATCTCAGTATTTTCGCTTCACAGATTTGTTTTGCTAATCTCTCAACATTAATTCTGTGGATGTGTCCTAGCCAGCTCAGTTGTCTTGCTTCTATAATAGCTCTTTATATTGATTTCGTTTCCAATTGTTCCATTACTGTAGTATTTCTCACTCTATCTCTACTTGTAATTCCCTCTATTTTGCGTAGGAATCTCATTTCTGCAGCTGTAATTCTACTTTTGTTTATCTTTGTTAAGGTCCAAGATCCGCTGCCATCTTTAGACTTTTCCAGACATCCCTTCTTTTTACTCTATCAAATGCATTTTTCAGGTTAGGTTTAATATATTACAAATATGGATTTCGGTTTCTTTTCTTAACAGCTTTTCTCCTAGTTGTCTAATTATAAATATAAGATCTGTGTGCTTCCACTCTTTCTAAACCCATGCTGTGGTTACTCTAATGTTACCACTAATTTTTCCCTCAGCTTATGCCCTATTCTGGTAAATATTTTTCCAGGTAAACTTGTTAGTGTGATCCCTCTATAATTTTTACAGTCTTTGATATCCCATTTTTTTAAACAATGACAATAATATAGCCAAAATCCGGTCTCTTGGTACTTTCTTTTCTATTATGATATCGTTTAGTAGTGACAAAATTTTTTCCTTTGCTTTTTCTTCCATATATTTTAGCATTACTGCTGTGTTTTCGTTTTGCCCTGGAGTATGCCAAATAAAAAAAAATATTACTTTCAAAATTATATATTTATTTTTTGTTCTTAAATACATAATTTACTATATTTATTTAATTTAATAAAATTAAAGTACTTTGCTTTAAATTAAATTTGTAGACTATTGCAAAAACTTGCAGATTATATCAAGAAGTTGAAAGCGAAAGCGAAATACACCCAACATCGGTGGGAGTCAGTGCGCTGCCTTTGCGTCTCGTCGTGCGTCACCATTTTTCCTTATGTCCTTGCATGGCTCTCGTCCAACACCGCATGCATCGAACCTTTCAACAGATCCATGCGTCTGGACGACCAAAAGTTGAACAAATGGGGGCATACCTATTGATGGTCATGCCTATTGCCAAGTAATCTATGAGCAGGAGTTCTAGAAAACCGTAGCCATGAAGTTTCCTGTAGATGGAACAGTTTTTGCTTTCCTTGGCATACTTTCACCTGCTGTCATCCACTATTTGGATCTGTTTTTCGTCTGTGGCGTGAAATGGGGAATCCATATTTCAGCAGAATTGAGTTTAAATAAGTCTAAACACCCTCGAGAAGTATTAATTCGAATGCGCCTTTGATTAACTGATAACAAACACGATAGCCGTTTAGCGGAAAGCTTTCACACTCTATATCGAGATGTTTGCAAAGTCAGCAAGCTCGTGTCAGCGAACATTTAATATATCGTAAATTTTCCGATGATTTTCTTGGTCGTAGCGATTTGTGGGCGTTCCGAGTATTTATCATTGTCAATGGATGTACGACCACGTTTAAATTCAGCAAGTCACTTTTTACTGCCGAAAACGAAGCTGAAGAATCCTTTAAAGTAGTAATCTAATTGTCTGTATGTTAGACCGATGTTAAGGTCATTAAGACAAAGTACCTTAAAACAGCTCGAATTTCAATTTTATCTATTTTTCAGAAAATATCAAAACTTGTTTGCTTTACTTGATCGCTATAAACAATCAACTAAACGCACAGGTTTGAAATTTTGCCGCACGCCATCTAACGAATTATACATGACAAAGATTATAGTCATTTGGATATACTTGTGCTATCGCTGTGCCAGGCCGATAACTTTTCGAACGACTCTCATAGACTGATTGATTTTTATTTACTTAATCCTCGGATATTTATTAATGGGTTTATTCGGAATTTTATGGATTTGGAACGAATGTTTTCTTTCATGACAAATGTTGCATATTTAGTGTGAATTTCAGCTAAATTGAAAATGCCTACAGCAATTCTAAACACGCAACTGGAGTGCGTTGCTTTCAGAAGCTCTATATTTGCTTCCGTTATTGATTGCTTTTTCTTTAAATTTCTACGGCTCTTTTGGTCTTAGTGGGTTATTAACATCAAACATTTCGTACAGATTAATTTCTCTTTGGAGATATTGGAAATTTAATAAAGTTTCATGAAACAGACATCGTATTTATATTTTAACATTTACAAAAATAGTTGTCTTGCAAAAGCCAATTATTATAACGTATATTTCAATATGAATATTATTTTTTTGTTGGTTATCACATTATAAGGTCTTTACAAGTTTCTACAATGAAGAAAATTCGAAGAAAAAAGTATATACACAGTGTAACTTTGGGTGGTAATTTTCGCAAATTTAGCCAACAATCTTCACATCATATGAAAGAAAAAAGTTCCTTGCAAGAGTCACAAACCTAAAAGTTTCTGCGAAAAAAAATTGTATAGTTATTAAATCGCCAACCAAAAAGCTTTGATAAGAATTATCATTTTAAGCAAATATGTGTAAATTGGTAAACTGGTAACATATTTGGTAAATAATAACACTGATAAACACTGTTTTAGTGAATAAACTATAAATAAACTAATGAACATAGTTAAAACAACTTTTTAAACATTAAATATCAGCCAAAAATTGAAAGTGGCAACATCGTTTTGACTAACTGAGATGATTCCTACGACAAAGGATGTTATTATTAAGGGATGTACCATAATTATTTCAGAGTGTGTATTTAAATTCTATTTAAAACCAAAATTGTATTCTGTACGCGAATATCACAAGATGCTCCTTATTTACGGAGGAGTCAGATTAGAAATATACCAAGACTTATTCAGCGTGTTCGAGAAAATAATCTAGAACCGTGCCAGCCTTGCATATACTCAAATTGACATTTTAAACATTTAATTTAACAGAACAATTAATCATATGTTTCTTAATATGGCGTGAATTATTTAAAACGTGTTATGGTGTGACAAATTAGTGCTAGTAATTTCAACTTTGATATTAAACGATATTAATGTATAAATTTTCCTTTTTTCTTTGTGAACAAGCAAAACCGATGTATGCTGAAACGTATGGAATCAACGTAGTAATAAAAATATTTTATTTTATTTTCAAATACCTTAAAAGTACAATGAACCAATTGTTAGGAAACTAAAATAAATTTTTTCGCGGAAATGGTTTTGGATACATGTTTTAACAAAACCTTTTGTTCAAAATGAGGTATAAAGAATCGTTGCTTAAATTTACCCCTTACGCCCTGTATAAATATAAAAATGACAACTGAAACCGTAGTAGTCTAATTTATAAAAATTGGAACCCTAAAATAAATACATTTTTACATCGAATAAACCAGTTTATCTGTTTATAATGCGAATCCAAAAAAATGGATAGATTTTTATTTAAAGTGCTCTTTATTAATCCTCGGATATTTATAAATGGGTTTATTCGGAATTTTATGGATTTGGAACGGACGCTTTTTTTTTTGACAAATGGTGCATATTTAGTGTGAATTTCAGCTAAATTGAAAATGCCCAAAGCAATTCCAATCACGCAACCGGAGTGTGTTACTTTCTGAATCTCTATATCTGTACCGTTATTGATTGATTTTTAGGCTTCTTTTGATCTTAGCCGAGCGTTTATTAACATAAAAAAAATTAAATAGTGTATTCTTTGATTTTTCGAATATTTGCAACGAAGAAAGATTTTCTTCATGTAAGATTGCAAACTAAATATCATGCAAACTACATAACATTGATATAATTTTCGATAAAAATCTATAACGAAGTTCGAAGTTCTCATTTTCGAAAGAAATGATTGAGAAGCATCATTTAAACCATTACTAACTTTTTCTAATAATTCTATTAACTTCTATTCTCACTCGTCGATTACTAAGTATTACTAGGGTGTAACACAAGTATTTACGTGGTGGCCAGAGAAATAGAGCCGTTATAATAAAATAAACTGTTTAGCCAATAAAGTTATAATAACATACGTAATTAGTGCAATAATTGTATTATATAAATATATAACAAAAAAGGGAAAACATAATATCAAACTTAGTTTAAAAAAAATACTGTAAAAATAATACAAAAATTTAGAAAAAATAACATAACAATGTGATATATAGTTCTAATTACCAAACTAACTACTAACCTATATTATTTGCCAAACATTGACTTTTATTGTAACGGCTCTATTCCTCTGGCCACAACTGTATATAAAAGTTTATACTTCACTCCTCAGAGGTTTAATCCAATGTCAACTTTTTGTCCCGGAAAGTAAACATTCCTTCTTCAGTATTACAGCGATTTCACCGCGAAATATTCAGTCGACATTTTTTAATAAAAAAAGATTAAAATGTGTGACCTAAGTTAGGCAATTAGGGCAATTCTTAGATATTATTTTTAAATAGGCTTCAAAGCGGCTGACGCTGTTCGTGAGCTTTGCGAAGTAGAGGGTGAACGTGCTGTATCAATCCGCACCGCTCGGCCCTCGTTCAAAAAGTTCTAGGAGGGAGAGATGTGTCTTGAAGATAGGGGAAGATCAGATCGCTCACGGTCTCTCGATGTTGGCGTTTTAAGAGCACTTCTAGTTGCAGATCCTAGAACTAGTACTAGGAAACCTTCAGGGAAATTAGGAGTATCCAACATCACCGCAAACTGGTTTTGGCGAAGCATAGGAATTGTGCTAAAGGGCTGTAGAAGCATCCTTTTAGTCGCTGCACTAAAAAAGCAAAGACTTTTGTTACACCCTAGTAAATCTGTGTTGACATGTTATTCATTTGTAGCAAAGCTTCGACAGGAACATGTTCTACCTTGGCAGTATTCAAAGATTCTTATTCCTGAAGTTTGGATTAAATTTTTAGAAAAAAACCGTTGCTGAATGAAATCGTGAGAGGTACTGGCAGTAATATTGCTAATATATAAATAATCATAACGATCGATAATATTGAGTACAGAACGCATTAGAATAACAAAAACCAAGATAAAATGAAAAATATTTATTTTTATATAGACAATACAAAAATGATTCTTGTTAAATGAGATACAATTTAGTAATAAAATGACAATTTAAAAAGAATGATACAGCTCGAAGCACAAATTAATATAATGAAAGGAAATGACATAGTTGACACTAGTAGGTGTTGATAAAGTTATATTGTGTCTCGCATAATGACTACACAATAGACTAATGTACATTGTTGGAATATGCAAGATGCAAGCAAGTTTAATTGACGGAAGTTTAGTATAACGTAGGTGCTTCATCTCAAGAAAGATATTTTGTTTGTTTATTGATTGCGTACTAATCAACTAAGAACGACCATATTTTAAATGTATTTCCATCAAGAGTAATTAAATTTCAGTTATGCAAGTAATAAAGATTATATGTGTGTAAAATTTGTAACATTGTAGCATAGTGTGAAGAAACCTACGGCTAAGTTTCACATACATACACATACTATTTTATATGAATAACTAAAACAAAAGCCACTTTGTATATTTTTAGAAAAAAATGACATGGAAATCTTAGTCTGATATTAGCACTGTATAAGGTTTACTTGCTATGTGTTTTCAAATGACATAAACCTTTATAATTAAGTAAAATGTAATACAATTGACATGGTTTGAAAAAACTATTTCCCTACAGGCATCTTCTCACTATCTCTCACTTTAAAACTGAGAATCTCGGAGGTGATTGTATGACGATTATTAAGATGTACTTTAAGAGCAATTTCTAAGCACAGTCGATGTTAAAAGGATTAAGCGATTGCAGAATTCTCAGTCTATCAGTCATATATATATATATATATATATATATATATATATATATATATATATATATATATATATATATATATATATATATATAAAGCAGCTCGCCTTAAAAACCCATAGCTTCGACTTCCTTTACTGTTTTTCTCCAATTTATTCTGTTCATGGCTGCATCCCGCCATCCTCCTATCCAAGCTGAATTTAAATCTTCCTTGCATGCCTCCAACCACTTCTTTCTGGTCGTCCTCTTCTTCACCTTCGTCCATCTCCTCTTGACAAATACTTGTTTTGCCCATCTGCTATCGGGCATTCTTAACACATGACCCAACCACCGCAATCTGGAAGACCTTACTATCTAACTTATAGACGGTTTCCCGTATAAAAGTTTAATTTCTGCATTAGCTCTCCTCCAAATCAAAGTTCAGTTGGACTCTCAGTGGAAGCGGACAACACTTGAAAATGCCAAGTGAGATTTTGGCAAAACGAAACGAAGGCAAAGACAATTCCAATAATTTTGTGTATGTCTCTCTTGCACTTATTTTTAACTTCCAGATTGAGATACGATACTCCTATGGATACTCCTGTCATGAAGAGGAAATCACCTGGCCTTCCCCGTGCCATTCGGACATCAGACAATGTTGAAACAATAAGAAGGGCGGTTCTCAGTCCTCAGCGTCCCACTACGCGCCAAACGTCAGCGTCTTATGTCCCGCCGATCTACTAACGCATTCTGAATGACGACTTGAAATTTAATCCCTACAAATAATCACATGTTACAATATTTTCTGTTACAACAACTTCAACGTCGACAGCTATACTTGGCAGAACTGTGGTTAAAATAAGATGGTACCACAGCTGACACTGCGAGAGCATCAATGGAATGTGTTTGACAAATATTCCTTCAACATGTGATCTCCCGTTTCGGCGATGTTTCCTGGCCCCTACGCTCTCCAGACTCGTCTGTATGTGATTTTTTTTGTAGGGTTATCTTAACTCTGGAGCGTACGTTTACAAACCACGCACGATACAGGAACTGAAAGTTGCCATTCGTCAAGAAATCGCAAGAGTACCAGATGAAATGATTTTGAGACTGATGCACAACTTTCGAGAGAGATTGCAGGTGTGACCGCAAAGAAGGTGACATTTGACTAGCATTATTTTCCACCATTAATTTAAAGGTGCACTATTATTACTTCATTTAAAAAATACTCTTGAAAATAAAACATGCGTTGGTGGCCTTTGCGCCACCCTATATATGAGCAATATTATATTTTTGAATGTTCATTTATTACCTATATACTTATATATAATATAGCTTAGTTTATATGCATTATAGGTTAAATAAGAATTAGGGGTGTGCTTTCTAAATCAGGATTTTTGCTACATCAGTCCTTTTGTAGTCTTTTTCTTTCTATGTATATAATAATAACTGGAATGTGTCTTTATTTACAGTTGTACATTGCAATATGTTGTTGTTGTCTATATTGATCATTATTAAATGTACTGCAATAAAATTGATGTTATAAATCAAGTAGAAGGCCCAAAAACTAATAAAAACATTGATATTATAAGTTAAAGTGTTAAAAAAGGAACCGATAACATCCATTTCATATCGTCTGCAATAATTGGCAATGTAGCTTATGTTTCTTTATGGTGGATTTACCATAAAGATTCATATTTACAGGCATATGATATAAAAATTGGATAATTGAACAACGAACAGCAGAACCAATGTTTTTCAAGTAAAATTTTGTGTAGTGATAAAGCTTACTTCAAAATGGATGTATTCGTTCATAAGTAAAATCTTTGTATTGTTGATGAAAAATCTTTGCATCCACAATACAATAGCTGCCTAGGAGTTATGATACATTTAATTATGTTCATTGCATTTTAATAAAATTTTAAAATCTTACTTGAATCAGCTTTTTGCTAAGCTATCCAAAAGAAAAATATTTCAGCTAACAGAAACATGGGAAAAAGCAATCAATCAAAATAACAAATACTAAAGGGCCATCTTTTTAGTGTGTACGAACTGTGTCTCAATAGGCTGTCTCATTATGGACCATTTAATATCAGAGCAACGCTTGCAAATTGTCGAAATTTGTTATCAAAATTGTGTGCCAAACTGATATAATAATAAAAAAGTATGTGCATCAAACTTACACAACAAACAAACAGAATGGCTCCACATGTCATAGAGCCAACGCAACAATCAATTTATTTAAGGAATAATTCTATGAGAAGATGATTTTTAGAAACGGACCTGTTAATTGGCCACCAAGATCATGTGATTTAACGCCTTTAAATTATTTTCTTTGGGATTAGATTTTTTCGTTAAATCTTTGATCTATGTCGATGAGCCAGCAACTATTGACGCCTTGAAAGGCAACATAATTCGGACAATTGCGGATATAAAATCCCAGTTGTTTGAAAAAGTGGTCGGAATTTGGACTGACATAAATAAGCATAAATTTTTTTCAAACATTAATGCCATTAAATGTTATTTCACATAAAATAAATAGTTTCAAGGCATCCAATTTGGTTGCAGTTTTATTTGAATTTAAACTTCGGACGCACTAAAAAATCATTCTATACTATGATCAAAAAGTAATGTGACTCTTTAAATAAAACAAGAATTTCTTTATTCATACAAATTTAGTAATTTCCTCTCACTGCAATACACTTATGCTAGCTAATGAACTCCCTTGAATGTCTTCTATGGACTCAAAAACGGCATCCACGAAGTAGTTTCTTCAATCGGGGAACATGAAAGTCACGCGGTACCATATTTGGCGAGTATGGTGCTTGTGAACGGAGTTTAATTTTTAGACCGTGATTAGACCTGATGCAAAAACCATGAACTATTTTACCACAACTCTGGACGTTTTTTTGGACTCACGCAAATGACGCATAGCACTTAAATACTATTGCGTATTAACTGCTTGACAAGTTCGAAGGAACTCTTTGTAGAAAATACCACGGCAATCGAAGAAACTTTTTAACATGACGTTTTTTTTTCGTGACTGACTTGTTTTTTTCGGTATTATTTCATCTATAGCCCGACATTCGCTTGATTATTGAGCTGTTTCTGGGTTATAAACATAGATCTATGTCTCATCACCAGTAATTATGCATTTCAGAATGTCATCATCCAAGGAACGCATCTCTTCAGCAACTTCAATACGATGATGTTTTTCAAAAAAATCGAGACAAACGAGACGGTTGAGAGAATGTTTTCTTCATTGGTTGTTGCGGAAAATCTTCCTGAACGAGGTTCATCTTCAACAGCTTCTCTACCTCGTACCACATTTTTTTGGGTATAGCTACATCGCGCGTAACACTTTTTTAATGCATCAGCACAAAAAACTTTGTTATATGAAATTTAATGCAAATATATTTTAAAAATCGACGACACAATTTTCAACATGTACAGAAGATGCTATAATTTCTAAGTTAACAGGATATACCAATCTAGAAAACAAGTGGTTGTAGCCATATAGCCTGTACAAAACTAAAACAATTGCACGTCATCGATGACGCTATTGAAGAACAGCAGACAATTAAATAATAAAATAACCAAATTTAGGGCTGGATTCGGTTGGCAGTATATGCGACGTTGTCGAATTTCAATTTTTTCTTGTTGATATTTATTGACACGTTTGGAGATTATCCCATTTGTGTCTGAACGTTTACTTTCATTCTTTACCTTACGATCGAAAACAGTTCTTCTAAGAACTACCACAGTGTTATATATGTCAGAGCCGCGTCTGTAAAATGTCAAATCATTTAAATAGTCGTCAAGAGTTTGTAGTATCTCTGGTACACTATTTTGAACAAGAACTGCTGACGCTGTATGTCATTGTGCAACGTATTGAAAGTGTAGGTTTTAAATGGACAAAAAGATGATCCAAGACAGAGGCTTATGGAACTTCCCAATGGTGCCCTAAAACGTATAGATTTTTTGAGAGGTTATTTGTCTTCTTAGATGAAACCTGGATTTTTCAAAATGGTACTGTAAGTGGCAAGATAATAAGAGTATTAAAACCACCAAAGTTGGTGGTAAAAGGTAAGTTACATTAATATGCAAAAAATATAAAAAGTTTTGATTGAAAATTTTTATTTTAGATACATCATACTTCAGGCCGACGGTGAAGATAGATTTATTGAGGGTGCAGAGACCATATTTTCGTCAAAAATGAGCTTACTGTTTACCATGGTGAAATGAATCAGGAAAATTTCTCGAAATGGTTTGAAAACCAATTATTAGACAACTTAAGTGAGCCATTTTTATGGATAATGCTCCACATCATAGAATGTTATTAAACAAAATACCAAATAGCTCATCGACTAAAGCTGCCATTCAAGAGTGGTAACTAATAATAATATAGCATTTTCAATCGAAATGCTTAAAACTGAACTATTAAGAATGGTAGCAGAGTACGTACCACAACCAAATTTATTATTTTGATATATTTATATGTTATAATAAACCAGCACAGAAATATGTGGTAGACAACTTAGAACAATATGGGCACACAGTTTTATGTATTCCCCCATACCACTGTATTTTCAATCCAATTGAACTTAAATGGGAAATTGTAAAAATTACTATAATAAACACAGGTAAAAATGATAATACACAGCAAAACTTCAAATTCTGATTAATGAAAATAAGTACATGTAGATATTTCATTGTTTTTTTTGTTTAATACTTGTACCAGGTGTCCCATTAAGGATGGATCGCGGCCGTATCTTGAAAACTATTTATCCCACAGCTTTGGGGAAAAAAAATTGTACTAAAAATAATCATGAGAAATTCATCAAAAATATTTTTAAGCTTCTAAAACGACCGCAAGAGGGCGTGACGAGCTAAACATTTTTAAAAATCTTTTTTTTGTTGTGTATTTTCAAGTGTTAACCGAGTAAGAAAAATTGTCAGTTATATTTAGCAAACTGTCTCCTACAACTTTGTTTTATGACATTTTGTCGTAATTTCACGAATAGAGGGGGGGGGGGTTGGGGGGAGTTTTACCTATTGAGATAAAAAGTCGTCTAATGTCCGTTTGCCTTAACCGATTTTCCTCAATTTGGATTCATTTAAAAAGGCAATTGCTGGGACAATCAGATAATCTGGGAGATAAATTATTTAGTTTATAAATGAAACCGCGAGGTAGCGTTACATTCAACAATAGTTTTTTTGAAGTTTTGTTCAGTTTTTTCAAATGGAATGGTACAGCTCTTATTACATAGCTAGAAAGGTAATTTAAAGAGGAATCATCCAGTGAAAACCCGAAATCGATATCTCTGACATGTCAAGAGATATTTCGATTTTTCTGAAAAAATCAGTTATTATTTCACTACTATCTGCATTAAATTAAAAAAATATTAACCTAATGTTTGCCTTCCTTCACACTTTACCTAGGCTTAGGACTGGTCCAAATTTTTCGTGCCATATTAATTTAGAGCGTATTTAAAGGCCAACGGGCCAACAACGAAGATAATAATAATAACAACAGTCAAATAAAATTAACAGCACAACAGTCTAATAATTAACAGAATCTGAACTTTAACGCCTTTCTAAATGTTGAAAATGCCTTCACCACAGAAATCAACCACCAAAATAGATGGAGTGTGAACGTATGGTGTGGTGTTTTGGGAGATAAAATTATTGGTCCCTTTATTTTTCGATCGATCCATCGATCCATCGACATCGATCCATCCTTAATGGGACACCTGGTATATTATATATCAATAAATGTCAATGGTAATTATATAATTTTTTTCTTTTAATAACCATTGAAATATTAAAAAATGTTGTCGATGGTTTTTGAACGAAGCATTTTACATGTGCTGAATCTATCAAGAAGTATTAAATCGACGACACTTGCAAGACTTTCAACATTTATTATAATTTTGTTAGTTATTTTATATTTAATTTAGAGTTAATTTTTAAAATTGTTATTAAAGTTTAAATTGTAAAAATGATTCGCTAAAGTAAGGTTATGATGTTTAATCGCAATCTCGCAATAGGGCAGTCAAAATGTTGATCACGTGCTGAATGACGTGCAACTGTTTTTATTTTGTACGAGATAGACGTAAAGAGCGCGAATTTTTAAAACAAAAGTCAGCTTACTTTTTGATCATAGCAGTATAATAATTAAATAAATGAATTATATGTGTATTATTTCATTAAATGATGACAGACGTTTATTACAATTCAGGTTGAAAGCAAAGCCTCATCATCCTTTATCTGAGCCCTCAAATATTTCATAACCTAACGCTTTGTGCGTGTTAGGCAATCCCCGAATTCTTTACCGGAGTTCTGTCCTTAATTGCAATTCAATTTACGCACCGATACGCACTTTTCTTTCGCCCAAACTTACGAATTCATTATGAAAACCAGAACGAAATTAAATATGACATATAAGTCCCGCGTGGCCCTTTTATCATCACTTTCATATACGTATTTCTGATTTGGTTTCATTATTAGCTTCTCGTCGGGCTTTTTCGTATTTTATTTTCCTTCGTTTCAATATTCGTAAAATTCTTTTTGCACGTCCATCTCACTTAATTAATATTAAGTGCTAAACGTGGAAATAAATTCCAAAATTAAACATTTATTTGGTGCACAAAGTTTTAATTAACAACTTTATTAAAGAATATCGTTTTTTACATTAGCTTAATATAATTTATTTAGACAAAAAATATTTTTTAATTTTCAAATTACAAAAAATCTGTAATTTCCTGTCTTTCTGGAAGTTGTGTAATTGCTTTGGAAGTCGTCAGTATTAGAAAAGAAATATTGTGATGATTTTTTGAAGGATTTTTCGTAACGAGTGAATGAAGTAGAACATTTAAATTCATAGGATGCAGTTTTTGGTGACTGCATATTCTTTAGCATTATTGTGTTGAAGAATTATTCGTTTTCAATTAATACGAGATGGTTGATCGTAAATCAATTTATTAAATTAATTAAATTAATATTGTTATTTCCAGCTTTATTAGAAATCTATATTAAGAGATAATATTAATGTATTTAGACCAAAATACCATTGATCGCTTTTTGATCCAGAACACGATATCCTCGACGAGGTTCAAAAATGTTTAAAATGCAAACTTACTTCAGCTGGAAAAGAAGGTATAAAATACGAGCCTACTGTCAAGATATCCTGAAAAATCAGTTTTAGATGCAATGTCGTTTGAAAAGCGACATTTGCGCTCCTGCCTTCTTCTCGCCTTTCAACTGAAAAAAATGCTGCGAAAGTTCTGGACATGATTTGTGCGGCTTTGAGCGATAATGCTGTTTCATGTAGCATACTGCTAGAGCTCGGACATTCACATTGCTAAAGCTAAGGAAAATCAAAAGAAAGTCGTTGCGTCCCTTATGAACTCATAGCTGTGAATAAAAGGATGAAGTTTGATGTTGTTATGCCAGATTCAAGAAAATGAACTTCCTGCATAAGGTTCGAAAATCGTGGGATAATTCTGGTGTGCCATTAGCAGCCCACAAAACCAAATATCTGGGTGTCGTGCATTATGACTTGCTCCAATATGGTCAAAGGGTCGACTAATTCGTGTTAGTCACAGACTGGAGAAAAAAGATAATTATATACCTTGAAAGGAGCCGAAAATCTTAAAATGGTAATAAAGTCAGATTAAAACATTCTACGATATAATGCTTTTCTTTCAATGTCTTTATAAAAGTTGAATTTTTTTATTTTTAAGTGGTCTTTCAGGAATTATATGTTTTTTAAACTATATGGCTTTTATTGATAAATCAATGTGATGATAAGCAGATATTGTTGAATCGTGGAACGTTTAGAAGCAAAAGCGTTAAAAATTGTTGCTAATGTTATTAAAATAAACCAGTTAATTTTCCCGTACCCTATATTACGAAATAATGATTAAAAAACAATGCATAAAAAAGTGCTCTAAAACTTATTTGTATACCTATGAGTAATAAATTCTGAAAAATTTGGAATAAAACACCTGGTTAGTTCTTTATAACTTAATATAGCGCAATCTGTACATCAATTTTGTCATAGTTATCAAAAATTGTTACCGTCCCATTGCTAAATATTGGATTTTCACCAAACAACATAAATTTTGCTCGAAATCCCATAAATGTAAATATAAATTATCGACTATAGGCCCAAAATAGACTTAATAAACTAAAAATATAATTAGTTAGAAGTTAAAAAAAACACGGTTTCAAAAAAAAAACAAAATCTATAAAGTACGTTATAAAACAAATCTAACATGCACAGATATAAATTCCGGAAAAAATATACTTTTAGTTTACTTCACAATAAAACAATTAAGAAAAAGATACAGTAATCTCATATCAATGAAGGTACAAAGCCTCTTATATGCAGATATAAGTCAACACAATTACAAAATTATTCTGTACTACTACTACTATCACCTTTCACATGCAATGAATTTTGGAATGTCACTAAAGGGACATAAAAATAAAAACAACCGAAATTAATACTTAAGGCAGGTAGACTAGACAGACAAATAATGAAGAAGAATTACGTCACATAGGAATGTGACAAAATATGAAACAATCACTTTAAAACTAGGAAATGGACAACTAAACTGGTAAAAAGATAATTGAAGGAGGGAAGAATAGAAAAAGAACGAGAAGTAAACCCAGAAAAACCTAGCTGGAGAAAATAGAGAAATTAAGAAACTCGAAGTGATTTACAACTAAACACCAAATCACTTTTGCAGTCGTGTCGACGTGCGTTTCGCTAACCACGTTAGCATCGTCAGGAGAAGATTTAATCTCATTTGGTTCTTCATAATTTTCATAATGATTGAATCATCTCCTGAGGATGCTAATGGTTAGCGAAACGCGCGTCAAGGAGTTTAAAAAAGTGATTGTGTGTGGTGGTAAATCTCTTTGAGTTTAGTGTTTTACACCAAAGGTTCCAATATAAGTATTGTTCAACATCAATATTTTTATCATCAATGGTAGTACTAAACTTGAAGAGATTTACCACTAAACACCAAATTACTTTTTTGTGAACTTCTCGACGCACGTTTAGCTAACCATGTTAGCTTCATCAGGAGATGATTTAATCTCTAAAAAGAATTTCACAAAAATAAAAAAATCTCTTCAAGTTTTGTGTTTCACACCAAAGGTTCCAATAGAAGAATTGATCAACGGTAGTCTCAAAATTGGCCAAATATTTCTATCTGATAAACCTACACCAACCTACTGGTGTTTATTTATTAATACATGAAGACAGGAAACGATATAACGATCCCATTTACAAGCTGAGTTGAGAAAAGGTTGGAAAAAAAAACAGAAACTTTTAAAATAATTCACATTTCTGGCAGTGGAGATGGGCTATATCAGGTCAAGTGATTTGCAAGATTTCGTAAGGGTAGTATATCCATCATTAACAGTTAGAAGTTAAGAGAATTTAACATTTAACATAACTCCGAAAAAATAATCTAAAGACGTTAAACCATATGACCTTGGTGGCCAATTAACAGATCTGTTACTCGAAATAATTTTCTCACTGAATTGTTCCCTCAATAAATCGATTGTTGCTTTGGACGTATGACATGTGGAGTTCCTGTTGGAACCATATGTTCTCCAGATCAATACCATTCAAATTCGGAATTAAATAATCCACGTAGTCGAATAACACAGCCCAGCTTCCTGCGAACGGCGACGAATTGATAGAAGTTGAAGTTGAATCTTCATCAACACGGCGATATTTTTTTCAAAACACATAGTTTTTTTTCTTGTTTTTGTTTTAATATCGAGCAGTGTGAAATGGGTTCGGAATTTGCCGATAATTCGGCAAACACATATCGAAGTCCAAATTCACGAAGTGCTCTATAAGTTTGGCGCACAGAACACCGATTTTGATAATAAATTTCGAGAATTTGCAAGCGTTGCTCTGATGTTAAACGTTCCATGATGATTTGCCAGGCTATTGAGACACAGATTTATGTTTGTAAAGTAACAGTTCGTTTGACAGCGACCCCTATCGGGGTTCGGACGCACTAAAAAAATCACCCGTTATTATACCTCGTTTTGAACCTGAACGATGAAGCTTTAAAATAATTAAACGGCGGGAAAAATTCTGATTCGAAGATGTTCTGCGGTTGATGAAATGACGCCGAGAATTAAGTCAACGACCAAATATATATTGGTCTGTGATTTGGCTCTGTGCGACTTCTGGCTATTCCTAAAACTGAAACTGACAATGAAAGGGTTTGCAGCGTTGAATTGACTCAGGAAGAGTGTATTTTGATTAAAAAAAAATATATATACAGGGTGTCCCATAACTTATCCGCCATATAGCAATTGGTGATAGTAGAGATCAAAATAAGAGGATTTAGTCAATATATGTTAGTTATTAAAAAGATTCAGAGTGTTGAAAGTGAACCTAAATTTCCGAAAAATTGAAATAATTTAAAAACGGTTGAAGATATCAGGTTCAAAATTGGGATACCACAACGGACTATGGAAATACAACGGACTTTATTTATAATAACATTTTTTTTGAAATTTACTTCAATAGGTGTTGAAAGTGTCCACAGTTTACCCCAATACACTTTCGCAGGTTCTTTGTTAAATGACGCCTCATATTTGAGAAGATATTTTCTTCATTTTTAATAACATTGGCCGCTTGTTCAATTTTTTGTAAAAGTTCGTCTCGTGTATTCATTTCATCATGGTAAACTAAAGACTGATTGATTCAAATGATTTCGCACTGCAACAGTAAAATGCGGTGGCGCCCCGTCTTATTGATATTGATCTCCATTCATTCTTTGCGGAAACTCAAATGGGCCGATTAAAAAATTGTCGATAATGCCGCACCAAATGTTAATTGAAAATTCGTGCTGGAAATGTCGCTTTCTTGGAGGTGTGGATTTTCCATGGCGTAATAATGATTATTTCGCCAGTAAAAAATTCCGCATCCGGTAAAAGTTGCCTTGTCAGTAAACAATATCTTTTTCAGGAACATAGGGTCCTCGTTTTTTTTATGTAACAGATTTTGATAAAATTCTGATCTAGCCGGCAAATCTTGTGGCAATAAATTTTGAACAGGCAAAAAATGGTAGGGAAACCATTTTTCTTTATGGAGAAATCTTAAAACGGTAGATTTTCTAATTCCTGTAGATGCCTCCAAACGCCTAGTACTTAGTTCAGGATTTTCCGCGATACTAAGCAAAATATCCTCTTCTTGTTCTACTGTTATACGTTTCGGTCGTCCACCAGGATTGTTGTAATAAAATAAACCTGTTTCACCTAACTGATTGAAAATTCTTTGAAAAATGTATCGATCTGGGATGATTCGGGTTGGGTAGAGCTCTTCATACCTTCTAACTGCAGCGCGACTATTGTAATTTACTTGTGCATAAACGCAGAGCATATCCCTTAAATCATGGTAAGGAAACTGATTAAGTCTGGGTATTTTTTACAAATTATTTAATACCAACTCAACATTAGAGAAATTTGTTGTCATCGAGATGTAATAATTTGCACAAAACATTCAAGGCACACTTTATGAATTGCATACTTTTCAGCCATCGACAAGGTGTGCAATGGAATATTCGAAACGACTATCCCGCAAACGGCGTGAGATATCGATATTGATCAAGGATACCTTTTTTACGTGGGAATTATGACTCTTCTTTATCTTGAAGTCACAATATTCTCAACTTTATAGAATAAAAAATATAATCGAGTTAATTCCTCACAAAGTAGGTAGCAAGTAAAGTAGGATTTGTTGCCTTTGAAAAGCCAACTACCCCGATTTTGCACCTGATATCTTCAACGGTTTTTAAATTCCAATTTTTCGAAAATTTAGATTTATCAATTTAGTTCCACTTTCAACACCCTGTATCTTTTTAATGACTAACATTTGCCAACACATTTATTGACTAAATCCTCTTATCTTGATCTCTATTATCACCAGTTGCTCTATGGCGGATAAGTTATGGGACACCCTGTATTGTCTAACTAAACTTCATTGGCGTTTTAAGAAAGCAGTTAATGTTGGTATAAATTAACAATCGTTTGAAATAATCAAAATGCAACATTATCTAAATTTAAAAATGTTATATATGTCCAATGTTGCATTGATGCGTGAGGCTTATTAATTTTGAATAAATTAACTTTTACTTGAAATTCCCTTCATTGGAATTATTATTTACCGTTTAATTTCCTTAGAACGCTTGCAATGCAATATTTTGTAATTAAATATCCAAGTTAGTAAAACGATTTCATAATTTTAGAGCAAGCTAATTTTATTGGAAAAAAATTAATTAAGATTTCAGTCGTTTTTGCGGAGGTATATAATAAAAATTCCGCACTAATAAAAAAGGAGGTATAAAGGACTTGTACAGCTTTAACAATAGAAATTGCGTAATTGGTGGTTTTATTTTAAGGGGCTGTTTCGGCGACAATAACGAGACAAATTAAAACATTTTTGGTGGGCTAAAGTATCACTCCAAGGTAAAATGTAAATTAAATAAGTTTTATTAAAAAACTTTCTCCCCAAAAAGCGGGAAACAGTTCTTAAAGTTTTAACCACTGGCTGTGTATGAAAGCTCTATTGGTCATTTTTACGATGTACAATTTTATACAAACAAGTTCAATTTTGGCTTGAAAATACACTTTAATTTTTCAGGAAATACGAGTGTTGCCTGAAGATAATTTACATAAAGTTCTCAATCATGCGTAAACAAACAAAATTGCCTTATATAGGGTGAAAAAATCCAATAGAGATCATCGAACTACCATTACATTACCAAAAAGTGTAACCACCATCAGCAACAACTATCGTTCATTTTAGAAGGACCGTGTAAAAGTTATGAATTATATCTGCTGTCATAAAATTTTGTGTTGTCAACGAAATTTCTTGCACATTGAAAATGTTGGAGAAGGTACGAGTGATACAAAATAATACAAAAATGCCGAGAAGTTGTCGAAGATAACATCTTTATTGAAGAAAACATCGATAAAATGAAGGAAATGGTTTCACGAATCCGCTCTTAACATTTCAGTTGTTTTGGCATGAGCCATGCCGCATCACGGCTTATTTATTTCAGAGGATCGGAAAGAGTACCGCAAACAGGTTAATGAAAACATTCTTGAACGAATCAATTCGGACCCTACATGCATAAAGTCGCTTGAAAATCAAGGCCAGGTTGGATTTTATTCTACTAGAGTGGAATTATTTAATTCATAAGAGTGAAACGTTGTTTTTTTCTACATTCAGTAGAATATTTATTTATATATATATATGCTAGCAAACTTTCTTCAATAGGTCCTATAAACTCAAAACGGCGTCTACGTACTGGATTATTCAACAATATTAAAAAAAAGACACACGGTGCTATATCTGGTGAATGTGGAGCTTGTGGAACGGTATTTTTTATTTTTAGTGCAAAATTAACGAATAATTATTACCACGCGTCAACGTGATGAAAACAATCATAAATTGTTTTGCCACAAATCTGGATCCTTTAAAGCGAGGTTTAATAGCGAATACTTGGTACAAAATCTTTAGTTTTGGTAATGTTTTCTTCACTGACTGACACAGAAGGTCTTCCTGAACGAGGTTCATCTCCAATTGCTCCTCTGCAATTCCTAAAGTCGTTGTTCATCATTCAGCCATTGTCCATCCACTGCAGGACGAAGGCAGCATGCAGCATGCTTTGAACTCGAGCGGTTCTGAGCTCTCGCGTTTGAGCTGCCATTCGGGTCCAATATACCTAATGATGTTATCAGTTCATCATGTTTTCGGTCTTCTTCGTGGACGTTTATGATCAAGCAGTATTCATCCCAGGATTGTTTTGGTCCATCTCCCGTCACATTACCTTGCTATATGGTTTGCCCATCTCCATTGTAATTCCTTTACTCTTCCAAACCAAACATACACCTTTCCATTCCCCTCTCGTCCACCTGAAGTTTTTAAATTAGCTGTGATGTGAGTGTCCATGTTTCACTTTCGTGCGTCAAAAAGGGCAGAACGGATTGATCAAATACATTTCTGTTCAGAGAAGGTGGGAGTTTGTTCTTAAACACTATGCTGAGCCTGCCAGCCTCACTTAACATGCCGTTCACCTACCAGGCGGTATTACCTTCAGATATACCTTCTTATATCATATATATATATATATATATATATATATATATATATATATATATATATATATATATATATATATTTATATATATATATATATATATATATATATATATATATATATATATATATATATATATATATATATATATATATATATATATATATATATATATATATATATATATATATATATATATATATATATATATATATATATATATATATTTATATATATTTATATATATATATATTTATATATATATATATATATATATATATATATATATATATATATATATATATATATATATATATATATATATTTATATATATATATATTTATATATTTATATATATATATATATATATATATATATATATATATATATATATATATATATATATACATATACATATACATATACACACACACTCTATAATCAAGCAATCAAATTTCCAACAGAATCAATCTCTATCTACCTGCCGAATTTCTCTTTTTGGTCAAAAAGAGTCTTTATAACAAACTAAAACTATTGGTCTGTAGCAGCGAGGATAAAAACAACGAACAGCGCGCTTTTATCAGTAGTTTTCATCTCATGGAAACATACATCTAAAATATAAAAGCATATATTTCCAGAGAAAATAAAGCTGTACTGCCTTTAAATCTTTGTTTCGAATATTTACATTAAATAGACACAGTTTCAACATTTTTTTTTTAATATTTAATTATAATACATCAAAGTTTATATCTTAATTGTAATCCCTTTTAATATCAAAGTGTAATAATGAAATATTTTATAAATGTAACTTAACATTTGATGAATGTGAAAAACGAATTCTTTTAAAATTCAACTAGGTGAAAAATCTGCATTTTACGCAGAGAAATATATTAAAAAGATACAATACACAGACGTGGCATCTGCATGTCATACATTGCTTTCAAAGAAAACTTTAATAAAGACCAAAATACTAAAACATTTTTCAAAGATCTTAAATAAAATATTGAATATTGTTGCTGCTGGAGTTGAAAACTGAAACGGAATTGAAAGTTGGAAAAACGGCATACGACTCGACAACTGATTCAAAAGAGCTAACATGAACTAAAGAGATATCTCTTGATAAGTTCTTTATTATAAAAGCAATTTTAAATCTCTCAACGATACAGCTTTGTAGCTCCATAAAGCAGTGATAGGATTCTTTATTCTCTAATTTCGATGAAATATGTACTGCGAAGTACTGGCACTAATTGGAGTATATAAAGTACACTAATTAACATAACCACATAACCATCTATGAAAATGGAAACAGTTACTTTATTGTAATACAACAGAGTATTTCACAATACGATCCAAAGAATCACATTTTCAGTCGCATCAGTCTTTTGCCCTTTTGCGAATTTTACTTTTTATTTAGAGAGAATCCTTGCAATAACTAAAGCTATTGATTGAAACTGGGGAGGATAAAAACAAAGAGCAATGCGCCTTTAACAGTTTGCATAGAAAAATGTATCAAAAACGTAAATGAGAATATTTGGTAATGAATACAGTTGTTCTGCCTTTCAAATTGTTGTTAATTATCTTTGTATTTAAATCAAAAAATATACAATTTTTATATAATGTTTCAAGCATTGAAACTAAGTTGGACGTAGGATCTTGAATATAAATTAACTAATACTATGACATTCAAAAAGGAAATTTGCTTATCTATAGAAACATCTTTTGAATGTTTCCTTTTGATATTTCAGAACAGTTTTCTGTAATTAAATTAAAATTTCCATAATTTTACAGCATTGTTATTTTAAGCTAAGAATAGAAAGTCTGCCCGACAAAGGTGCATGCAAAAAAAAGAGTAAAAAGAGAAGACTACAAGAGAATGAGAAGTGAGGACAAACGAGCACCCAAGCGGGAAAACGGGAGCTAGTAAAGTGAAAAAAGAGGAAATATAAGAAGTATACGACAAATAGGAAACAAGAAATTTAACTAGAACATTAAGACAGTAAAAAGCTTCACCCTAGCGAGACTTTGATCAAAGGCGCAGATGGCGAAATATTAAGCAACATACTAGAGCTATGGAGGACATATTTTGAAACGTTGGGTGAATACCAGGCAGATTTTGGAACAGGACGCTTAACAATAGATCAGTTGTTCATAGGCCGTCAAATAATGGAAAAAAACAATATAACTTGATACTCCTTTATTCCAGAAGTTCACAGACTTTAGAATCCTTTCTAATGGTCGCACTCCTGTGCGACCACGAACAAATAGCAGTACTATACGAAGCCATGAAGGAAATGTCAGTGGGAATTCAGAAATGTTAATGGGAATTAAATCAGATGAAAATGCTTATCTCTAAATCAGGCATATACTTAAATGGAACAGTCATAAATATAAACTATATAAATAAACATACTAACATGATTAGAAAGAAAATTAAGAAGGACTTTTGATGAGTTTTGAAATAAAGTTGAAGCCGGTCTAAAAATAAATAATGATAAAGCAAAGATGGAGGAAAAGAGAACTAATCCAAGAGGAGAACAGAACAGATGACAAGATGCAAAGTAGACGAAAGCAACAATATCACAAGGGATATTAGAAATGAAATAATGAAGGATAACAAAATTAGTCACACTCTGTAGTCTGCCCTAAGATGTAAACATATACAAAGGAACAACAGTTAAATTGAGATCTCATTCGGCCAATGGTCACTTATAGTTGCGAGACGTGGATTCGAGAAGAGATACATGCAGTATTTGAAAGAAAAGTACTCAAAATAATTGAATGGTGCTGTTGACAATGCAAATTAAAGAAACACGTATAACTTCGAACTCAAATAATTATACAAAGATCTTTTCAGTGAGTCAGATGGACCGGACACGTGACAAAAATGCCAAAAAGTCGAATACCAAGAAGAATCATGGAGGGACCAATAGGGGGTAATAGAAAGAGAGGCAAATCAATGACACCTTGCAAGACAATATAAGAAGAGAGGTTGAAGAACTACCGCACACCAAACTGGCAAGAAGATTGGACGGAGGCAGATTGAAGAAGGAAACAAAGATTGAAGGAGGTCACTACTCTCTGAGGGGCTGTAGTACCACAGAAAGAAGTTATTTTAAGCTACTATTATATTTATTAAAATAGACCGTAAATAAAAGGAAATGTCCAAAGCAAATATATTGAGTTTAAATTATTGAAATATCAAAGATAATTAACACTTCGTAATTACAAAAAAGAAATAGAAATATCTTAATGCGAATCAAAGAGTTAAAATTCAAATCGCATCAGTTTCAATTTACTTTTCGCATTTTTTTGCAATTTTCGGTAAAAGAGTGTCTTTGCAACAGCCGAATATATAGATTCCAGCAAGGCATATCGATAGTTTAATAGCATGGAAAAGTGCATCTAAAATAAAACGGCAAATATTTTTAAAATGAATGAAGCCGTTCTGTCCTTTAAATATTTGTACGTATCTGCATTTTACAAAGAAATATATTAAAAATATACAATACCCATCTATATATCATACATTTCGTTCAAAGAAAACTTTAATACATACCGAAATACTAAAACATTTTTCCAAGATCTTAAATACAATTTTCAACATTTTTGCTGCTGGAGTTGAAAACTGAAACGAAATTGAACGTTGGAAAAAAACGTATGGCTCAAGGAAAGATTCAAAACAGCTAACATGAACTTAAAGAGATACCTTCCATATTACAAAAGTAATTCCAAACCTTTCGACCGTATAGTTTTGCTTTGATCTCAACCCACACATAAATATTTGCAATGGGAATTTCCCTTTTTTATTCCCAACAGTGACACGTTGTTACACGTTGTTTGCTGCTGCATTTCCATCATATACGTAATTTGGTTTTCAGGAAACAGTTAAATTACATATAAGTTATCAGTAAATTTTGAAAATTAATGGATGCTCTAACAGTATCTACATATTATTATTTGTTATTTTTTCCTAGAATGAAATTTAACGAAAATTTGGGCATGGAGGGAGATGATACTCTAGGTGACTCAGAATAAATACATCACAAGCAATCATTGAATGACAATTCAAATATTAACTAGCAGACATTTATTATTGTATCCACAAAGACGCATTAGACGCAAAAAAATGCAATCATACATTTATGTACATCTAAAGGCATTTCAGAAAAATCATTCAAAAAAATCATTCAGAAATTTACAATCGTGTAAAAATGATTTACCAGATCTTCTTAACTTGGTGGTTTACTCCTTAACGTACTCGTTAACTGGATGATTACTAGGAGCAACTCCCTCTCATAAATAATGGTGGAGTGATAGCCGTATGATATTCTAAAGTGAAAATAATTTTCACCTCTCACATTTTTTTTGTGGAAATGTCTGCTCAGCAATTACAACTGTTCTACAATACAGTGTTATAATGAAATAATAATAGGACAATTCTATTCTAAAAACATATCTTGAGGTAGTTTCCTGTTCAGTTTTGTATGTATATTTCTGCGTCCTAGTTGATAATATTCCGTGATGGGAGATTGCTCTACCTCTGATGACAGATGATGGTTCGTTTTTCAATATACTCTGACACTGTTCTTGGTGCAGTTGTCGGTTGGTTACCCCAGATAATGCAAACATAAAGGATTAAAGGTCGAATTAGTGATTTATATAGCAGTAAGATACACTGATGTTTTAATGTAAGATGTTTTTAATGAGGATCTTCTGTTGATAAGCGGGTAGCGTTAAGAGAGTCTGACATAACCCTATTGAGTTTGTTAATTATGTGAATTATCTACGTTAATCTGGTATCCATGTATACACCCAGGTACTTAACATATTCTACGTTTGTTTTCGAAGTAAATGGATGTTGATTTAACCTTTCACAGTGAAATTGATCACTCAAGTAGCAAATGGAGTTCCATTTCAGACCCCATTCAATTCTAGATAGGCACTATTTTCAGTGACTCGTCTTGATAAACTAATACATTCTACCATCATAAAGTCATGGATAAAGTGGTTTGAGGGTCAGAATTATGCATGAGAACGAGATTCTGGTCCTCTTAGAAATATCATAGGGCGCGACGACCAATTATTTTAAACTTCTTGTATGAAATTGATATGAAAATAACCGGCAAGTGCTTGATGCTTTTATTGCTACAGAACGCACTAGAAAAATCCAGTTCACGAAAAGAATTGCTACGGATTATCAAGTGACTTTAGAGAGTTCCAAATCATACTGAAGACGCAGCAGATGCTAACGTGCGTATGTGTGTGTATATATATATATATATATATATATATATATATATATATATATATATATATATATATATATATATATAATAGATGTTTTGGTTAATAATGTCGATTTTTTCGCAAAATTTGAGTGTTTATTGGCCACTGTTAGCTATTGCCCACCTTTCTGTCAAAGAATGGATTCCGCGCCAAAAGAACTTTTGAGGCCAACTATTCATCAAGCCAAATTTTCACTTCTTCGTAAAAATGTTGAGTGTTGTTCTGAAAGTCCGTGCTGTATCGAGCGAAATAAGTGGTATTCCGAGGGGCTAAGTCCGGTGAATACGTTGGTGGGGTAGGAGGTATCATTTTAGGAAGTAAATTTTCCAAATAGTTTTTTATACAGATTGCGATATGGGGCAGTTCATTGTCTTGTTGAAAAATGACTTTATCGTATTTTTTGGCGTATTCTAGTCGTTGTTTCTTCAACGCCCGGTTCAATTTTATCAATTGTTGTAGCCAGCGATCGCCAGTAATCGTTTCACCAGGCTTCAGCAGTTCATAATACACAGCTACCCTATTATCTCATCAAATACACAGCAAAGCCTTCTTTCCATGTATATTCCACAATGGTTGTGATATTGAAAGCTGGACTGGGTCTACCTATGATTTTTTGCGCTTTGGGTTGTCAAAATAGATTCACTTTTCATCACATGTCACAAGTCGATGCAAAAATCCTTTTCTTTTCTGTCTAGCAAGCAAAATTTCACAAGTGGTTTTTCGCCTTTCAATGTCTCTTTCCGTCAATTCATATGGAACCCATTTTCCTTGGTGGATTAGGCAACATTCAATGCTTCTGCCAATTGTTTCAATATATGAATTGAGTCTTCAACCAATACTGCTTGTAAATTTCACACTTTTTTGACTGTCCTGGACGCTCCATGTATTATATGTCAAAATCTTAATGTCAAAGATTTTAAGCGTTTAAACTGTGGTTCACAAGTTTTTTTGGATTAGAGCATGTTCATCATAAACTTCAACTAACTGTCAGCAGCCATTTTCTTCAAATGAAAGAAGCTTATTAAACTTTCCCGTAAAACGTCCTTTTCTGGTACATAATTCGATATATTGAAAGCCATGAAAAACTATGTTTTTTGCACAATGACAATTAATAACGAACTGGCTTTTGAATCAGAATTATTCAGTTATAATTAATAAACGATTGAAAACTAATGGTGGAAAACACATCAATAAAGTATTTAAGGTGACACGAAAGGTTTTATCTTAATCCTAATGAATAGGTTTACTTTGATCCCAATCCATATATAAATATTTGCAATGAGAGCTTCCCTTTTTATTCCCAACAGTGACACGTTGTTTCCTGCTGCTTTTCTATCAAATATACACTGCGGCCTTCAGGAAACTGTTAAATTATATAAAGTTCTCTGTAAATTTAGATAGTGGATGGGTGTTCTGAGCCACATCCCCCAGAGTATTGCGAGCAACTGGGTGCTTATTTTTACGGTTAAACACATGCACGCTATTTGCTCGATAGAGAAATTTACTGCTTTCCGAGGCGCTGCCATTTTATATTGCCTCATTTTTAAATCGCGATTTAATTTAAAAATTACTTTAATTTCCGTTTTTAATGTTTTAATATTTACAATCATCAGTCGACAGTTAATAAAACTGTCCTGCTATTTGTTTTACTAATACAAAAATATTTTAAAGATTATTAATTTTCAAATTATATTTAGAAAAATTTAAAATTAAATTCTGTTTTGATTCATCTTAACGATGAATTACTGCTATATCCTTGCAATGATTAATAATGGATCTTGCAATGTGCGTCAAGTTATTCCTTAATTTTAAAATTTCTCTGTACTGTACAAACATCGATACTGCCTCAAGAGAGTTTATTAGTTAATTTGGGAAAACAAGTGGTCTGACACTACCTTCTTCTAGTACCATGCAGAATAGACTTAAGTAGGAAAATTAATTCTTTATATAAATAAAGGTGGCTATAATTCTGATATCTATATTATTTGGGCCAAGATCTTGTAAACAATTTTGAACATTTTTTATAAATCATTGGGTCCTAGGGTGCTCATAGCGGGCCTTCTCTTTGTTTTATACATCGGGGTAAACTCCTTCAAACAAAGTGCTTTATAATAACTGGAACTTCAATTTTATCTATTTCTATCTGCAGAAATCTTGCAGTATACCATCTAACGAATCATACTTGAAAATATTAATTTATTTGGTTATACGTGTGCCATCTCTGTGCCAAGTCCAGAACTTTCCAAATTTTGTGCAATTCTCGTCAAATCCAATAGTGTATATTATATAGAAAAAATCAATAAAAAAGAAGCTTTATTTGTAGTAAAAAAATTAACATAGAACAAATATTCTTTTAATTTCATAAATATATTTCATGTATTGCAGTTTCGATTTTATACACCATAATAAAATATTCACAACCCAATAAAATGAAACTAATTTAAAATCTGCATTAGTAATTGCACATAATTTTAAATACCTATTTCAACATTTCATCACCTAATGGATACAAGCTTCTGCTGTTAACTAAATATGCAACTTTTACTGCGTATAAATATGGGATGGACGATATCAGTAAAATTCAAGTTATTCAGTAAATCCAAGAGTATATATGGTAAACAGTAAGAGTACTAAGAGCTTCCTTGTTGTACACCTGCATTTACACCTTCGATGTTTCAAGCAAAAATCTTTCAAACCATTTACTGTTTACTTATGGTTATCGAAGTCAGATCTAAAGAAATCTAGTGACAGAAAATGCAATAAAATATACTATTAATGAAACAGCGCTACGGTTTGGATAATACAAAATACCTTTGTATAATATAGTTAAATTAAAACACTTATTTGCATCCCACGCTTGGAACAGATCATCGACGATAACTATTAGAGTTGCTGTTGTATAACTTTAACCTTTTCGAATGTTTGATTACGTAAATAAATAAGTCAGGCGCTGAGGAAATTGTTCAATTTATAAATTAAGCTTCTTCTTGCTAATTTTGAAAATAACTCATTTGAAACATAATTTTTTTATATACAAGCTGTACAAGAGTTAGAGGTGGTGACTTTAAATGTATTCCTAACAAAAATCTTTTGTTTATTATAGCACAAATTCCAAGTTAATAAATTCTAAACTATTGATCTTACAATAAATTTATTACAGCGAAAACTATGTTAAATTTATTTTAAAATTACAACGAATCATGTTAAATAATATGAATGCAATATCAATAGCAAGCGAAGAATTTTCGTTCCTATGTGGCGTATTATCACTCCCCGTGACATTTTTAAATTTTCTAATTATTCACGTTAGTTGGAGTCTGGGTAAGGCCGGATGCCTTCTGAGACGTATTCTATGTTGGTGACTTGTTAATCGGTAGGCTTCTTGAGAGACTCGGGTTAAGTACAAACCAAAAATTAAAAAAAACTAACTTAAACATGAAGTTTTCTATCTGAACCTTCGACTTGAAACACTAAACTGGAAGACATTTATCACTTTTCTTAACTCTTCTACGCGCGTTTCATTAACCATGTTAGCGTCATCAGGAGAAGATTTAATCTAAACTACAACTAATTTCATAAATCTCCATTTTTTCATGTTGTCTGCTTTATCCTGTCTAAGGATCGTGTTAATTGTTTCTTATGAAAAGTCGAAGATTCTTTCAATATTAATTCTTTTAAGTTTTTAAGTTCATTAGGTACATTGGTCATACAAATAGAACATAGTTTAGTTTTAGAATTAGACTGAATTATTTCCTGATGATGTTAATATGGTTAGCGAAACGCACATAGTGAATGTTTAACTTCTGTTAGGGATTTGATGTTTAGTGGTAAATCTCTTCGGGCTTAATCTAACATAAATAAATTAAATAATCTTCAAAATATCAAACACTGATTCAGTGTTACCACTGCGAATATTCTTTCTTAGATAAGTTAACTGTAAAATCATAAAAGATGACAGCCCACTAGTGCTTAGTTTCCAACTCCGTTAGCCCTAATATAAATTATTATACGACTATTGGCTATACTATATTGCATGACTGATTGCCAATTTTTTCATTGATTGTTCGACATAATATCATTTTACAATATTTATAGATTTTTTTTCTATAGCATTTTGTAAAACTTATCGAAATATAGTTTGTTTGAACTATGGCATCATCATTTGATGTAAATATAAAATAGTTAAAAATCAGAAAATAGTCACTAGAGACCAAGACGGAATAATGCGGTGGATTCCAATGCTTTCGAAATATTGTTGGTATTGTGTTTTAAAAAAAAAAATTCTTCGCCATTCCTTTTTCCTTTCTCAAGGTAATGGATGGTTATGTTTTTAGTTGTTTTTGTGTTATTGTATGTATGCAGTGGTGAAACCAAATTCCATCAAAATTTATTAATCGACGTAAACCTCTCTTATTCTGCTTTAACATGTCCAAACATTATTGTAAGGTGGTTAAACTTTCGCGCTTTTGATGAATTCTGATTAAGTACTTCCAAATATTCCTGAAAGATTCAACTTCACTTTGTGATCACTCAATACATTATCATTGATTTTTTTCCCATTTTTGCTATTGCTGCCATCATCAAAAACACTTGCTTTGTATTATTTTATTTTATTTGTATATTGTATTATTTGTATTTGTATATTTGTAGTATCTATGATAACGCAAACTCATCTAACATTTGATTCGAATCCTTTCTGGTATCGGCTGATGATAAACATTTCAAATAGAGATAACGAACTAAGAGTTTGAAATGTATCTATTTTTCATTAAATGACACACATCCACTTAAATTTATTGACAAAAATAAACTAATGACAGATTGAGTTCAAGATTTGAACGTTTTCGAAATAAGATACTACGAACTCACAACAGGAAATAGTCCATGTAGTATATCTGTAAGAGGGTTGCTTTTTATGTCTCCGGAATAATAAATAAAAACAAATATTTATCATTGAAAATGGTTATATTGTTTTTCAAAATATTCTCCGCTATGATCGATACACTTTTGCATAAGTTTGAACCAATTTTCATTGCACATTTTTCATTCCGATTGAAGTATCTCCAAAACATGAATTTTGAACGCATCAATCGCTTCTTTTGGCCTTGTTGACCACTATTCTTCACGGACGGGAACAAAAATAAATCATTGGGTGCCAATTCAGGAATGTACGGCGGATAACCCATCAATTCGATGTTTTGACCGGTCAAATATCGAGTTCCTCGGTCCGACGTGTGAATGCTCGCGTTGTCTTGGTGAAAAATGATCTTGCATCTCTGGTTCTTTTATCTTATTTCTTCAAATATTTCTGGCAAACAAATGGTTGTGTACTATTCAGAATTGACCATTCTACGATTCTCTAGTAGCACTGTAGCCACATGCCCATTTACCCTAAAAAAACAGGCGACCATTTGCTTCGAAGTGCTTCTTGCGCGAACAACTTTTGCTGGGTTTGGCTCATTTTCAACGACTCATACAGTCGCTGTTTACTTTCGGGCTCATACGCATTGATCCAAGATTCGTCACCTATGTAGACATCATACACGGCTTTTGACACACAACGATTGTATTTTTTGAGCATTTCTTTACACCAATCAACATGAGCCTTTTTTGAGTTATTTTCAAATAATGAGAAATCCAACGCGCACAAATCTTTTTCACGGCTAAATGGTCATATAAAATCGTGTGTATACTTGTCATAGTAATGTTCAGGGATGCTTCAATCTCACGTTATGCCACATGACGATCTTGCTTTATCAGTTAGCGCACAGTATCGATATTTTCTGGCACAACAAGCGATTTTGTACGACCCTCTTTGAATTCGTAAGATTCTGTATGTATGTAGCATGTCAGTATATCTACTCACAGAATGAAACTGCTGCTAGCATATAAAGCATACGACGAGACAGCCAGAGTGGCTATCGTATGTACTTCTATAATCAAAAAGTATATAAAAAGTATATATAAAAAAAGTGGGTTTTGTTTTAAAAATTCGCGTGCAATTATGTATCAATCCAATCATTTATTTCTACATTTGGTACGACTGTCCTTGACAATTGACAGAAGTTTCATATTATTTCGCTTGTTAAGTTAGAAATTATATCCTTTTTTGTAATTATTAAAATATTTTCTCAACGATTTTAAAATGGTTACATTTTTCGAGTAATGAATTTGTATTAAATTTTACCTAAAAAATATTTTTTTATGCTGATGCATTAAAAATGTTAAAAAAGTATTACGATCGTGAAGCAATGTAGAGAAGCAGTTGAAGAGATAACTATTTCAGAAAAACCTTCCACGTCAACCAATACAGAAAACATTACCAAAATCAAGGATGTTATTTTAAACATTGTGGCAGATTTGTGGCGAATGAATTCATAGCTTTTGCATCACGATAACGTCCTATCGTACAGTGCAATAATTATTTACTCAATTTTTCGCTAAAAATCAAACAAATACGGTTTCACAAGTACAATATTCACCAGCTAGGGCACCGTGTGACTTTTTTCTATTCCCTCGATTGAAGAAACTACTTTATAAATATCGTTTTGAGTTCACAAAAGCCATTCAAGAGAGTTCGCTTTGAAGGATATATCAGAAGTCCAGTATAAGAATTGTTTCGAAGTTTGTAGAAAACGTGTGACGATAACAGTCGATGTTTTATTTAAAAATTCACCTTACTTTTTGATTACACTAGTATGTTGAATATCATGAACCAAATATGTTGATTGTGCACAATATAAGATTTATGAAAAAATCTGGACTGCAGTTTATGAAGTTCGTTCGTTTAATTTTGTTAATTGAAATTTCATGGTTAAATAAATCATCATTTCTGCATGAAAGCGGGTACCTTAGTTTTACCTCTATAAACCAACTACTGTAAATATGTTACTTATTTTGACATAAATACTTGATGCAATGCGTTTATTTAACGTTTTGCCTCGGTGTATACTCTCCTCATCTCGAACGCTTCTCCATGTAAATTAATTTAATAAAATTGACTGTCATTCGCAAAGCCAAAATGTACTGCACTGAGTTTCGTAAATTGCACTAATGGCTGATTTGACTTAATGCTCAATGCCTAATTTGAATTTTAAATTATAACATAAAATTTGAATAGCTTATACCTAGGAGGCATTGCATAAGATGTATACGTATGTATGTGTGCAAGGTCGTTTTAGTAACTAAGCAAAATTTGTTATAGTTCATCCTCTAGGCTTTTGTTTGAGCTTACTACGAGGATAATCTGAAAACATAATCTTCCTTAAGTTCAATCTAGTAATTTAACCGATGTTATAACGCTATCATCTAACCCCTGAAGTGGTTTTTCAGAACAATCTACGAAATACCTTTTGATAATAATCGCAATTAGATTTGAAGAGAAACACATCATAGAATAAAGAAAAAAGTTGTAAAAGAGTAAAACTTGAGGAATAAGGTAACTTTTCTAAGAGTCTAAAATTTAAGGAATCCATTCATTTGAATGTATATATTCAACTAGAATACCAGATTTGTACCTACAGATAACATGAAAAATATTAGTAAAAGAGCGTATCAGCTTCAAATGTCCTAAGGATGCATATAAAAGATTATCGTAACTTTCTTCTAGGAAATTAAAGTTCTGATTTTGTTGTATTTTGCCATCAACTTAATTTTCGACCCCTACATTTTATCGACTACAGAACCTATTGGAATTAGACTTTTTCCCCATATTTATTTTAAAACGTCATTTTTCAGCTTCAAAAGGAAGTATACTATACGAACTTCTGTGAATACAACCTGCAAAATCAGTTGTAGACACGATGCCGTTTGAAAAGCAACATTTGAGGCACTGCCCCCTTTTCGCCAATTAACTGAAAAAAAAAATGTTGCGGAAGCTCAGGGCATAATTTGTGCGGCTTTGGGAGATAATGTTGTTTCGTACAGCACTTGTAAGAGGTAGTTCGGGCAATACCGAACTGGACATTTTTTCTTAAATGATGTAGAAAGTCCGGAGCAATCAAAGTGGAGGAATTGGAAGCACTGCTGGAAGAAGAACCTCGTCGTACACTGCTAGAGCTTGCACAGGAACTTTAATTATCAGACCATCTCTAAACGTTTACTCAAGCTAGGGAATATTCAGAAGGAGAGTCGTTTGCTCTCCTATGAACTACACAACTAAGAATAAAAGTCGTTTTGATGTTGATGTGTCAGTGCTCCTTAGATTCAAGGAAATTAACTTCCTGCATAAAATTGTGACCTGGGCGTTGTGCACAATAAGTTGCTCACACCGGGCGTATTCTCCAGTATTGACTCCTTCAGATTTTCATATATTCCGATCCCTGCAACATCACCTAGTTAAAAACCGTTTCACATCTTCTGAGGAAGTCGAAAAAAGCCTCAATGACATTATCACATCAAAACCACGAAGTTTTTTTCGATCTGGGATTCAAGAGTTGCCTGAAAGGTGGCGAAAGTGTATCGAAATTGAGGGAGATTATTTCGAAGATTAAGTTTGTATTAATTTTTTCATAAAAAAATGTCAAAAATACTCAAAAAAGGACGAGAATAATGTTAAAAATCTAATCCATTTTGACTGTTGCTGTTGGGTGACTTGTCACCCTACAATAGTTGGGTAACAAGTAATGTTGGGTGACAAGTGACAATTAATTTTTGTTTTAAATGAATAAATGTCGATGAATATTAAAAAAAAAAGAAAATGCGTTGAAGATCTGTCAGGCAGATATCATCAACATATGAGAATTACGTGATTAACATGTTACAATGTAGTAAAAAATATATACTTAGTGATTGTACTATAGTTAGTACGATGAAATTCGCTAGACTTCATACCGTATGACTGTCCTATTCCTTGTTTTATGGTTATCGTTTTGAATAAATTGAATTGTTTAAACAAAGATAATAAAGTTGGGAGTTTTGAAGACTACATTGACTATATACTTAACATTGAGTAGAAATATGCTCTACGAATTAGTAAAGCTAGATATTTATTTCAGGGGAACTTATTTCGAAATAAATTTGGAAGAATAAATTGTTATATGTTTTATTGGACCAGTCCAAATACCATGGTTCACAGTCCAATTTTTGTAATGCTACTTATTCTAAAATATAAAGAGTTTTCCAATATGAGGGTCTGAATTTTGAAACGTAATAGTGGTATCCTTGAGATGTAAATGTTACTGATAGACTGTTATCTTCAGCACGTTGTATCAATTAATTTCATCTGCGTCGAACATTTGAGAATGGGGGGTCTAGAAGGTGACTCCCACTTTGGGGGAAAACAATCTTTTCCAACGAAGCGCACTTCTGGCTTAATGGGTTTATAAACAAACATACCCGCGGGATTTGGGCCGATGAAAAGTCTCAAGTAATTCAGGAGTTACATCTTTATCCTAAGAAAGTCACTGTTTGGTACGGTTTTTGGGCGAGTGATAAGGCCCCTTTTTAAGACGATAATGAAAATCGTGTTATTGTTAATGGTGAACGTTGTAGGAATATACAATGTCCGTCACTCGAAGCGTTACTAATTAAAAATGCTGTAGTTTTGTCTATTATGAATATTTTTATTTCGTATTTTTAGACTATGTTGAAAATACATTATATTTCATGAAAAACATCTTACTGTTCAATATGGCCACCTTTGGCGCGGATGATACATACGCTGCACGAATGTAAGTCTGTAGAATTCGTTGCCATTCCCGACGAAACGCTGACTTCAATGTGTTCAAACGTTCATATTTCTGTTGACAGCTTAGGCTCCAAAATGGACCATATCGATTTAAGTCTGGTGAGTATGGAAGCCACTGTTGTGAAGAAATAAACTGTGGAACGCGATTTCGTAAAAATTGTTGTATCAAATTAGCTTTATGGGATGGTGCCGAGTCCTGTAGAAATGTCCGGAACGGTTGGAACATGAAACGGTTGGAACTAAATTGTTTGTGTGTCCAAGAAATCAACGTATCGTTTAACACCTTTTATTCGTGCACTTGCTGGTTCACCTTAACGCCCTGATCGATGAAAATGGGCGGAGCGTGACAATTTGCAGTTACAGCAGCCCAAACCATCTGAGAAGCAGGCGCTTGTTTACGCATAGCAACTCCATTGTCCAAATTGTCGATGGATTTGCCCTTCAACCACAGACGATCGTTTAGATTGTTTACGCGTTGCTGAACAGTGAAAATTTTCTCATCCGAAAACACCAAATGTTCGAGTTCGCCACTTGCGTGTACGTTTTTCAATGCCTTTGATCGTTGAAGTCTTGTTGCCTTTTGTGCTGATGTTTAATCTTGCACCTTTCGTTTCTTGTAAGGCTTCAACTTAAATTCACATTTCAGTATGCAGCGTACGTTTGAGTCAGAGACGTTCAGCTGTTTAGCCACGGTGATGTTGCGGATTTTTTATGACGACCTCCATGGCGTTTTGCGATGCTATCAATCACAATATTACGTTTGAATTCCATTACAAATATTTCTTTTCAATTATGATGTAGAACGATATGCTTACACTTGTAAACAATATTATAAACTAAAGAATTGTCAAATTTTGAGAGTGTTGTGATCAGCTGTTCGGCAGCTACAACAGCGTGAAGTTGGTAACACTTCGAGTGACGGACCCTGTACCAGCAGAATATCTTTGGCGTAACTGATACATATGAATACAAACATTTTTTTTTTCAACAAGAGCGGTGAGAATTGTCACACATCTCGCCTGATAACTTATTTATTGAAAGAAAAGTTGCCTGGGCGCGTTATTTCGTGAAATGGTAATGTCAACTGGCCACCAAGATCATGCGATCTCACGCCCTTGGATTATTTTTGTGTTGTATGTTAAATCTTTGATTAATAGAAATAAATCCCGAACATTTTTTGATTTTAAACGAAATATTCAGGCCACCATTTAAAATATACTATGCGATATGTGTGAAAGAATAATCGAAACTTGGGTCTCAAGAATGCATTCCACCTGACGAAGCCGAGGGGGACATTAAATAAAAATTATCGGACTATTACTTGTAGTTATCATTGTGCCTCATTTCAAAATTCCAGCACTCTTTATAATCGTAACAGATATTTAAAAGAAATTCATTAAAAATGACAATGAAGGCTTGGAACTTTGGAACTTTTCTATATATCCCCGTATGATCATATAAAATGCATTTACATCCATGAGTACGGATAAACATGAAATATTTTCGCCAAAACGATTTAAAAGGAAATCGTTAAAAAATAGATCTCATGTGGGGTAAAAGAAGTTTCATAATAAAGACAATGTTTTGCCAAGGTATATAAAATTATACACCATATGTGAACTAAAGCTTCTCTTTTCACATTGTAAACTGTAAAAAGGCCCATTGACGATTTATGTTTACTGGTTTCCGTAGTAGTTCCCAGGTTGATAGTCGCATTGAAATAAATATCTGCCTACAATGTATACATCGTCTATACTTTATAGATTTTTCTATTCCGAATTCGTGTTTTTTCTTCAGAGCTTATTCCATTATGTTTTATTCAATTTCAAATTTCAAATTGAGATATGGGAGATCGACATTTACATTGGCGTTACATCAAATTTATACTTATATCTCTGAATATCCATCATATTTTATTACATAACTTATCAATATATTTTAAACGTAAATATATCATTTTTTTTATAGTTATACATGTGTGTATATATATATATATATATATATATATATATATATATATATATATATATATATATATATATATATATATATATATATATATATATGTATGTATAAAAGCGCAATTAAGCAATTGAAATTGAGATGGTAGGCCATATAGCGAGGCGATGGGATGACAGATGGACCAAGGCAATTCTGGAGTAGATACCGCTTGATCGCAAACGCCGCGAAGAAGACCAAACAAACGATGGATTGATGACATCGTTAAGTATATTGGACCAGAGTGGCAGAGGAAAGCCCAGGACCGTGAAAGTTGGAAACATGCTAAAGAGGCCTTCATCCTGCAGTGGATAGACACGGGCTAATGATGATGATGATGATGATTTCTCAGTATCGAATATGTCGAATTATGTATCAGAAAAAGAGGTTGTGCGGGGAAAAACGGCTGCTGAAAGTTATCGATTGTTGGTTGAAGTTTTTGGCAAACATGCTCTAACCAGAAAATCATGATTCAAACGCTTTAAAAGTGATGATTTTGATAGAACAAAACAGCCGAAAAAGCTTGAAGGCGCAAATTTGTAAGCATTATAGGATGATTTTCAACTCATACTTTCTTTGAATGCTGCCCAATCCACCATTTCCGTTAGTCTACATGTATTCGGAAAGATCTAGAAGGAAGGAAAGTGGAAAGTGGGTTATAAATTGAAGAAAAGAGACATCGAAAGGCGAAAAACCACTTGTCAAATTTTGCTTGCCAGACAGAGAAGAAAAGGTTTTGTGCATCGAGTTGTGACAGGTGATAAAAAGTGCATCTATTTTGACAACCTAAAGCGCAAAAAATCATGGGTAGACTCAGGCCAGCTTTCAACATCACAACCAGAGTGGAATATACGTGGAAAGAATGATTTGCTGTGTATTTGGTGTGATAGTAGGGGAGTTGTATATTACGAGCTGCTGAAACCTGGTGAAACGATTACTGGCTATACCGATTACTGGCGACCGATAACAATTAATAAAATTGAACGAAGCAATGAAGGAAAAATTACCATAATACACTCAAAACTACGACAAAGTAATTTTTCAACATGACAATGTTCGGCCCCATATTACAAAATGTGTAAAAAAACATTTGCAAAACGTTAAATGGGCATTCTACCCCACTCTCCGTTTTAACCGGACTTAGCCTCTTCGGACCACCACTTATTTCGATCGATGCAGCACGGACTTTCAGAACAACACTTGAAACGGTTGGCTTCGAAAACCCAAAAGTGGCATTGGAATTGACATATTGGAAGTGACATATTTGACAGAAAGAAGGGAAAAAGTAATATCTAACGATGGCCAATACTTTGACTAGTAAGGTAATTTATTTTGTTGAAAATCAACGCTCAAATTTTGTGAAAAAATCTACGTGATTAACCAAAACACCTATTATTTAGGAACAAGCATTATGGTAAAATTATGATATAAATATTAATCTGTTAAAATTGCCACTAACTGAAAATCCATGAATAGATATATTAGCCATTGTTAGATATCAGAAAGGAACTCTAAGGTTAATGAGCAGAAGACGTAGATAATTGATTAGCTCATTTAGAAGCTTACTTAAGCACTACGTATCGATTTGATATATTCCTTTTTCCAGTAAATGGACAAGTCTTTGTATTTAAAAGCAGTATGTCGTTTAACGCTAGCTACATTAAAAAATTTCCGTAGCTTTAGATATTACAAAGGTGTTGAAAATTGATTTTTCGTACCGTAGGAAAATATTTTATTTGTTTTCAACAATAATTGCAAATACATATATTCCTATGTTTGTAAGTGTTCTATAAAAGAGCCACATATACAGAATACACTCATTGTGACCCGATACGAATATGACCTCAGCCATGGCTAATAATTTTGTTGACCTATTGTTGAAAAATGATGAGTTTTATAGTGGCTCAGATAACTCAGCTTAGATCTATATATTTTTCCACATGCTGAGCACGCGGTCCAGTCTGTTTGGCTTTTCGCGCCTGCCTTTTGGCTGCGGCTTTTTGGCGATTATTCTCCTCACCGAGCTACACAGCTCTGAATGTCTTTTGTTTGATGTCTTTTCCCATTCGGACACGTTTTACATAGACTTCTTTAGAGACAATTTTATTACGTCTTTATATCTCATCACACATCGGTCTTAACCTAAAATGTCTCAGTTTCCTCCAGTTATGTCAGAACTTTTGCATTCATGCCATTGTGCAGAAGTTTTATCATGTGCACCAGCCTAGGAGGGCAACCTATGATGTTCAGGAGCTTCGAGATTGTGTTTCTGTCAACGGAGTCAAACGTCTTTGACAGATCCATAAAGGCTATGAATAGGCTTTAATTTTGTTCTCTGGATTTTTCTTGTATCTGACATAGCGAGAATGTCATATCCGCCGTTCCACGACCTACCCACACTGACTTTCTGGCAGTGTTGGTTTAAGGATACCAGTCAGTCTATCTAGTATAATTCCAGCTGCATCTCCTTTTTTAAAAATAGGTATAATGCAAACATCTCTAAAGTCCGATGACATTTCCTGCTTTCTGCAGCACAGGCAGATTATTTCATGGAGTTTATTCATAATCATATTGACACTGATTGACGTTTCACTTGGAATCACAACCATTGGGAATTGTTCATGTATGTTAGCTGACTGGTGACAATTCAATAAAATGATCTTGATACTTGTTTGATATGTTTGTATTTGTTCTTCAAGTATACCTTCTGAGAAGTCCTACATTTTAGACGCATTTAGTTATTCTGGCAATGTGCCCCGCCCAGTCATATAAAAGTAGCTATCCTTTCTACTACATCAATTAACGTGGTTATTTTGCATATCTCAGTATCCTTTGATTCTTCTTCTTCTTCGTGTGATGCTACAGTCCGTCATTGAGTCTTGACACCTTCAACCTTCGCTTTCATCCGGATTGATCTCCAGCAGCCTCTTAGTAGATTTTATTCTGCTGTAGTTCTTCAGCCTCTCCTCTTGCCTTGTCTTACCAGCGTGTGTTTAGTATATCTCTCTTTTCATTATACCCTATCCGGTCACTTAATGTTTCCCCTTGATTTTCGACTTTCTGGCATTCTCACTATGTACATATTTTGTGTACTTGAGTCGCTGAGCCCTCACATAGTCTACAATATCCAGATCTTTATAATATTGCTTGCAAATATTCTTCTAACTTAGTGATTTTTTTATTCGGATGTACTTCATTAAATACTCGCCACACTTCAGCATAAGTGCGTTTTTTGTCACCTTATCCAACAATTGTTAGTATTTCAATTTTTTCACGTTCAGTTAAATATATATTAATTCCATATAAAACAGTTTTCAAGTGTAATCAAATACTTCATCTGTCATCCATAGCTTCATAGCCTACTAAATGAAAAATATATTGGCCTTAAAACAGACCGAAACACCTTTTAGCCATTTTTTAAATTTATTTTGAAAAAATAAACATACAATATTTACCTCGTTAAATTCCTCTTCACCTCTTTCTTTCCAAATGCCAAATTCCAAACAATGCCAAATTCAAGTACTGTTGTCATTAAGACAAATCAAGTCAGTCTTGGATTTCACGGCATGTAAAAAGAAATGAAAATATGCCCAAAAAGTGGCATACATTACCTGATGTTTGTGTATAAAATTTCATTAAGAAATCTTAAAGCGTTCTGGAGATATTTGACTGTTTCCATACATAATAATGACCCTGTATATATTTTAATGGGCTTTTCGATCGTGTTAAAAAGTTTAGGTTATCTTTATATCCCACTATCTGTTTTTCTTTATTTATTACTGCTCCATTTACGTCTATGTCTGTTTCGCTGATGATGTTGTTCAATATTATGTTAAAGAGGGCTGGTGTCAATCCCTCGCCCTGTCGCAAACCCTCACCGATCTCAAATCTTAACATGGTGTGTTGTTGGGTTTTTACAATTGTTTTAGAGTTTTACGAGTTAAGCATCGTCATACGGGTTAATCTAATAGGCTTAAGTATGTTGTCTACTTTATGTTTAATGATAATCATAAAATTGATCCATACGTTGAATGGGCAGAACATATTGATTCAGATGGAGCACATTAGCAACATAATAATAATATTTTCGAACAATACGCTGTATTGTTATAACAAAAAATCCTTTGAAATTATCGTTTTAATTGGATCAAACTGTTCAACAATATTTAACCAAACAAACAGTTCCCAAGTTAAAAATAATAAGGAAAGACTAACAGATTAATCTGAAAAAGGCATGTGCTAGATTCTAGCAGGGCGCTTAATAGTAATAAGTATCTTCTTACTTCCTCATTAGGTTTCCAGTTATGGCATGATTAAAAAGATTAACCCAATTAACTCAACATTGCGAGTCAATAACTATAAACAATAGGTTTAATGTATGTATACAAAACGCATCTAAAAACACCTGAAGCTTTTTCACAACTTCCGTTGAAGCCACAGAGAAAAAAAACACATCTTCAAGTAACACAGCGAATCCGCATGCTGTATCGATTTTCTGTTTTTCCCTTCCTAATTATTTTAACTGGCTTACAACTTATAAAGACGTCTTTTCCTGGGAAACTATTTTTCTTTTCTCTAGAAACTCTGCCGGTTGTTTTTCTCTACCATTCTGTTTTTTTGCCTTCCGCGTAAAATATACCGCCTATAATCTTGAATTTCACGCATGCGTAGACCAGATAATCCGGATTCAATTCAATTTAATCAAACTGAAGGAAAAAAAATTAATTTTACAGTAAATACGAGGTTAACATAAAATGTGTTTTTTAATTTAATTTATAAGATTTGATATATATATATATATATATATATATATATATATATATATATATATATATATATATATATATATATATATATACATGAAATTTTGTACTGTTATGCTGCAGAATAACACCTTTTCTATTATTCAGTCTTGGGCGTTTTTGAATTAAAGCGATGTTTAGTCTAGCAAGCTAATCACAATAATATTCAGCACTTATGGTTTCGTTAGGATTCAGAATCTCATAATGAATAATTCTTGTAAAATCCCACCATACTAAGTGTTACTTTTTAGGGTAAAGATCTGGTTTTGGAGTAGATAAAGATGGTTATCCTGTTGTTAATCAATCATTGTTTTTTCTTATTTGGATTGCCTAACTTGAAAGTTTCCAACGGAAAGTTGATATAGCACCTACATTGCTTCTGTTTGCACTTTGTTCAGTTGTTTTAAATACCGTTGTGATGTGGCCCATGAAGCTTTAAACTTTGTGGCTAATTTTTGGATGGTTTGTTTGGGATCAGCTTCAATTTCAACCAACCACAGATCTTTATTAAAAACGAACAGGTCTTCCTTTTTATTCAAAATAGTCTCCTTGCGCGTCAATATAACGTCTTGTACGGTTAATTATGTTGACGAATGAATTTTTGAGCTCGGCTAAAGATATGTCCGTCAGGATGGGGATCGACGCCTTTTGAATGATTGCAATGCCGGCATAACGCTGTTCTTCGAAGAGGTAGAAGTCGTAGGGAGCCAAATCAGGTGAGTATGGTGAATGATTGATGGTAAAAATGCCATTTTTGGTCAAAAAATCAGTGATGGACAGCGTGCAACAAGCGCCAGCTGCCTTGTTGACGGTATTGTGGGCCGCACACGACGAATACGTGACATAACCATAACAGACGCTTCATAACCCCAAGATAAAACATATCATTGATCGTTTGACTAGGTGGAACAAACTCCTTGTGTACAATTCCCTCCGAATCGTAGAAACAAATCAACATCGTTTTAATTTTTGACTTTTCGAGACGGCTTTTCTTCGGATTTGGCTTGCTCGGGTGCTTCCATTCGGTACTTTGTTTCGGATCATATTGAAAACGCAACGTCTCATCACCAGTAACAATGCTGTACTTGACGTTTTCATCTTTTTTCGATTCTTTAATCAAGTCCTTGCAATGTTGGATTCGGAGTAATTTTTGGTCGTCAGTTAATTTGTATGGAACAAAGCATAGTTCCAAATGATCGGTCAAATTTAATTAATTTTTGACTTTTCGAGACGGCTTTTCTTCGGATTTGGCTTGATCGGGTACTTCCATTCGGCACTTTGTTTCGGATCATATTGAAAACGCAACGTCTCATCATCAGTAACAATGCTGTATTTGATGTTTTCATCTTTTTTTAACTCTTTAATCAAGTCCTTGCAATGTTGGATTCGGAGCAATTTTTGGTCGTCAGTTAATTTGTATGGAACAAAGCGTAGTTCCAAATGATTGGTCAAAATGCGATTATGGAATCTTTGGGCATGGTCAATTCTGTATCGCAATGAAGATTTTGGCTGATTTTTTATAAATTAACGCACAATTTCAATGTTCCTTTGAACGCAATGTTACTACAACGCTTACATTGGAACATGGTGCCTCGTCAATACATGGCGCCACTAGAAATAGCAACTTTTAAAACATTACTTTATGGGTACAGCTAATATATAACATTACTTTATGGGCACAGCTAATATATAAAAGGAAATTGAAAAACAGTTGGAATGTTGAATTTAACTAATGAATGAAATAAAAACTAAAAAAAAAGAAAGACTCTACATTTTGTTTATAGCAACAATGAAATTATTCCAAGCTCTATTACAAATATAACATTTCTCTAGCGGAACTGAAGCTATCCTTGCTAATTATTTAGTAATCATTACATAATACTTTATTAATCATTTCGAATATGAAATTTCCCCTGGAAAATTTATGAAACATTTTCTATTAGTTCAAAAATTACTCTCGTAGATGGTAAAGAAGAGTAAGAAAAAAAAAACAAGGTATTCGGTATAAATTTTCTTCTGCGGATGAGTCAAGTTATTAAAACCAAACGTGTTAATTAAATCGTATAATTAAAAAATCTCCGGTTAGGATAAGAGAACGTTGAAATTGGGCGTGCATATTAAAATTAGAATTTACCTTCGGTTAATGCTAGTTCTCGAGTACGTACCTGAAACAAGAAAAAAAGCAAACAATTAAAAAATAATTAACTGGTTTTCGTTGGTTTTTTTTTTGTTGTAGAAGAAGTTTAATCATAATTTAAAGTATACTAAAATATTAAAAAATATGTCGAAAAATGAAAGTTAACTGACATCCGGGTAATTAGTAACATTCAGTTAGTAGAATTAGTTAATGCTACAGTTAAGATAATAGATAATTTTTAACCCCTTGATTTAACGAACTCAGATAAAAACAAGCTAACTTTCTATTCTTCAAGTTTTTCCACTAATGAGTGCTTTCTTTTTAACTATTTTCTGTTTATTACATGAACCAGATTGTTAAGACTCAAGGAAATAGAAAAATCTTTAAATGTTAGAATATACCGGGGTTATTCTAAAGATCGGTTATGTTTTTTCTTTAATTTAGTTGAGAATATATTGTGCAGTGCTAGAAAGTGTGAACTGCACTTTACGGTGAAAAAGGATGACTAAGAGGGTTGCTATTAAATATAAAATGGAATAATAAATATAGAACAAATATTTATCATTGAAAATAGTTTTATCGTTTTTCAAAATATTTTCCGCGATGATCAGTTCTCTTTGCATATGTTTGAGCCAATTTTCAAAGCACTTTTTCCATTCCGATTGAGGTATTTCCAAAACATCCATTTTGAACGCATCAACTACTTCTTATGGCGTCGAAAATCGTTAATCAGTTTATTTTTCAAGGACGGGAACAAAAAAAAACATTGGGTGTCAAATCAGGACTGTACGGTTAATGGACCCATCAGTTCGATGTTTTGACCAGTCAAATATAGAGCTGTTGGATCCGATTTGTGACAGTTCGCGTTGTCATGGTAAAGAATGATCCTGCCTCGCTGGCTGTTTTTTCTTATTTCTTCAAATACTTTTGGCGAACAAATGGTTGTGTACCATTTAGAACTGACCCTTCTACGATTCTGTAGTGGCACTGTAGCCATACGCCCATTTATCTCAAAAAAACTGGCGACCATTTGCTTCGAAGGGTTTCTTGCGCGAACAACTTTTGCTGAGTTTGGCTCATTTTGAAAGACCCATACAGTCGATTGCTGTTTATTTTCGGGCTCATACGCATAGATCCAAGATTCGTCACCTGTGTAGATATTATACACGGCTTTTGACGCACCATGATTGTATTTTTTGAGCATTTCTTTGCACCAATCGACACGAGTCTTTTTTGGGCGATTGTCAAATTATGCGGAATCCAACACGCACAAATAATTTTCACGGCTAAATGCTCATGTAAAATCGTGTATATGCGTGTCATACTGATGCCCAGGCATGCCTCAATATCTGGTATGTCACATGATCTTGGTTTATCAGTTCGCGCATAGTATCGATGTTTTCTGGCAAAACAACCGATTTTGGACGACCTTCTTTAAATTCGTCCATGAGCGGCAACGATTGAATTCACTAAGCCAGTGATATACAGTGGTTTTAGATGGTGCTTCATCGTCAAAAGTCGAAGTGAGTTTATCGATGCACTGTTGTTGATATAATCCTCGTCGAAAGTCGTAGTAAATCATCGCACGAAAATTCTTACGAGTTAATTTTATCTGAGATGAAATGTTCAAGTCACTACACAACACAAATAGCGTCCGAATGACAAAACGTTCCGAGTACTTAGATAGTCAACAATGTCAAACTTTACGATGCATATATCAGAACGGCACCTAGCAACGCCATTGCTGCTAATTCCGGATACATAAATAGCAACCCTCGTATTAATTAATTTTTTGAAAACAATTATCAATTATTTTTATTATTATTACACCTTTAGAGCCATTCTCGAAAGTTTGCCTGCTTTTTTTGCAGTGGTGTCTAATGCAATTCACGGGGATTTTCTGAGAGTCAAAATCGACAGTTTTGTTTATTGACTTACCCCATTTAAACGGAAATGAGCTTCATCGCTCATGATGACGGTCAAATTTTCGTTTTCATCAAACATGTCAAGCAATATCTGAGCAAATGTGAGGCGTTGACAAACGACAAAAAAGACAAACGTATAATAAGTAAACAGGCGGTCCTCTCGAGAACACAGCGACATTATAGATACTAGACAGCATCGAAGGAAGAGTCGATAGACATCCGCCGCAGGCTCCCTAACCCTCTAATAGTCGAGTGCTACCTACCAATATACATCTGGAAAGGGCAGCTAATGTTAGCCTTATTTTAAGCTTGGCTATAAAGTATCTTTTAATATTGCAATTCTTGTACACCACTTTATTGTTTCATTCCAGTTTAATTCTTGTTGCCCTAATTTTTTTTGTACTGTTCTTCTTTATGAACTTATAGGCCTATTTGTAGTAGAAAATTGTAATTTTCTGGTATGTCACAGGTTTTCTGAAAATATAATGTACAATCCCTGTCCTTCTCTACTAAAATATTTTGCATATTATCCAGGTGCATTAAGTCTAAAAGTTTTCCAATAAGAGTGTCAGAACTTTGAAACGTAATAGCAGCAACACTGTTTGAAATATAAATCTCAATCATATACTAGTGTGTTCAGTTCATTGTATCAGTTGGAAATATATGATTCAACAACGCGTAGAAATTGAAAGCTGGAAGGCGACCTCCACTTTGGGTAATACAATCTATTCTGACGAAACACAACTCTAGCTTAATGGGTTTGTGAACAAACATATTTGTAGGATTTGGGGCGATGAAAATCCTGCAGTAATTCAGGAGTTACCTCTTCATTCTCAGAAATCACTATTTGGTGCGGTTTTTTGGACTGAATATATTTTGGACAACAGAATATATTTCTTAAGCTAACAAAATAAAATATGTTAAGCTAACAGAATATTTTCGGCATGAGCTGATAAATCTGGATATAAACAATGTTTTCTTTGAACAAGACGGTTGCAACTTGTCACACATCTTGCCAGAAAATCGATTTACCCTAAGACAAGTTTCCTGGACGGTTCAATTGACATTACCATTTCGCGAACTAACGCGAAATGGTAATGTCAATTGACCACCAAGATCATGCGATCTCACGCCCTTGGATTATTTTTTGCTGGGTTATGTTAAATCCCTGACGAATCACCAGACGAAGCCGAGGGGGACATTTGAACGATATTATTTTGAAAACATAATACAGAGTATCTCAAAACGGCCGTACTTTTTTGAGAGTAAACGAGACGTAAATAAAGCGCGGTGGAAAGAGTGAGCGCGCATCGCTCGCTAGGTCAGACCGTACATTTTTAGTTGCCATCATGTTTTATACGGAGCAGAAACGCGCGTTTCGCGTGCGCGCCTATTTCCAGAACAATAGATTGCTTATTCGCATTCGTCGGTTATTCTGATGTTATTATCGATTACGCAACATTGGAGAAACCTCAAGCAATGCAACAGTTGGTCAACAATGATCCATTTGCGTGGATCCAGGCATTCAACGCTACTGGAAACACTACACGTAACATCCGTCATAGCTGTTCAAGAACAGCAAAAACCACTGGAAACATCGAGTTAGTTGCGAATTCTGTAAGGCGACAGCCTTAAGAAGCGTGAGTCTCAATTAGCATTATCTAGAGCGACGATTCACCGCATAATGTGATCTGATTTGCATCTTAAGGCCTACGAAAATAAGTACGTCGATCGTTAAAATTTGCGCTTTCGGGCAGAGACAAACCCAACAATTAACCGTGTTGGTCGCTATGTCAGTTAACTGCGTTATTTTTTTAATGACCATAGAGGCTGAGCGGCCACAGTAACTTCTGCGCGGTATATCGCCATGATACACAATTGCTTTGCTCCTCAACTACAGAGATATGAGCATAACAATCGGAGATAACAAGACGGAGTTACGTCGCATACCACCAGCGACTCTCTAGCGACATTGCACGAGTTGTCTCAGAAAAGGTGATTTCACGAAGAGGAGACGTTGAGTGACCGCCTTGGAGTTCTGATTTCACCCCACCAATTTTTTTCTTGTGGGATCATCTTAAAAGTATCGTCTACTATAACGATCCCCGAAATTTGACAGATTTTAAAAGGAATATTGAAGAAAATATCTGACTGATTCCACGGCAACTTCTTAGAAAATTCTTCGATAATCTTAGCGAGAGGTTCGAGGAGTGCCGCCAACGAAGTGGCCGTCATTTAAAAAAAATTATTTTAAAAAAGTAAAATTTCTTTTATTACCTTTGTACTGGTACCAATAAATAATAATTACAGTCAATTTTATTTCTGTTTATTTTCAACTGACAGTTGGATCGTTCTGAGACACCCAACCTTGTACCATTATTTGTTCTTCAAGATAAAATAAAAATTACCAGATTATCACTTGTACTTATTATTGTGCTTTATATTAAAGCTCTGACACTCCTATTCGAAAACTCTTTATAATTAGTTTTTTGTTAGCCATGTAGTTAATGTATTTAAGTCTACACATTTTCTGATTCTTTTTTTGCAAATTCTTGGCAATGATCACATTTTAAGAAGAATGTACTATTTTTTAGTAGATTAATTCCCTCTAAGGACTCGCTGATTAATTAGAAACATTAATCAGGTCATATTGCAGCCTACATTTCCAAATACTCAAAACGAAATAGCTGAACTGAACCCTTTATATATAGAAAAATCGAAACTTGTCCCGATATGAGAGCATAAGGATACGCTATAGTCAACAAAAATCAAAATATTTCCTTAGATAGTTAGATGGTCATATTTAGGGATAAATATATTTTGTTATTTATTCAATCAAGACTATATCAGAAAAGAGAAATCAAATATAACTGAAGATTTTCGAAAAAAAAATGTATCCGTGATTGGTTTTTATTCGAATATTTTCTCGTTTTATCGATGAAAGAAAACAGAAAAGATTTTCGATAGAAACTCGACTGAACTTCGAACGACTTGAAATTGACTAAATTAAAAGAGAATATTAAAAGAAGAACGAGTGGATCGGAGCTAACAGTTCAATGTTTATTTATCTACCCAGTCAGCTATATATGGCAAGTTCGGCCAACATCGTCTGGTTATCTAATTGGGAGAGACCGGACATTCCCTGGGGATGTCGAACCCCGCTCTCGGCTGAAACAACCTTGGTATTCGTGTGTGCAACGGAGCTTCAGGCTGTTCGTTTGTTCTATTTACGAAACTGTTATAACTAGCAGGCTTCTAGGTGTAAGCAGGACCACACCCATGCAATTAATTGTGGATTTAAGAGCTGGAGATGAGAGGGAATATTGTTTCCCCTACTAATTTTCAATCCGAATTGCGTATTTTTTGGTTTTGCCGCTTGAAATTCATCTCCCAAACCGCTATTGCGTGCAATTTGTTAAGGTGCAATAAACTAATTGTTCTAACTGTACCGAAATTTTCAATATGGCTTTATAATGCCCAAGGCGTCTTTTACACAACATGCCATTTAACTGTGTTTAGATATGGTTTTATTATGTTTACATTGTATTTAATAGGTACATACGTACATGTCCAGAACTATTTGAACCTTAAACAAATCGGGAAACTACGAGGATGAATCAAATATTAGATCTCCAAGTTTTGACTACCTTTGACATTTATTTAACGAAAACAAAAACATACTTAATCTTCGAAGTAAATTAATTCACTTTTACGCAATTGTCGAATCTCAGATTGAGAATAACTTAGTGGTTTTGATGTGATACATTAATTTAGGTTTTTTCGACTTTTTCAACAGATGGAAAGCGGCTATCAACCAGGTGACATTGCAGAGATCATAAAAAATGAAAATCCGAAGGAGTCAAGTCAGGAGAATACATCGTGTATGATAGAATTTCCCAACCCAACTCAGCGATAGTTTGCAGGGTCCTTTTTGCTATATGTGCTGTAGTTAGATGATGCTCATCACGGTAGTGACGAATTGACGGGAGTGGAGCAACTTATAATAAACGATGCCTAGCTGATCTCACCATATACACAGTAAAATCTATTTGGTAAGGATATTTGGATGGCTCACCAGGATTAATCCACGATTTTCGCCTCTTCGGATTATCGTACGGGATACTACTTACTTTACGGGATACCACTTTTCATTACAAGTCACAAACTTATGGAGGAAGTTCTTTCTCTTAAGTTTAGAGAGCAACAACATAATAAAATCAAAGGGTCTACTCTTACTCCCAGGTGTGAGTTCTTGCACGACAAGAATTTTCTTCCAGTAATGCGAACAATTCTTCCACTTTTTTGCCAGTAATTGTCATGTCACATTGTCTCAACATTTAAGACAAAATTTCCACGTCGGAATTGTACTACTGTAAAAATCAGCATTATTTCCCAAACCCGCAGAAATCATATCCTGAGCTTTCACAGCATTTTTTTTCAGTTGAAAGGCGAAAAGAGTACAGTGCCTCAAATTTTGTTTTTCAAACTACATCGCGTCTAAAATTGATTTTTCAGATTATATTCACAGAGCAGGCTCGTATATTATACCTCGTTTTGAAGCTGAATGATGGAGCTTTAAAAAAAGCTATACGACAAGTTCTGCAGTCGATGAAATGAAATGTAGGGGCAAAGAATTAACTTGAGGGCTTAATATAAGTTAATTCTGTATATTACTGTTATTGTATTATTATATTTTTAGAATAATATATATTTATTTACCAGTTACCTTTCAAAACAATCAAGAATCAAAGCATTTATAAACAAACAATTGTTATTGCCGCTTGGCCTGGTTCTTTGACCAATAAGTCGCCGCCCCCGTACGCGCCACCTGGTTTCGCATGACGCTATGTCTTTTAATAAAAGCCGCCTTCGCAAGATCGGTGCCGAATCTGTTGTTTTATTGCTTCAACTTGTCATTCGTCGCAAAATTTCGTGTGAATTGCACGTGTCTTCGGCTTCTGCAATTTATAATGTCGAGTAAAAGCAAAGGAATATTACACGAAAAAAGTTGTGTTGCCGCTTAGGGTAAAAATAGAAATACTTGATCGTTTAGGCCTTGGCAAGTCGTTTGCATCCCTATCGCGTTTTTTTAACGACAATGAATCAAATGTACGATCCATCAAGAAATCAGAAGACAAAATAAAGAATCTTGTAGCCAGAAGAGCGTACCTCTAAGTGCTGCTATGACCCGTGAGAAAGCTAAGCGTCTTTACGCACATTTTGAAGCACATTTTTAACCTGGGGATCAACATACGGATCGAGAATTTCAGTTAGATTTTGGTTGGAAGTTGGTTCAATAAGTTCAAGGTGGACAATCACTGCATAACATCAAAGTTGTTGGAGAAGATGCATCTCTAGACATTTCAGCAGCAGAAACATATCCAGAAGAATCGTCAAAGTTAATTGCTGATGGTGGATACAAGCCTGAACAAGAATTGCTTCAATCGCAAGATGAAGATTTGACTGAAACCGACTTGGAGGAAAAGCTTTATTCCTATTCCATCGAAGAGGAAGCCTCAACAAGCACAGAGCAGGTGACATTAAACTTACAAAAACTGAGTGAAGGTTTACGGCAAATGAGCTTCTGATTTCTTCACAAACAATTTTGAGAGACTAATAATGCGTTTTAACTTTAAACATAAATATGTATCCATTAATCTATTAAAACACCATCTGAATGACGAATAAAACTTAAAAAAAAAAAGAGTCAATATTCCAAAATCAATTTTCTTATGAGCCCAATGCACGAACTATAGAGGTTATTTTAATAAAAAAAAAGGAAAACATTTTCCCATTTTTCTTTTTTAATAAACCACAAATAGAAGGAAAGTTTCCTAACTTTAACAACAATATCTTGAAAACTAAAGAATTTTTCCGAAGTTTTGATAGAGAAGCTTCTCAATTTGTCACGTGTTATATATTAGATGAAGAGGGGTGAGTTTATTGTGATTATTTGTTTACGATTTTTTTAAAATATTTCGTTCTTCTTTATATTAACAGCATTAGGACTAAAATATACAGCTTTTTAGTTATAGGCGCATATTTTTGAAGAAATTTGATGTTTGATGAATATGTTCTTGAATTGTAAGACTGGTTTCAATATTTTAAAGAAAAAATTGTATACAAAATATTACTATAAAAGTTTAAATTTGATAAAATAAAACTATCAGCTAAGTGAACAATATCTGTGTTACATGGTGAAGATGTAGATCAAAATGGTTTCTTATTCAAGATACTCAAGTTAGATGAGATGTTTCACACCAACAACTGCTTCATGCGTTTCCATCCAAACTTATGCCTTATGGAATTTTTTCACTAAAGCAGAATATTTAAACAGTGAGAACGATGGGCAGAGGAACTGTATCAAAAGTGTAAAGTCTAAGGTGTAAAGCATGAAAGAAAATTATTAAATTCACATCGCAAGTAATTTTTCTAAAAACAGTCAGGTTTGTCTTTACCCATCTCGAATGGAATTAGAATTTAAATTAAAAGTATAAATATTAATGAGGTCTTATTTTTTCTCGGAAGCGCAAAAAGTCTTCTGGAAAGCTTTATTTTTATTATGTTTGTTTACGCAATAGATTTTCCTTTATAGAAATTTCCATTTTTTATTTGGCAAAGTAAACGGCACATATATATTCTCGTTTCAATTTTATATTCGTCATCTTATTGCCGTAAAAAGGATCTTGCTGTATTGATAAGCGGTTTGCAATATAAAATATGTAAATACAATACAATTGAAAATCCCATTTAAAAAGTTTTTCTCTCAACTTAGCCTTTATAATGTTATTTTTACCGAAAATAGTTTGTGTTTTCTTTTTTTAGCATGTTTATAATACTTAGTTCTAGTGAGTACAGATTTTTTCTTAATCTAGAAAAGGACGCATTTAGGAGCTTAAGTGTTCAGCTACCAGCTGTTGTGGTCTTATTTAATCAGAATGTTGTTAAAATAAATATATTTAAAGTTACGACGACGTTTCAAACGACGTTTGAAACGTTTTCGACGTTTTTAATACCATCAGAATAATGGGATTTGTTTCAGCTCTAAAAAATAAGCGGTTACTTCATAATTTTAATTGAATTTTTGGGAAGATGATGCATCGCTGAGGCAAAATTCGACGAATACGGCCCATGTGGAAGCATTTTGAGGCATCGGTCGTATAGTTTTACATCAATAATCCGAGATGTGTTGTAGAATCACGTTAAAATAAGTCTAAACACTCTTGAGAAGTGTTCATTCCGTTGCGTCTTTGGTCGATTGTTAACAGACGCGACAACCATGGAGCGAAAAGCTTTTTCTGGGATGATAGTGTGCTGGTTGGGGATTTTTGAGCGTCCCAAGGGTTCACTATCTTTAATAGATGCTTAAATTCAGCAGTCAACTTTTTTAAGATCGAAAGTGGATAAGTTAATCCGTTAACGTGGAATATAACTCTTTCTGTATATCCGTCGGGGTTAAACTCCTTCAGAACAATCTATTTTATAATATCTCGAACTTCAATGGTATCCATTACGCAGAAAATGGCAATACTTTGCTTAACTCACCACAAACAAGCAACTAAGCAAAACGCCATCTACCAAAACTATTTGATAAATATCAAAATAATTTGCTTGATTGCTATATTGAAGGGCTATAATTTTTATAGTTTAAATTAATTATGCAGTTGAAATTATCATAATACAGCATAATATTATTTTTTATATTGGTAAATGTGTGCAAACTGAATACGAGGTGTGGCTATAAAATAACAAGATTGACGCTGCTATAGAAGTACGCATGCGCCAAACGCCAGCGACCAACAGCTGTTTAGCGTGAAGCCTTCTCTTTCAAATGCAGTACCTCTCCTTTCTGTAAACAAATCCATATAACCGTAGCCTTCGTTCGCATTAGAGTTGTTTTTTTTGTTTCGCTGGAAAAATATTAAGTGTAACAATAGAGTGTAACAATTGTTGTGAAATTTCACTTGAAACCTGGAAAAACCGCTACTGAAACGTATAATTTGTTGAATGAAGTGTATGGCAATGAATGTTTATCGCGTGCGCGTGTTTTTGAGTGTTTAAGCGTTTTCAAGATGGTCGAAAAAACGTTAAAGATGATCCATGTCCGGGTCGCCCTTCCACGTCAAAAACCAATGACAATAACGAAGCTGTAGGAATTGACATAGAATGCGTACGTCAAATTGCACATAATAATTTCAAAATGCAAAGGTGTGTGCCAAAATGGTGTCTAAAATTATTATGTTTGAACAAAAAGTTTGCAAAAATATTTGTATACGCTTTTTTACAATGATACATTAATTTTCTCGTTCCACTACTTAAAGCGTGTTTTTTAGTTTTTTTTAATTATAATTTATTTTTCATTTTTTAGTTCAATCTGCAATAGTTTTTTAAACTATTATTTATTTTTCGTCACTACTGCATTCCTTGGGAGTTGTATCCGTGTCTCAGGCTCCCTCTCCGAGAGCAAATCCTTAATCCTGACAATTCTGTTCAGGATAATGGGACGAACTTATTAAATTATTGTATTGTCATCGGTCCTTCATAAGTGTGCAAAGTTTATATTTAATCTGATGTTTTGAAGTGGGCGAAAAGGACGTTCAAAGATTCGGTTACATAGATAGATACAGGTGAAGCTAATAAAAATAGAGTAGTACGCAATACAACAACGTGTTAAAATTGTTGAATTATTTTATGAAAATGGGCGTCAGTTGAAAATGACGTAATTATTACGGTTTGCACAGTTGTCCATCTGAAAGCTCTAACAATCGAGTTGTTTCAAGAAACTGGTACGGTGAAAGATAAAAGAAAAGCAATATATAGTCATAGTTGTTGTTCATAAAAGCGTATTGATTTGGTACGTGAAAGTGCTTCTGAGGACCCAGAAATTTGCATAAGTCCAGGTTCACAACAATTTGGACTAATTGAATCCACAACATAGTGTATTTTAAGAAAAGATTTACCTCTGAAAAGGTTCAAGAACAAACAGATAATTATTCTCAAAAAATCATCTTCCCAGATACAGCACATTTTGAAATTGGCTGTTTTGGCTATGTAAAAAAACAAAACTGTCGCCTTTGGGGTGAGGAAAATCCAGTTAAACGAGTTAATATTCGATGTGCATTATGGTCAGGAGGTGTAATTGGGTCGTCTTTCTTTCAGCTGCTCGTGAAGTTGTAACTGTGAATGGTGTTGGATGCCGTGAGATGATAACAGTATTTTTATTGGCTGAAATGAGTAATATTGATCTGGAAGATGTGGTTCCAACAGGATGGTGCTACACCTCACTCTGCTAATGAAAACTTACAAAATAATGCAACGGTGCAAACGGTGATGTTAATTGGTCACCAAGATCATTTGATTTAACACCGTTAGACTATTTTCTTTAGGGTTACATGAAAAACCAGCTCTATAAGAACAATCCACAATCAATTCCTGAATTAAAGGATGAAATTATTGGAGTCATTGGTGAGATAGAGCCACGGTTATACCAAAATGTCACCCATAATTTAAAAAAAAAGAGTGAACGTCTGCGGAGTTGCAAGAAGAAGTCAGTCCCTTTCGGGTTTAAATGTCATACACTACGCTTCATTTATCAATAACAAGTTTTTTGAAATCAACGGAAATTCTGTGTTTTATTTTAGAATTAAAAAAAATTGCTCCGTTTGAAAGACACTTTATTTATATATCAATTTTTACTGAAAATAGCTTGTCATTTCCTTTTTTATTACTATGTTACTTAGTTCATATTGGGGATAGATGTTTTCTTTTCAAATTTAGAAAAATACGTGCATAGGGGCTTAAGAGTCGACATGCCAACTGTCGTGGGCTTATCCAATCAGAGTGTTGTTAATATAAACCTATCTAAAGTTTAAATCCCCAGTGCATTAAATAACTAAAAATATAGAAAAAGCCTCTGTACATGAGGAGATTATCACTCTACCACTTTTAAAACCTTTTTGCTCTTGACAAGTTTTTTTTTAACAAGCATTAAAGAAAAACAAATTAAAGTAAATATTAGATACATTGCCCGAAGAACTATATAACACCTTTATAAAAGTTATGCAATAATTTTATTAAACATTTATTATCATTGTTGAGTTGAGAGAGAATTGTTGAACATCCAGAAGTTAAAAAACATTTTAATTTCATTTTGAAGCTAATATGATTAGTTGCTTGTTCATTGTGTTTTATGACATGAACAATCGTGGTGATCTTAGATTAGTCTTATTCGCCTTATATCACCGAAAGTTAGAAAATAGTAAACCATTACTCATTTGATTATTATATTAGATTGCTTCAACAGTACTTTGCTCATCTGTAGGAGCTCTCTTGTAAATGATCCATATTTCGCCACTGTAAAGTGTGCCATACTTTCAATAAGTAATTATTTTGTAAGTTTCATTCTAACTTAATCGATGTAAACTTAGAACAGAAGTACGTAATAACGACATGTTGATGTGAACTTCTTCTACTAGCATATACTGTTAGACCGCTAAATGCTAAATTTTATATTTTTTAATTTCTTGAAAAAATAACTTTAATAACAAAAATAAATATCGCAATGCTGGAAATTCTTCATTAATTAAATAATTTACTAAATTTCAGGTTTAGAAGTGAATGTAAATAAAGTCTACGTTCTAAACAATATAATATCAAAATTTGTTGGTTACAAAAATTGTTGTCACCTAACATATAGAGATTACTATTATTAACGCTGTAAAAAAACGAATTTGATACTTCTTTATACCAGATGTTCATAGAATTTAAATAGGTCTACGACCACGTACATGAGCAATACTATACGAGGCCATGATGGAGGAAATGGGAATACCAGCATAGCTTATTGGATTAACCTGGATGACGATGCTTAATTTCAATTAGTTTTCATTAGTAAACATCCAATAACAAACCACGGTAAACTTGAGATCGGAGAAGAAGGTCGGCGACAGGGGAATGGATCTAAGCTTAATATAAACTTATACATAGGAACATGCAAGTTAGGATCTATAAAGCATTCATTCGGCTAGTAGTCACTTATGGATGCGAGACATAGACCCTTTCAAAAGAAAACAGAAGAAATGTTTGCAATATTTGAAAGAAGAGCACTTAGAAGAATACTGTGTATGTTATTGGAATTGGAAGGATCCGGTATAACCTCGAACTCAGGCAATTGATGCTGATGCAAGGGATGTTAAGAACTATTGCTGGAATTGCTGAATCAAAAACTGGTAAAAACTGAAGATCGATCTAATTGTGGACGACGGTTGAAGGAGATCAAGACTGGCTGATGGGCTGCAGCATCACAGGAAGGAAAATAAGAAGAAAGCTGTAAAAATCGATAACAAATGGAAACATTTTAATAATAATTTTAAATCGTAATGCAAATCGAAGTGTGTTAAATTTACACACTTAGACGTGTTTTTTTCTTGAAGTCGTTTTATACACACAAAAAGGCGTGTTAAATTCGTAACACGTGTTACAATTTATTCTCATAACGTACTACACGTGTAGCTTGTAGAAATACATATTCCAAACAAATTAAAATAAGAATACATTGTTATTTATATTATTCAATATTTTTATTTATGAAACATTTTTAAATAAATATTATTAAAATTTATTTAAATAATATATTATTATTAAGTTAAAATAAATATTATGTTTGTACCTTATGCAATGTAAATGAATGTAATATTAGTTATTTAATAATAAATTTCTTATTTTTATCCTTGGAATAGAAAAATTAATCATAAGTATTTTTCAAATAGTATTTATGCTCATTTAACGTGTTATTTTAAATTTCTCAGTTCTGAAGACACACTTAAAAGTGTACAATAATGTTACACGCGTAACACATCAAATGTGTTTTGTTTCTAACACACATATATGTGTCAATATTGCACATTACACGTCGATATGACACGTTATGTACTAAAATCGTATTTTTTAACACGGTAAAAAGAATAAACACACTTACACCCGTTGAAATAACACGGCTTGTAATACGCTTTGATTTGCAGTATAGAATTAAAAAAAACCCATTCAAGAATAAAATTGAATTATATTGTAAGGAAAGTTCTACATAATTTACAGCACCAATATCCCTTCAGAAAGAGTATCGGTGACCATTCTCAAAAAGAAAATCAGAGTGTATTTTATTACAACGTTCACAATTTCATAGAGAATTTTCAAGTGACCGAATCCGAAATTTTCTTTATGATTCGTAAGTTCAGTCATAGAAGCTAATGTGTTATATTATACCTTGTACCTTCCTCTATCCTGATTATTTAACCTTTATATATAAACAACCCTTTATATATAAACGTTTAATGGAGGTTAAACGGTTAACGGTTGAAAGGTTAACGGTTAAACGGAAGAGAGAAAGAGGATGAGAGAGGTGTGGAAGATCAGAAAGAATACTCAAAAATGAGTCGGAATACTTTGCGTGATCCAACCGGGTCTATACACACCTAATAATAATAATGTTTTACATATTGCATATGTGTATGTAAAGAAACTTTAAATGATTCCCTTTCTCTGCAATCAGATTTTAATACATTTCAATTTCCGCCGACCGCGATGGTCTGGTGGGTTTGTCGCCTGCCTGGCAATCCAATGGTCCCGGGTTCGAATCCTGGTGCGGGCATGGATGTTTGTGTGCGTATTTGTATGTGTTTGTCGGTGTTGGTAAGTCACTAAATAACGCCTCTGAGCGTTGACGTGACTTAAATTAAATAAAAAATAAATAATTCAATTTCCTTGCGTAAACTATAATTCATTAATAATAATCTAATCATAGTCGTAATAAAATTACATTACAGTCTGAGCACAACGCAAGCACTAAGACGAGAGCGAGGCTAAAGATCTCGACGTACTTTTTAATGAGACGATGTTGTTTGATCAGCATACTGAAATTGTAATAAACTATGCATTTAAAGTGCTCGGTTTTGTCACCAGACAAATCAAACAATTTCGAAATAATCGCGCAATTTAAACATTGCATTATACGTACACCTTCAACCAGCTGAGTTTTACATCTTTCAAGTACAATATTAGAGATGGTTGAAAAAAGTAGCGTTGACTATGATAGCACTGCTTTAGATAAATAATTTAAAATTGGAGCTTATCGATTTCACCGACTGTTTCAAGAAGAAATTTAAGGACATCACTTTTAAAATTACCATTTTATCACACTAACAAATGATGGGAGTTTCAAAACAATTACTGAGAAAATAAGTGAAAACTCCTAGTTGAAAGATCATCATATTGTTAAATTTTGATTTAATAGTATTAAACTATATATTTTCTTTTAGTTTAATAGTTATTTCGTAGTAGAATTCGATTTTCCTTAATTAAAATAACTATACTGAAAAACCTATTAATTATACTGAAAAGCACTGTTTTGGGCTTGGACCTACGTATCAAAGAGGAATATACAAATAAATGACTCATTTTTTTCTTAAAACGAAGGAACCTTTGAGTTAAATAAAGTACGGGAAATTAGTCAAGTTGTAGAAAAATTTGAATTTTCCAAGTTTTAAAAAGGCGACCATTTTTAACATGAAAAGTAAACGTTCTTTGTAAACTTTTTAACGAACGTTTATAGTTAGAAATGTTTACATTGTTTCCTTCCAAGTTTATAAAACAAGGTATTATAATTCTGCCAAGTACATACATTTTGAGCAATTAACATTGCATAAGTTTGTATAATGTTTCCATAAGTACCTGACTTATGGAAAAATGCAGAAGTGATCCTTTTACATAAAAAAGGAGCACAGGAAGATTTAAAGAACTATCGTCCAATAAGCCTCCTATCAGTAATGTACAAAGTTTTCCCTAAAATAATTTCTAAAAGAATATTAAAAAAACTGAATGGCGCACAAGCAAGAGAACAAGCAGGATTCAGAAGTGGATTCAGTACAATGGATCACATCCAGTTTGTACAGCAGGTCATATATACACAAAAAAATAAAATACTGTAATTAAAGCAAAGATAACGGTTTATTTTATTTTAGTAAACAATAATACAAAATTAAAATTAGAAACATAATTCTATCTAAAAAACTATTTTTATAGCAAATGTTCGAAACGCTGACCGTTTACCTCCAAACACTTCAACATTCCAATATGGACCCCTTCCGTGACGGCTCTTCTTATCTCAATAAAATCAAGATCATCGATTCACCCGATGTTTTAACTCCTCTCTAGTGTTTACTGGCATTTTGTAGAAGGGGAGTTAAATCGGGCGATCTCGGCGGCCAATTCCACGGACCCACACGTCTAAACCACCGGTCTTGGAATAGTTCGTATGGTTGCCTGCTTACTTCTTCTGTACAGTGTACCGGAGCACCATCAAGCTGGTACCAGCAGCTTCGATACACTGCCAGTGAGAAGTTTTCTGTCAAATCCTCTACTACTGTTGTTACTATTATCGTGAAATTAACTGTTCACCGTAAATAAAGTATCGAATTAGTTTGTCCATGATGAAACAAAAAACATTAAAACTAAATTTCTCTTGGAATGCGGAATTCCTGGTAAAATGAAGATTTTATTGGCCCAGAAGTGACAATTTCGTCTGTTAAAAACTCCTCTCGAAAATCAGTCCAGATTATTTTTTGTAAAAAATGTGGATCTTCTTGAAAATTAACTAACAAATTTTCACAAAATCCCACTCTTTGAGGGCAGTCGTCTGTCTTGAGAAACTTAGCGTTAGAAAATTTGTATGGGCGCATGCCGTGTTTTTTTAGTATTCTTTGTATTGAGGAAAATGTTATATACAGCTCCTCTTCAACTCTTCTAATAGAAGAATGTGGATACGCATGGAAATAAGTCAGAATGTTAATCTCGTTATACTCATCAGATGTTACTGGTTTGGTCAAATTCCGGGGTGTCTTTGAAAACCCAAAATGTATAAAATTTGTTTGAATCTATCTAAATTTTCTTTTATTCATTCGTGCTAAATTAGGATACATTGCGTTAAATTGTCTGTAGGTTCGGTCGATAATTTTGTCACACTGTCCATATAAAATCCATATAAAATATAATTCATGATCACTGCTTTCGAATATGGAATTCCTTCCATTCTTTACTGAGACAATTACTTACTTAAATACACTAATTATGAATTATCAAACTAATAATGTCGAATACATACATTTTCATAATATTTGTTTAGAAATAATGTCACCTCAACCGGCTGTGGCCAACTACCAAAATAAACCATTATCTTAGCATTAATTGCATTATTTTTGTTTTTTGCTCGAAAGTCGAAAACAGCTAAAAATAGATATATCATCACCTAAGACTTTTAGATACAGAATTTGTTGCTCTTTTGAGTCCCACTATAAAATATAGAGTGTTCCATTCAAAATTCCTACATAACATTAATTTATAAGTTCTATTAAATGCTCACTATTTTGCAAACGCCCTGAATGTGAAATTAATTATCATGTCATATTATCATAAAGCAACCTATTAAGGAATCGTATTCAAAAATTCAGATATCTAGCTATACTATTTGTAAAAAGAAATATTTTTGTATTCAGGGATGTTTCTTGCCAAATTTCTTAAAAATATTTTTTATTTCCGAAATGGCTCAAGATAGATACGGCATATGTTATATAAAAAAGTTTCAAAATATCTCATAGAATGTAAAAATGTAATAATATATAGGGTATTCCATTTAAAAAAAACAAAGTTGGTATCAGCTATGAGTAGATTTGGCAACACCACAGCACAGAAAATATTTTAAATTGTTTATTTACATAACTAAAATGTCTAAAATTTCTAACTGTCTAAAATTTCTGTCTAAAATGTCAAATCTTTACTTTAAGTAGTTCTCCTTAAACGTTTAATGTACCGTAACCACAGTACCGTAAATCGTATATATATATATATATATATATATATATATATATATATATATATATATATATATATATATATATATATATATATATATATATATATATATATATATATATATATATATATATATATATATATATATATATATATATATATATAAATATATATATATATATATACATATATATATATATATATATATATAAATATATATATATATATATATATATATATATATATATATATATATATATATATATATATATATATATATATATATATATATATATATATATATATATATATATATATATATATATATATATATATATATATATATATATACATATATGTATATATATATATATAAATATACATATATATATATATATATATATATATATATATATATATATATATATATATATATATATATATATATATATATATATATATATATATATATAAATCGCTGATTTCTTCAGGAGGATTTTTACGCTACAAAAAATATTGGGCAACATTAAATATATATAAATAAATTAAAAATTCAATAACTTACTTTGTTTAAAAATATACAAAATATCATCCGTCACACAGTTTAAATAAAATTACGCATTAATTAAACATTAAAAACGCACATGGACAACTGTTTACACCGTCAAGATATAGTTAAAATTGAATTATTAAAATTAATTACTTCAATCAGCTTATCAGTAAATACATTTTTTACATATATCTACACTATAAATATATATTAGTCGCTGAAACATATTTTGTGAGGCAGACATTTCTCGTTTAAAATGGGCATCGTCAGATCAGCACGAAGATTCATTGAGGCTGGAATGCCGCAAGGAGCGGTGCTAGCGCTATGTCTCGACAATATATTCACCAGTGATATTCCGAGGAAGAATAGCACCAAGATAGCCTTATATGTCGACGATACAGCCATTATGACCACATCCATACGATCAGACTACGCCGTTGGATACATTCAGAAACACCTGGACGATCTGATGGAGTGGTTGATAGCCTGGATGATCAAGGTGAATATCATCAAGACACAGGCTATTCATGTCGATCATCGAAGATGTGACATGACAGGATACGGGGGTATCTAGGAGTCACATCCGACAAGAGAAATGACATGGAAACAGCACACAAAAGCAGCATGGATTAAAGCCGCCGCTGTAACGCAGATGATCAACTCTATGATATGCAGGAATAGTAAATTAGGACTGAAACACAAACCTCTAATGATCACGTCATTAGTAAGAAGCGTCTTGATGTAAGGATCAATCGCGTAGGGCTATGCGGCAAAATCCTACATCATTACCGCTAGAGCAAATGAAAAACAGACTAGTGAGACGGGCTCTGGGCGCACTCTTGGTTCGTGAGAAACGACCAAATACACAGAGAGAAGGATGAACTCCCTTACAGCAGTGCATCCAAGAGAAGGCAGAAAAGGCCTTTCTGAGGATTTGTGTTCACTCCAATTAAGAACTGCGAGAACTGACGGACTATTGTCTGGAGGAAATTCCAAAACGTGGTGGCAGAAGGCGTAGAAGGCCGAAACTCTAGTTGTTGAGATACGAAATGATCCCAACGAGGGATCATTTCGTATTTTCTTCCAACCAGGGGTACACCACATGAAACTACCATGTTCTGAGCTTGGGAAAATAAAGAAATTGCGACAAAGTAAAGTGAGTTTTTCTGTCAAGAACAGGATCAACAACACAATACGGTAGGTATAATGATACACAGCTGAATCACCTTAAGTGAGTTCGGTAAATGACATACATAAAATAATATCTTGAGATTCACCCTCTTCTGTTTACTTGTCCTGCAGAGGACAGTAGGGAGGACAGCAGGAGTAAGAAGGGACATCAGGAGTTCCTGCGGAAATACCAAGGAAAAAAAGACAATGGTGTCACAGTGGCCCAGTGTCACGGGAGATTATTGTCTCTTGTCTACCTGACGTGTAGCTTCAGCGTTACTTTAGAAAATAATCTCGAGTGGAAGATGTGTCGCGTATTGCGCGCCACGGCCCTCACTTTGGGGAATTTTTTTTTTTTCCAGCAAGCGCACTTCCTTCTTTCACATAGGTTTGTGAACGAACATAACTGCAGAATTTTGGCCGATTAATATCCTCAAGGGGTTCAGGACTTACCTCTTCATCATCAGAAAATCACTGATTGGTACGTTTTTTGGGCTTACGGAGTGATAGTTATTGTTAAAGGTGAACGCTATTGGAATATACTAACAGATTATCTTTGGCCTGAATTGATAAATGTGGAAATAAACAATATTTTCTATCAACGAGGCGTTACGACTTGTCTGTCACACATCGCTCCAGACAATAGATTTATTGTAAGAAAAAGTTTCCTGGACGTGTTATTTCGCGAAATGGTAATGTCAACTGACCACCGATCTCACGCCCTTGAGTTATTTTTGCGGGGTTATGTTAAATCTCTGGTTTACAGAACAATTCTTGACCTTAAACGAAAAATGCAAGTCACCACTGAAAATATATCATACGATATATGTAAAAAAACTGTGTTGTATTTCACTAGATAAAGCCGAGGATATTTTGTCCTAAAAAGGTCCTAAAGTCCCTTAGATTATATTGTGTTGAGTAAGATTCCTTAAAGAGTACGGAAAGTTGAAATTTTAATGAGTTTAAAAAGAATATCTTGGACGAGATGTGTGTATTGATATAGGGTTGTCCTGAAAATAATTTTGATCTTTTACCATTGAAATAAAAAACACTTTTTTAAGCACTGAATAGCTTTATTCAGTAACATATATATGTGACTTTGAATTTTAAAATTATTTGTCATCGAGCACTTCCTTTTGCAATGAAGGAAATAATGAAAATCTAGTGAATCTTCGTACACAAAGTGAATTTTCGTCCAGTGATCCATTTCTTCAGCTTTGGAAAGAGGAAGTGATTGCTGGTATCCAATGACGGTGAATACGGCGAATGTGGAAGCATTTCAAGACGTAGGTCAGGTCACAGCACCAACCTTTCTTCAGAGCGCTTTCTTTTTGACCAAATGTGAAAGTTTAGCCTGAAAACACCCATAAATTCCTTTACTAAAGAAACGTAATACACCGCGATGATAATCTTGCTTTAGGCAGGCTGTCTACAAGTTCCTGCAAATGGAATCGTTTTCCTTTTTTTTTGGTGCCCTTTCACCTACTCTCATCACCTGTTCGGACTGCTACTTCGGCTCTGGCGTGTAATGAATTATGCATGTTTCATCGATTATTATAAAACGTCGAAGAAACTCAGTAGACTCGCATTTAAATAAGTGTAAATATTCTTGACAAATGTTAATTCGAATGCGCTTTTAGTCAACTGCTGACAAATGCGGCACCTAGAAAGTTTTCAAACCCAAAGTATCATGTATAAAATCAGCAAACTCGCGTATCTTCAGTCGACAATCCTTTAATACGATATTGTGGTTTTCTGTGACGATTTTGTCGGTCGTAGGGGTTTTTGGGTGTCCTGAGCATCCATCATATTCAGTGGATGTACGACCATGTTTAAATTCAGTAGTCCACTTTTTACTGTCGAAGGAGAAAATCCTTTAAAATTGAATCTAAATGTTTTTGTATAACGTCAGGGTGAAATTCTTTAAAACAAAGAATTACTTTGTAACAGCTCGAACTTCAATTTTATCCGTTTTTCAGAAAATGTCTAACTTATATGCCGTACTTGAGCGCCCTATATCATATAATCCCAATATCAAGCCTCCTTACTCTATACATGAACTGTTACTGACTATCTTCCTTTTCTTTTTACTAATAATTTTTTTCTTAATGATCTGTATAATCTTGACAGTTTGCCTGTTTAATTTCCATCGTTTTCTTGAGATGTAGATACCCAACTATCCTTTCATCTCTGAGATGGTCTCCCCATCACTCTGTGTCCTGCTGATTTTCCGTTTTTAGCGCTGTGAGCCAGTGTATGTTGATCCATTTCACATGGTCTCACCAATATCTCCGTCTTTTTCTACCCTATCCCATTATATCTTCTACTCTACATGTTGCTCTTTTATCGCTGTTTTTCACTATATCCCTAAGCGTCTTTTCCGCTATTGCCCTTAGGTTTTTCATCAATGCAATTCGTAGAATGCTTTTAGTTTTGCTTGTGGCAGCTCGGGTCTCGATCCGTATTTTACTTTCAATGCGCACATGACTTTTTATCTTGATAACATCCCTTAAGCAATCTAACACAGCCGAGGCTTTGTTGACTTGTAATTTTAGGTCGTTTATTGGGTCATTGCTACTTGACGTGTCAATTCCTAAGTAACGAAAAATTATTACTTCAATTTGTTTGTACTGTGTAGTCAAAAAAAGTTAAAAACCGAAAACTATTCTTCAGGTCTACTATATTCTACTCTAATCAATAAGAATGCAGAAGCAGTTATTTGGTGCTACTACTGCATAGTAATAGATTTTCATAACAGAATTAAAAAAAAAACAAAAATGCAAAAAAGTTCGGATTTATCTTCTACGCCGCTGTCCCAACAAGTAATCCTTCAAATTCAGAGTATATAAAGTCAGTTTGTTTACTTTCCCGGGTTCCAGAGCTGTCAACTTTAATGAATTGGTCGATTGGGGTGGAATGGGGAGACGAGGAGAGAAGAGGGTGGTAGAGGATGAGGAAGGGAGGGGTGGAAGAAGAAGAACGTCTGTCGTCTAATGAATATTAATCACAATATAAATTACACATAATCCCGCACATCCCGAAGACCTCGCGAAAAAATGACGAGAGTCTTTAACCGAAACACTTTCCCGATATTGGAACGTCAAGAGCCATTTGAATTTGATAATTTGAAATTCTAGTCCTGGTGCCATCGCTGCTTTTGCGCCGTCTGAAATTAAAGCGGTTTTTTCCTTTTCGATTTTTAAATGCGTTCTGGAGCGACGTTCGATTCCAACCGCCACTCCTTGTTTTTACACAAAAAATCACTTAATCTATAAGAATACTCTGTCTATTGACTTGTGTTTATGTCTATGATTTAAAAATCTCCATCTCGAATTAATAAATTTAAAACTAAAATTAAAAGCAATATTAAATGTTAGGAGATGAATGTAATTAAAAAGTACACAATACTTCAATGCTTGGTTTGTTTTATTAATTAATAATCTCTAATTTTAGAATTTCGGTGATTAATTTAAAATGTTATTTGTGGTAGAAAAAGTATTAAAATTAATATTGACAAAAATATCATTTTTAATGTAATAAAGAATCCACGTGCTCTAAAGAAGGGTACAAAAAAGATAAAGGAAGATAATTGAATAAAATATTGTTATTTTTTTAACTTGTTTTTCAAATATTTTCGCAGCTATACTATTGATTTTATTTTCTTCCAGATTCTTCTCCTTTATATTTAACAGAATATACAGAGCATTCACCTAATCCTGGAACTCATTTGACTAGTGATTTATTTAAACTTAGGAACTTTCATTCTTTTATGTTGAAATATTTAAAGGTGGTTCATTTATCACCGATAATATTACTAAAATTTCCTCTAGATCTGAAGAAATAAAGAATATTTTAAAATTCCTTAAATACATTTGATTATTTAAATGAAATAATTTTCGTTTACATTTTCATCAATATTTTCCACAAAAAATCTATGACAAACGGTTCTCTTCTTTTTTACTTCCATGACATCTCCAAGGGAGTTATTTAAAAAAAAATTAGTTTAGGTTCAAAATAATTTAGGACTAGTCAAATGTTATGTTTAATTTCGTTATTAGTGGTAAATTGTGTATATAATTCAAAGACAATGCCGTATTTTAAGAAAATTAGTGATTTGGGTATGAAGTAACTGACAAGATCTATAGTTTTGCTTATAGTGATTGTAATTCCTGAAAAGAATATAGGAAAATATTAGTTCACTCCGACCAATTCAAAATTCTTTAACGTAATTTTTTATGTTTATTGAGTTTGTGTTTGATTATAATGCTAGGTAACAAACGTCAAAATCGATAACGTAGGGCATTTATACGAGAACTATGAATCTAAACTAAAAGCTGTGAAAATGAAGAAGAAAATTGGACCAAATAAAAGATACGACACCGACAAAATGACATAGACCCGAACTCGTGATATCGACGATTATATATGATTCCCAACTAAAACCTGAAACACCTTGTGTAAGGAATAAAAGAAGAAATGAGAAGACAAAACATTGTGGGGCAAAACATAACTTGGAATTAAATAAGCACGCAATATCAACGGATATAAAAGTGAGAGCAGTAAGAAGGTAAGATCCATTTCGAAGGTTCGTCCCAATATGTCAAGCAGTAAACGTTGAGAAGGGTAATAAAGAGAATCGTATCGTATACAAGTGCAATAATTTTGCAACGACGATTTTCAACTTGTTCAAATCATTAAATATATTTTTAAAAAATCGATTATCGTGCTGTGAAACGATACAATGTAATTTTGTATGTCGGTGACAGAGCAAGAAGTGACCGACCTCGTGAAACCAGGACCTCAATAGCTGTCAAAATGGTCGCTAAAAGATTTCAGAGAAATCCGCTCCGAAAACTGAAAGGCATAGCTAGAGAAATAAAAATATCACCCAGGATCAGATTACGCATCATTAACCAGTATCTAAGTCTTGGAGCTTATTAAGATCATCTTAGGGTTACTGGACAGTGATTGACGGCAGCTCTACGTAGTATAAGAGCCACGAGAGCGAAGATACTAATAGGTAGCACAGGAAGGTTGAAGGAGAATTCAACTGTATAGCTGTCGAGATATTACTGAAATAAATAGGAAAGTAGAAAAGGATGGTGGAAGGTGGTGAACTACCAAAGCGATGTTTTGAAGAAGGTAATAATTAATCGCTGCTAGAGATTGGCCTTCAGAAAATCCAAATTTCAATTCCATGGAAGACCGGCTGTGAAACGTTTTAGAGAAGACCTGCTCTAGACCTCACCGCAATATCGAAGCCCTAAAGCGGATTTGGCAAAAACGACAACTTCAATAACCTTGGAAATGGTGTGTGCGGCGAGAGATCAGTTGCCGAAGAGTTTCAAGAAGTGTGTGAAAGCAAACGGTGGACACTTCGAATAAGTTTTATATTTTTGAATTCTCTTCTAAGTAAAAAACAACATAACGTTTGTTTTTCTATAAACTACACACTTATGTACAAGGGACAGAACTTATGGCAGGACTACGTACGACTTACTATCTAGCTTTAATACTTTTCCTAGTAAGCGGACGCATCTTCTTCATCTCTACAGCTCGGAATTTCACAAAGGTGCTGCAACAATCAACATCTAAATGATTTAGTAAAAACATTATAATTGACGACAACGACATTAAATTTGTGGATAATTTTAAATATTTGAGAGCCAACATTGGGAGTAAGCATTGGGAGTAAGGGAAGAGACACGAAGGAGATATTAGATAAAGAATTATTCAAGCCAACACAGTATACTACTACGTTTAGACTAAGAGAATATATCCGTCGGAATATGAAACTACGGGTTTATAGAACAACAAAATCGATACGTTTTGCATATATGTGCTTTAGGCATTGCAACATCACTTAATCTAAACAGTAAAGATTTTAAAACCAGCAAAGTAAAATCTACATAATTAATTGCTCGAATAAGTATTGATTACATTAAAAAATATACATCGCTACGCTCAATTTAATAAAGCAAACACTTGAGCATACAAATATGCAAAAGTTCTTGAAATTCTGTTAAGTACTTTAGCAATAATAACTTGTAAATATATTTAATTAGAGATTCAACCAATAAAACCGAGACTTGAAAGGTAGAGTATTTAAAAATAAATATCCCCCTTGGGCATTTTATCGCTCAATCCGTTAAAAGGAAATTTTGTTAGGAATAGGGATTACTAAAGAAATCTGAAATGACTTTTATTGCTTTCACTTTCAAATCTGACTCAAATTAATTAACAGCCGTGAACAACTGAAACAGTACACTGAAGTTTATTTATAAGAAATAAATTATCGAATATATCTGATGTAAAAATACGATGTCGTCTGAAAGATAGGAAACGTGATATTTTTTAGTTGTTTTATGAGTTTTAAAAAAATAATAAAACAGAAGCATTGATCAGGTGAAAGAAGTCAATATTTTATGGCTAATAAAAAAGTCTGTAATTCAAATTCCCAGGGCTCTATAGAATAATGTATCTGTTTAAATGTCATATAATTAACTGATATTTTTATTATCCATAAATCATGTTTCGGGCGCAGTAAAAAATATTATTTACAGATAATGTATTTATGTTTGGTATTTTCCATATAATAAAAAGGATGTAAGAAGTAATTAAATGAAACATAATATTTTTGTACCTTATTTTTCAAATATTTCTGGATATATTTTATTGTTCATTTTCAAACCCTTTTATTATTTACTTTGACGATTATTTGCTATGTCATGCTGAAATATATATTTGGGTTAAATATTTGACTTGTGTCAATATATTAACTGTCACTAAATAAATATGAGATCTACATTATGCAACTGGAATATGTACAAAATGCGTTACCTTAAAGATAGCTAAGCTTAATCAAGAGTTTTAAGATGTAAAAGTTGTATATACAGACATATAGTATAGTTATGTTAGCCCCTACTAGTGTATCCATGATTCTCCTTGGTATTCGGATTTCTAACATTCTATCTTCCCTTCTAAGTTACGAGGGTTGTTATTTACGTATACGGAATAATAAATAAAACATATTTATCTCTGAACATTATTTTATTGTTTTTCAAAATATTCTCCGTGATGATCGATATACTTTTGCATACGTTTGAACCAATTTTCATAGCATTTTTTCCATTCCGATTGAGATATGTCCAAAATATGCATTTTCAACCGCTTCTTCTGGCGTCGAAAATCGTTGACCACGTAGTTTATTCTTTACGGACGAGAACAAAAAGAAATTATTGGGTGCCAAATCAGGACTTGATGGTTCATCCGCCGCATCAGTTCGATATTTTGACCGGTCAAACATTGAGTTGTCCGGTCTGATGTGTGAGAGCTCGCGTTGTCATGGTGAAGAATGATCCTGCGGCACTGGCTGTTTTTATTATTACGTCTTCAGAGACTTCTGGCAAACAAATGGCTGTGTACCATTCAGAATTGACCGTTCTGTGATTCTCTAGTGGCATTGTAGCCACATGCCCATTTAACCCAAAAACAGATGATCATTTGCTTCGAAGTGCTTTTTGCGCGAACAAGTTTTGTTGGGTTTGGCTCATTTTGAAAGACCCATACAGTCAACTGCTGTTTACGTTCGGGCTCATACGCATAGATCCAAGATTCGTACGCACCACGATGGAATTTTCTGAGGATTTCTTTGCACCAATCGATACGAGCCTTTTTTTTCACGCACAAATCTTTTTCACGGCTAAATGTTCATGTAAAATCTTGTGTATGCTTGTCATACTAATTCTTAGGGATGCCTCAATCGCACGGTATGTCACATGACGATCTTTTTTTATCACTTCGCGCACAGTATCGATGTTTTTTAGCGCAACAACCGATTTTAGACGACCTTCTTTAAATTGGTCCGTAAGCGAACGACGCCCACGATTGACATCACTAAACAAGTTAATATACAGTGGTTTTAGATGGTGCTTCATTGCCAAAAGTCGAAGGGAGTTGATCTATGTACAGTTGTTGAGTTAATCCTCGTCGAAAGTCGTAGTAAATAATCGGACGAAAATTTTCACGAGTTAATTTTATTTTTTGACTGAGATGAAATTTTCAAGTCGCTAAACAGCACCAATAGCGTCCGTATGACAAAACGTTCTGAGTACGTATACAGTTAACAACGTCAAAGAAACACCATTTTGGCCAAGAGCCTACGTCTCGCAGGCATAAGCAACTACTGGCCGAAGGAGTGTTTATAGATCTTAACTTTCATGTTCCTTTGTATACGTTTAGATCTTACAACAGATTGCAGGAAATAAGCAGTTTTACAATACAATTTCTGATATCTCCTATGATGTTGTTTTATCTAGTTTTCTTCCTATATACTAAATTAACTCACAAACTTCTATGTTGGTATAGTCGTTTATCCAGTTATGCTCGCTTATATTTTCTCTCGTTTATATTTTATTTCTACACCGGCTCTTGGCTTTCACCTACATTTCACTATAGGTTAGGTTAATGTTTGGTTCATTAAAGATTTTGTTCGATATACTAAGCTAATTGAAAAGTTCGCGAAGCGGAAATGATAAAACAAGTTTATAGTAAAAATGACTTTAAGCTTTCGTATATTCTCCCTTAAGCCCCAATACATTTTCCCAGCGGTTCTTCAATTCATTTATTCCATCTCTGAAGTGATTTTCTGGAAGTCCTTCAAAATACTCATCTGCGGCTGCTATAACTTTTTCATTTGATGAAAAATGCTTGTCACGAGGAATTTTTTGAAGTTTGGGAACAGAACAGAAAGTTTGAGGGGCACAGATCTAGTGAATATGGTGGATGCTCCAACAATTCATAGTATAACTCCCTTAATTTGGCTATTGTAAAAACACCTCTGTAAGCTGGTGCACTGTCTTGATAAAAAAATTACTTTTTTCTTCGCTTAACCAGATCTTTTCTCAGAAATTTTTGCATCCAATTGATCTAAAAGGTTTAAGTAATACTGTCATGTTATTGTTTTACTGGTTTGAAGGTAATCAATTAATAGAATGCCTTTTGCACCCTAAAAAATTGATGCCATAACCTTTTTGGCCAATTTTGACCACTTTTGCTGCTTTGGAGCTGAACAACAGAGCTCAGTCCACTCTGCGGTTTGTTGTTGCAGTTCAGGATCATAGTGGTAAAGCCAAGTCTCATCCATAATTACAAAGTGACGTTTAAAATCTATTTTATTCTTTCGAAAAATATCCAAATATTGGTTAGAAAGTTTTACCGAAGTCATTTTTGATCAGAATTTAACAAATTCCCATTTTGCACTTAACTCTTTGCCTGAAAGTAAAGCATCGTCATACGGGTTAATCTAATAAGCTTAACTAGCATTTCCATTTTCTCCATGACTACGAATACTATTGCCCTTTGTGAGTGGTCGTACGACTGTAAATCCATGAACACCTGGAATAAAGAAGTATCAAATTCTGTTGATTCCTCCATTATTTCGCGGAGCATTTCACTATGGGCAACTGATGTATTGTTGAGGGTCCCCTTCTAAACCTTGCCTGATATTCTTCTTCGATGATACTGTTCTGTGCTTTACTATGTTTGTTAAACAGCTATACGTTGTGCAAAACAATGATATTCCACGATAGTTTTCATATTTCATTTAGGTCTTCTTTGATGAATCGGACATATTACCTCCAGCTGCCACTATGCAAGCATTTACTCACTGTTCCAGATGTTAACTATTAATCGGTGAATGACTTGACCTAATTCTTTACCTCCAAGATAATTATTATAAAAGTTTAAATCAGTTAATTCCTTATTGTCTATGCTGTATATAAATTACCCTAGTATATAAACTACATTATAACGTTCCACAAGAAAATCTACTCAGCAATTAATTTGTTTTAATGAATTAATGCAAAAACAAAAGTAAAAAAGGAAACAAAGCTGTTAATAAATAATTTATTGACAGCCACATATTAATACATGTAACCTGTGTATGTATGTATGTTGAGATAAAAATCACACAAGCCGCTACAAATTAATGTTTCCTTTTAAAAGTACCCTGGCTTTAATAGAATTAAATCATTTGACTAGAAAGGACCGGCAAAGTAATCGTTAACTTTCATTAATTAATATCGTTGCTGGATATAATTATGAAGTAAGAAATTGCTTTAGATTTTTTTTCGTTTCCTATACGCCGTACGATGGGTGTTGCTTCATTTTATTTTTCTCTGCATCAAAAATTTCTAATAGAATAATGCAGGTAATGTAGCCGAGGAAAAAGCCAGTGAAAGAATATCATAATATGGTTGCTTCCTCATTTGGAATGAACAAGAAAAGCAAAAATACGGAATAGCGACAATAATTTATAAGGAAAGATTTATAGGCTATTCTCCCAACCTTGTACTTACAAGAATAAGCGCAGTTATAGTAGACTGATTATGTGAAATAAATATTTTGATGCCGGTATATTCTATACCTCACGCAAGTAATCGGACACGGTGTTTTTAATCTGGTAGAAAGGTATCAAGTGTTGTCAGATATTTAAGATGGACGAACAATATTTATTGTGTATGTTCAAGCACGGCGAAACCTCTTCTTTTTTAACAGCCAGGTTTGTTTACTTTGCTTCCGGGTATATTTTAGTAAATTTATTTCTGTAAGCACATGTAGTCCAACTTTGATTGTGTTTTATAAACATATGGTTTTTGTTTGGTAATCTACTAACTGTCAGAAATTCCAACAGGCAGCAGGCAGATTTTAATATATTTTTTTGTTAGCCATGGGTATACAAAAATCACCTATACAGGGTGTTAATTAAATACTCTGCCAGACTTTTTTGGCAAATTCTACGTCACAAAATAACACAAAAATGCCATACGAACATGGGTCCGGAAATCCTTCCTGTTCGAGATACAGGGGGTTGAAGATTTTTTTTATATTATAATTTATAAATCCCGCATAAAGAAAGGTATTGCAACCAAATTTAATACATATCATCGGCCTTTCGGTTGTCATAATCTGAGAGAATATCAAGTCCTACAAGCAGCCAGTGGCGGCGTTATAGGATTTTGCTACTAATTAATTTAAAAAATAATTAGTATGGCCCTATTCGAAATTAAACTGAAATACATTTTTCAACACAGAAAATTATTCTCTACAAAAAGTGTATCTTGACATTTTTTCGTATCTGCCTAGGTTTCATAGAAAACTTACTTTTCACCTAACATACAGGTTTCCATCAGCATAAAAGGTTTTTCGATAAGGATTTGAAAAATGAGAGGACTCTCTGAAGGACTGTTTTTGTCAAATTTCATACACAGAAGCTTACATAAAGGACAATAAATGAAATTATAATATATATCCTGCTCCCCAAGTCAACATTGATGTGAGTTACATGGAGGTGAAATTGCATTAAGCGAAATTGTTAGGCAGGTTCGTTTTATTCGTTGTGCGGGAGATTAGTCTCAAAAAGGCCGAAAGCATAGTAGAAGAGGATTTGGATAACCAAGAAGAAGTATCAAAAAAATAGAAGAATCATGTTGCTGGCTCTTAATGCGTTTTATATATATATATATATATATATATATATATATATATATATATATATATATATATATATATATATATATATATATATATATATACATACATATATATATATATATATATATATATATATATATATATATATATATATATACATATATATATATATATATATATATATATATATATATATATATATATATATATATATATATATATATATATTTCTTTGGAATCATTTTCTAGAGACAGCACTTGTCTAATGATTTGCTATGCATTTGATGGTTGAATGCTGAATTTTTTGGCCTCTACGATCGCCCATAGAATATGTTTTGGGAGATGAGAGGTCGAAGGGTTGGTTAAAGTAACAATCACGCACCTACAGTCGAAATTATACCCATTTGTAGTTACGGCATCCAGGTGAGAAAAAACGTATGGCGTAGATATATTTGCCAATCAATCAGGTTAGAAAATTTACTATCGCGTTCAGAAATTAATAGCTGCGATTGTTCATTACACCTATTATATCTCTTTGCCGGCATTATTTAAAACTTTTCGAAATAACTTTCGACAACAAGTTGACAAACCAATGTTTTTGATTGACGGTGGCGGATTAGAATAATAACAAATAACCATCGGACACCAATTTTTTTCAATAGTTTGTTGTCACCGCTGTTTGGAATATACTAAACAAAGATGACGTCATTACAAATGTGTATAATTCCGACTTTACCTGCTGCTTGATGTTAAATTGTTTGAGATAAACTTCCTGAAGCGTTTATAGATCACTTCAATAAAAATTTAATGTGATGTGCTTCTTTATTTTAATATTTCGTGTACTGAAAAATACGTGTATAAAAGTGGTACTAGGTATAAGCGCCATCTAGTTATAATTGGCAGAGAATTCGTTATTGTCGATAATGCACTATAGCATTCGAATCCGTTTATAACAATGATTTGTATTTACGTGAAACGTATCTTTGTCGGAAAACTGGAATCGGAATTTTACGAATGCGGCCAGAGTAAAACTAGAATACAACAATGCACCCTTGAATAAGAGTATCGCTCTTAGTCGATTTTTGGCTCTAAACTATATAGTAACTCTTGTTTTAACTTTTACTCATGTTAATTATTTGTTCCGAATGTTGTACTGCTATAAGAGCTTATTTAAAATAAATAAATCTAATTATAAAAATATTATTGTAATTTTTTATTGCTAGATTTTTCACGTACAAAACGTACGTAATATTGGTCCAGTAGAAAATAATAGTAGTTGCTACTAGATATGATATTTTAATAGATAACCATCATTAAAAGCCATCAATGATTAGTAACCAAAAAAAAAATAAAAACTATTTTTTTTTGTGCTGCTGTTAAAGCTTATATGAATATTATCTACTAGAATAATCTGAAAAATTATGATATGATCTTAAATGACCAGCGAGTTAAAGTGCGTGAAATTACTAAAGAAAAAAAAACGTGTAAGATATGCATGTGAATGAGTTTTGCGCCAGATGGGTACAACATTTAATAACATCAAAAAATCATTCGTATGAATACATCAAATAGTTTATTTTGTATCTCAATTTATAACTATGTATTAGACTTGAATTCTTCATTACAGGCCAAAATCAAAACTGACACTAAAGAATCGTTAGGTTGCCTATGGCGATGGAACGAGAAATGAGAGGAAAAGAGAAAGACAGAAAAAGAAACGACTCTTTTTTAAACTTTAATAACTTTTTGTAATTATCTGTTTTTCGTAGAATTATTGAGATTTAGAGGAAAATATGAAGAGGGGAGGCCGTGAGAAAATTCAACCACACTGTGATTTTTCCAAATTTCGTCTAATTTTTCATAAAATCGCCAATAAGTTCCAGACTATTGATCCTACAAGAAATGTTAAATATATAATTATATTAAATATAATTATAATACTTAAAAGAGTAAACTCGAAGAGATTTACTCCTAAACACCAAATCACGTTTTTGTACTTCTCGACGCACATTTCCTAACCATGTTAGCATCATCAGGAGATGATTTAATCTTAAAAGTGTTAAATTTACTTTAAAACACGTATATTTAATTCTAGGTTGATGCGAGTTTTTGATAGTTGATTGAACTGCCAAAGATATTTTTATTTGCAATTTCAAGAGTTTTAATTAGATTACAAACCTTTCCCATTCCATAAATAAACCGATTATCAAAATTCAGAAAAAACTTCTCTAATTTGTACGCTTTCCAACGATATGTTCCACTAGGGGATTTTTTCCGTTTTTTTTTTTCACTTACATTGGAGGCAGATATTTGAGGATCCTCCGTTATTTTGGAATACATAGAAATGTTCCACAATTGCATTCAACAATTAAAAATGCTCTAAATTTTCTTGCAATAAGTAAAATTTCTTTAAAAAAATAGGAAAATAATGTAAAAAATGCGTAATTGACAAAAAAATCTGATATTTAAAAATAAACAAAATCTCCATATAATGAAATCATAAAATAATATTCCATACATAAAAAACAAGGCATTTTACACTAAATATACAAAATGCCTCTCACTCTTCTTTCCTTTTAACTCATTCGACACCTCATACTCATTTTACAGCTCACTTATTAACTCATTTGACAAAACCTGGTCCACTGAATCAACGTGTGAATCTCGTGATAATTTATTATTCTAGCTTTGGATTGGGATATGGATCAAATCTAAATAAGTGAATAATTGTATATGGAAATTGTACATCGAAAGTAGAGGAAGCACAGAAAAAGCTGAAAAACAGAAAGACTCAAGACAAAGATGCGATAATAAAGGAATTATTAAAGTATTGTGGAATTTCCATATTCCATACAATAAAGTTCTTGAGGAATGGAAGACAAGTACTAATCTTGCTGCTCAAGAAAGGTGATTAAGACAGAAACGGATAACTACAGATGAATCAACTTATTAAACCATAAACCAAACCAAGATTAAAAATAAACAAAATCTCCATATAATGAAATCATAAAATAATATTCCATACATAAAAAACAAGGCATTTTACACTAAATATACAAAATGCCTCTCACTCTTCTTTCCTTTTAACTCATTCGACACCTCATACTCATTTTACAGCTCACTCATTAACTCATTTGACAAAACCTGGTCCACTGAATCAACGTGTGAATCTCGTGATAATTTATTATTCTAGCTTTGGATTGGGATATGGATCAAATCTAAATAAGTGAATAATTGTATATGGAAATTGTACATCGAAAGTAGAGGAAGCACAGAAAAAGCTGAAAAACAGAAAGACTCAAGACAAAGATGCGATAATAAAGGAATTATTAAAGTATTGTGGAATTTCCATATTCCATACAATAAAGTTCTTGAGGAATGGAAGACAAGTACTAATCTTGCTGCTCAAGAAAGGTGATTAAGACAGAAACGGATAACTACAGATGAATCAACTTATTAAACCATAAACCAAACCAAGATTAAAAATAAACAAAATCTCCATATAATGAAATCATAAAATAATATTCCATACATAAAAAACAAGGCATTTTACACTAAATATACAAAATGCCTCTCACTCTTCTTTCTTTTTAACTCATTCGACACCTGATAGTCATTTTACAGCTCACTCATTAACTCATTTGACAAAACCTGGTCCACTGAATCAACGTGTGAATCTCGTGATAATTTATTATTCTAGCTTTGGATTGGGATATGGATCAAATCTAAATAAGTGAATAATTGTATATGGAAATTGTACATCGAAAGTAGAGGAAGCACAGAAAAAGCTGAAAAACAGAAAGGCTCAAGACAAAGATGCGATAATAAAGGAATTATTAAAGTGTTGTGGAATTGTAATGACGGAACAATTATTCCATACAATAAAGTTCTTGAGGAATGGAAGACAAGTACTAATCTTGCTGCTCAAGAAAGGTGATTAAGACAGAAACGGATAACTACAGATGAATCAACTTATTAAACCATAAACCAAACCAAGATTAAAAATAAACAAAATCTCCATATAATGAAATCATAAAATAATATTCCATACATAAAAAACAAGGCATTTTACACTAAATATACAAAATGCCTCTCACTCTTCTTTCTTTTTAACTCATTCGACACCTCATAGTCATTTTACAGCTCACTCATTAACTCATTTGACAAAACCTGGTCCACTGAATCAACGTGTGAATCTCGTGATAATATATTATTCTAGCTTTGGATTGGGATATGGATCAAATCTAAATAAGTGAATAATTGTATATGGAAATTGTACATCGAAAGTAGAGGAAGCACAGAAAAAGCTGAAAAACAGAAAGGCTCAAGACAAAGATGCGATAATAAAGGAATTATTAAAGTATTGTGGAATTGTAATGACGGAACAATTATTCCATACAATAAAGTTCTTGAGGAATGGAAGACAAGTACTAATCTTGCTGCTCAAGAAAGGTGATTAAGACAGAAACGGATAACTACAGATGAATCAACTTATTAAACCATAAACCAAACCAAGAACACGGTTTTCTGTATGGAAGATCATGCATAGACCAGCACTGTAATAAGACAAATTATTGAACCAGCAATTAAACACTACAAGACAGCCTTTTTATGTTTGGCCAGTCTAAAAAAAATCACATCTGATAGAGTAAGATGAGTAGAATAATAGATGAAACAGTTGAAAACATTTATAGAAAGAACAGAATAGGAGCTAGAATAGATGGAAAGTCACAGAACTAATAGACACAGGAATAGATATAAGAAAGGGAGATTGTTTTCTCTTTGTTATTCAGTTTAATAATGGACGAAGTGATAAAAATAACAATGAAAAAAAATTATACAGAATGGGGAACAAATATATTAAAATACTCAGACAGCTCACTGTTATCTAAGAAAATATTATAGCTGTTGGTATTCTAACGTTGCTACATTTTATTTTTTTAAAACTTACCCATTGCAGGTATTCCATACAGAATGTTTGTCATTATATTTAAAAAAAAAGTTTCTATGTTTTTATCACTTTATAAACACTTATAACGTTTAACTTTATAAACACTAATGACACTAATCGACATTATACTCCACATAACAGCCAAACGAGCTGAAAACATTTACTTGTAAATTTGTTTATTATTTTTTGGATAGACTAAGAGGTATCAGCGACTGCAGTTCGACCCATATCAAGGCCGTATCGTTTGAAAATGTTTTCTACTATCAACTGTACGTTTTTAGGTCCGCCGGGGGCGTATAATTTTTTTTTATAATTGTTTTATTATTATTATTTTATTTGGGATATTATTTTATTATTATTGTTTTAGAATGTTATAATAGATTTTACTGAGCTGTTCCGTGCCAGTCTTTGAATTGATGCTATTTTTGTTTTTTTGAATTTTGATAATTTCGAGAAATTCTCCTTTTTTGTGTGACGTTTGGCCTTGAGAACTGATGTGCTCTCAAAGTCAAAAGTGTGCTTTTTTTCGTTGGTATAATTTAAGAGTGAGGTTTTATTTTTTTTTTGTCCTACTTGTGTCCATTCAAACGATTTTTTAAATACTGGCTTGTTTGTCCTATATAAACTCCAAACAATCTTTGCACGAGATCTTATATATTGTGTTACTTTTTTTGTCATTCAGAATCTTTGATTTTAATTTGCTGAAATTTTTTTCTTAAAAGGATTTGGCTCTGATGGGCGACAGTTAAATTATGTGGCATAAGAGACTTGGATTTTGTCTGAGAGATCTGACACGTAGGGAAGTGAGAGATGTTTTTTGGTTTTGATTATAAAATAAATTAATTCTTTTTTTTAAAAGTTTGTCCATCATTTCCTTTGGGAATTTGCTAATTTTAAGTGCTCGGAATTCGGAATTTCATAATTTTATTACTCTGTCAGCTAAGCCAATAACTATTGATTTTTTTGGGCCAGTGGGTACTGGGATTTATAATTCAAACTTGCAATAGTATTTTCATAGAAAACAGTTTTTTGATGAAGGTCGAGTCATGACCGAAACGTTAAATAAAAACAAGAAAAACAAAAAAAAAACCTGAACACCTACCTTTTATTGGTTAAAATTTATGCGGGCCAATAAACTCAAGAAAATTAACCAAAAAAAAACTGCATCCCTCCATCCTCCTACCCATGCTAAATTTAAATCTTCCTTGCATGCCTCCAACCACTTCTTTCTGGTCGTCCTCTTCTTCTTCTTCGTCCATCTCCTCTTGACAAATGCTTGTTTTGCTCATCTGCTATCTGGCATTCTTTACACATGACCCAACCACCGCAATCTGGAAGACCTTAGTATCTAACTTATAGACGATTTTCCGTATAAAAGTTTATTTCTGTATTAGCTCTCCTTCTCCATATTGTCTCTTGTGCTTTCACTCCACCAAGTATCTTCCTCAGTACTCTTCGCTCCCAGACATTCATTTTTTGTTCATTACTCAACATTCACAGCATTATAGTACCGTGGGTTGAATAACTATTCTGTATAACCTTAATTTTGCTGACCATATTATTTTTTTGATCTAAGCATGTTATGTAACGTTCCCACAGCTTTGTTTACCCATCACCTCCGCTGACTGTGGTAACTGCCAAATACTCAAATTCTTTGACTGCTTTAAATTTATAATGTTTATTTTGTTCCGTTTTAATCATAACTTGTTCTTCATCATACACGTCCTCTCCAATCTCAAGGAATTTTGTCTTATTTTCATTAACGTGCAGGCCAAATTTTTGCTCTTTTTTTCAAACAGTACAATAGATTCTTGATAGCTCTGTTGTCTGCATATGCTTATATTTGGGTCTTGCTATAGTAAATTGTTCCTCCTGCTCTTATTCTCTAGCACAGCATTAAAAAGTACTGTAGACAGGGATCCCGTTGTTTCAATTCCTTTCTAACTTCGAATTTTTCTGTAGAAAGGCACCCCTCCACAACCACTCTGTATTCTGTTTTCCTTAGTGTCATCTTTGTGTTTTGAATGATCTTCTTCGGGACTTGGAGCACGTTCAATGCTTGGTACAACTTCCTCCTTATGACTGAGTCATAGGCTTGTTTGAAGTCGATGAACGATAACTTCAAATTAAGTTTCTGTTCATACGTATTGCTTTGGATCATTTTCAGGACGAAGATCTGATCAGTAGTGGATCTGCGTTTTTTTAACCCTCCTTGGTATTATCCCACTTCGTTTAAATATATTTAAATAAACATAAACAGAAACAAGACAATTTTTTTTATCTATAATATGTTTATTTCGTTTTTAAATTCTGTGTTAATCAATATTTGAAAAGCATGTGTCAATTAACTGTGAGCCATTAGCAGCAATGTAATTTTGTTCCATTTTTAACTCGTTTTCTATAATTTTCGCTAACATATTTGGTGTTAATGTATCAGTTTCAGCATGGATGTTGTCCTTAAGTTGATGTATGATTTGAGGCTTATTTATGTAAACCTTTTCTTTCAAAAATCCCCATAAAAAATAAGCCTGAGCCGCCAAATCAGATAGTCTTGAACAGCAAGTCACTTCTCAAAATTTGGCATAAACTGCTGGAGAACCTGTCTATCCGCAATTGTTCCGAAGGCTGGAAATTGCTTGAATAAACGATAAATTGTCGTTTTATGAGGCGCCTGACAATTAGGAAATTTCGCTTAAATTCACGGTAAGTTTCAATAATTTGCAATTGAAATAATTGAATTTCGATTCGTTCACCGCGTTCTCTTTGGGTGTATTTATCCATAATAAAACTTGCACGTCTGCTCTACACAACAACCAAATGTCACAAATATCAAGAGAAAAAATGGCACCAAAATAAAATAGTAACGTGACACCACCATTTAGAAACGGTCTGCATAAGTATAGAACAAATTATGGCAGCGAAATATTTGTGCATCACGTTAATCAGTTACAAAAGCGTAGAAAAAGAAAACCAAACACAGAAAGGTAATAATGCGGCAGGATGTCTAAACAATACATTTGCTGAAATAAACACAACAGAACGGAAACGAAAGCAATGATCTATAAGGCCAGCATAAGACCAGTAATGACATACAAGTTAGAAATAAGACCCGATATATCTAAGACACAAAGATTGTTGGAAACTGCAAAGAAGAGAATATTAAAAAGAATTATTAGAAACATGTTGACGGATCGGGTTAGAAGTGAAATGATTCTGAAGGAAATTAAAGTAAAAAAGATAAACGAGTGAACAATGAATAGGTAAAGAGAATGGAACAATCCTATAAGTAGAATGCAGCCAACAAAATGATTAAGATAGCCAGGGACAAATCAGCTACAGACGGAAGAAGTATAAGTCAACCATGTAAAATATAAAGTGATAACATTACATAAGGGCATAAACCAATCAAATATCAGTCAAAATTGCCTAATAGAAAGGAATAAATAGAAAATAAACTTAAATAATCTGAATTGCTTCTGGAGAAATTTAGTTTCTTGCTTGTGAAATTTTGGGAAGAAGGAATATTGGAAAACTGTTGGATGAACTACTGGATGGGAAGCTTAAGAGAGAGTTTCAATGCACGTCTCGCCAATATTTCAAATCGGCAAACTCCGAAACGGAGAGGGCATTTGAAGAAGAAATTGTTGGATTTGTTTTATTGAAACTTTCGGGGTAAAATTGAAGAATTAATTTTTTGGCACATTGAAACTTAGACCGTCAAGTTCCGATAAATTATAAGCATTCTGAGAGAAAATGTTTGTATTTGATATTTTTTGAGTAAAAAATCTGATTATTCCTTTATTATAACAAGAATATTTTAGATTAGTCCATAAGCATAAGCGATCCATAGCGTCGAGTAGTAGCCGTAGCGTAAATCAGTACGATATTAAAAAAAAAATGACCAACGTATAATATCCAGCGTTGAATACAGATGAAACGAAGCGCAACTAATAATTCCCATTGTTCAATAAAACAATATCAAATTAATTAAACAGTAATCGGATAAAAAACCTTTAAGCTTAAATATGGTCGTGTAGAGATGTGCATGTGACAGATACTTTAAAGGGCCAATACGTGGGCCCCTTTAGTTATAACATAGGTACAAGCTAAAATTAAACGATAAAGGACTGTAGGTCTAATTCATAATAAAATATGGTCTGATGCCTTTTGTGAGCTCTGATTACGATTTTGCATTTAATCTTTATTTGGTATACACTTTAACCCAAAACCCTAAACTCAATAACACAAAACGACGTATTATGTTTCCCTAAAATATTATGAAGTGAGATTGAATGCTTGTCATTTCTTGGTTTCTGTTTTGAATCTAATTTCTAAAAAGATTATCATATCTTTAAAATAGTACCAGGGTTAGTACGTACGATCAGAACTAATTTTCCAATAAGGATGTTAGAACTTTGAAACATAATAGCGGCAACATTGTTTCAAAGAGTGTTGCTCGTCAATGTTACTGATAAGGTATGTCCACACTTGTTCAACTTTTGGTCGTCACGAGGCATGCATCTGTTGAAAGGGTAGACGCATGCGGTGTTGAATGAGAGGCATGCAAGGACGCAAGGAAAAATCATGATGCACGACGAGACGCAAAGGTAGCGCACTGACTCTCACCGATCTTAGGTTTTCGCTTTCATCTTCTTCATATAATAATCTGCAAGTTTTTGCAATAGTTTACAAACTTAATTTAAAGTAAAGTAGTTTAATTTTATTTAATTAAATAAATATATTAAATTATGTATTTAATAACAAAAAATAAATATATAATTTTAAAGTAATAATTTATTTTTAATTTTTTATTTTTTGACAAACTCCAGGGCAAGACTGAAATATATGGGAGAAATAACAACGGAAGAACTTTTGTCGCTACTAAACGATATCATAATAGAAAGAAAGCACCAACAGACTGGAATATGCGTATAATATTACCCTTATTTAAAAAAGGAGATATCAAAGAATGTAAAAACTATAGTAGGATCACACTAACAAGTTTATCTGGAAAAATATTTACCAGAGTAATAGAGTATAGGCTGAGAGAAAAATTAGAAGCAACATTAGAGCAACCACAGCATGGTTTTAGAAAGGGTACAAGCATACAAGGTCTGATATTTATAATTACATAACTTGGAGAAAACCTGTTAAAAAAAGAAACCCAAATCCATATTTGTTTCATTAACCTATATGTATTTTATAGAGTAAAAAGAAGGGATGCCTGGAAAAGTCTGAAGAGAAGAGGAGTAGAAGAGAAAGTAATAGAAATTATCAAGATTTATACAACATCAGCAAGAATAAAATAAGAACGCATAACGACGAATCCACAGAATTTGATAAATGAACTGAATCCACTGTTATTTTTAGTAGTTATTGACGATATTATAAAAAATAGCATAGTTAATTACAAGAATACAACAATAGATTTTAGAAAAATAAAAACAATGACAAACAAGAATTACTGTTCGTTGATGATATGATCCTAATGGTAGATTCTGAAGAAAAACTACAACATAACTTAGTAATATATAACGAAGAGTTAAGAAAAGCAAACACGGATATAAATATCGACAAAAGCAAAACAATGGCAATTGCAGGTACAAAAATAAAACATAAAACTGCACTCAATGCGAAGGTAATGGAGCAAGTCAAAAACTATAAGTATTTAGACATAATAATAGAAGATAATGGAAAAATGGACGGTGAAATGAACGAAAAAATGGAAAAAGCAGGCAAACTACACATATTCCTAGAAAAAAAAGAGATACCGAAAGAAGTAAAAGCACAGGTGTATCAGAACGTAGTAAGACAATCAATGATATATGGAAGCGAGTCTTGGACCTTTCTTTAACAAATAAAAATAAAAGTAGAATTACAGCCGCAGAAATGAGATTCCTACGCAAAATAGAGGAAATTACAAGAAGGGATAGAGTGACAAATATGACAGTAATGGAACAACTGGAAACCAAACCAACAGAAAGAGCTATTATAGAAGACAAGACAACTGAGCTGGCGAGGACACATCCACGGAATGAATAGAGACATTAGTAAAATAAATCTATGAAGCGAAAACACGAGAAAAAAATAAAGTTGGGCGTCAAAGACTGAGATGGGAAGACTGGATAGTTGGACAAGCGACAGAAAAACGCGGAATCCATTGGAATAAGGCTAGAAAATTAGCACTGGACAGGAACCTCATAGAGGATAAAAATTCATGATATACCATCATGCTGAAATGTAACAACGGACTTTTATATTAAATAAAATAAAAATTCATAAAATTGTATATTGAGTGTGTAAGGAATATCTTTTTTTAGTATATAATTTCCTGTAGTAAATTGTAGTAATTATTGTAAATATTCCTTTCTCCATACAGATTTTCTGTATTTTTCCCGTATTTCCCAAGCTCTTATCAACGCCAGCACATCAGCACCCATACCGAATAACATGACAATGTCAGATGTATTCATGGAACTGAAATTACACAGTTAACAGTAGATACAAAATAAAATGTTTTTAACGTTTATAAAAAACCGTCTTTACTGAACTCGCCAGAAATGTTGAATGAAACTCACATGTGGTTGTGAACATGTGTACAGGCAGGCGTCTTACCCTGTGCTGGATGCATGCGCTAACGCATGCAATAACGCAAGTTGAAAGGAACGTTGAAACGCATGTTGAACGGTTGAGTTGAACAGATGTGGACATACCACTAGATGGAAAAGTTGAACAGATATGGACATACCACTAGACTGCTGTGGAAAGATATACGATTCAACAGTGCGTAGAAACTGGAAGTTGAATGGCAATGATATTTTCCGACGAAGCGCACTTCTGAGTTAATCGGTTTGTGGACAAACATAATTGCAAGTTTTGGGCCGATGAAAATCCTCAAGTTATTCAGGTTACCTCTACATCCTCAGAAGGTCACTGTTTGGTGCGGTTTTTGGGCAGAAGGGATGATAGGACGTATATATCTTTGCCCTGAACTGATAACTGTGGATATAAACAACGTTTTCCTTCAACAAGACTTGTGACATAAAGCGCCAGATAATCGATATATTACAACAAGTTTCCTGAACGCGTTATATCGCGAAAAGGTTATATCAACAACAGCCCTTTATTTCGGATATGACAATATAAATAATAATATATTTTAGCAGCTATGAGATACAATTATATCATGCGCCATGGAGTCGAAATGAGAATAATACTCTGCAATTATATTTTGCGATTTTGAGTTGGTTTATCTAAAATATGAATATATTTCATTTGGAATTTGATGTTGAAGCACCAGCGCGGATCACCCGCACATTTTGAGGAATTCTGTATGATCATGGTTCTCTACACGATGATAAATCAGAGCCCATCTACGGCATTGGTCCGTTATAGTGACCCTCATAAAGGTTGTGTCTTCACTGACAAATTTCACTCTTTTCAAACTCGACTGAACAAATTTAATGTTCAATACCATCCGAGTAAACTTTCACCTCTGAACTTTGACCATTCTTTCTGTTTCCTGACAAATTATGAACCATACCTGAACTCTGCAAACATCCTGTAATTATTTCACTACCATGGCAATAAATTTTGATGATCTTGCAGTAAAACATTCATTATATTTAACATCTGTAAGTCATCGCATACTATTTGTTTCATAATATTAGGTTAACATTTACAAAAGAGATTATCGTATTTAATTTTGCCGAATTTAACATTTTAAAGAATTTTTCATTAAATTTTGCTTAAAAAATAAAACTTTTTGTGCTGATGTACTGCAAATGTTAAGAAAGTGTTACCGCGATAAAGCAACGTCAAAAAAAATATTCACAAGTAGTTCAAGGACTTAGTGATGGTAAAGAAGTAGTTAAAGATAAACATCGTTCAGGAAGATATTCCATGAACAAAACATTAAAAAATCAAGGATATTATACTGAGTAATCGCCGATTAAGTATTAGAGACATTGTAGATATTAGTGGGACTTTTGAAGAACAATTTAGGCTTGTCTCATGTGTTTTCTCGTTTTGTTTCGAAAACAATTAATTTTTTTGAGAAACATTATCGTATTAAAATTGTTGAAATTGTGATGCTTTCTTTGGATGATGACATTCCGAAATACATAATTACTGGAGATGAGACATGGATCTATGTTTGTGACCCAGAAACAACTCAACAATCTAGCGAGTATCAAACTAAAGATTAACCAGCGTCAAAGCAGAGTAAAAATTAAAGTTATGTTAATTTAATTGTTTTCTTCGATTAACGTGATATTGTCCACAAATGGTTTCTTCCAACTAATCAAACTGTTAAAAAATGATATTATTTCAGCGTTAAGCGTTATTTGCATGCGTTCATTGCAAAAAAAAAACTTCCAGATTTGTGGCAGAACAAGTCACGGTTTTTATATCACGATAACGCATACACCGTAATAATTATTCATTAACTGTCTCCTGAGTTGAAGAAACCACTTCCTAGAAGCCGTTTTGAGTCAACAGAATTATTTCAAGAAAGTTCGCTGGCTTTGAAGGAAATACCAGAAGTCGAGTATATACTAGGCTAATTAAAAAGTTCGTGAAGCGACACCTATAGAACAGTAAAATAACTATAGAATCTACATTTTGAAGTTTCATATGAACATAAGTGAAGTTTCAAGTCCATCTGCCAATTCATTCGTACAAAAACAGCAGCTTAAAGTAAACCTATCAGTGTTTTTTTAAAATAGAAAATAATGAAGTGATTAAATTCTTTGTAAAAAAAGGTTTAAAAGCAATGGAAATTCATAGTGAAATGGTAAATGTATTAGGGGAGCCTGCTCCTTCAAAAACAATGATTTGCAAGTGGGCAGGTGAGTTTGAACGTGGTCGTACAAGCCTGGATGATGCTCCTGGTTCTGCACGTCCAATACGTGCAACTACTGATCAAAAAATATATTTTAAACGTCGTTTTCTAACTATGGATGAGACTTGGTTTTACCACTATGATCCTGAACTGCGACAACAACGGTTGATTGAACTGCGACTGAACGGCTGTTCAGCTCCGAAGCAGCCAAAGTGGTCAAAATCGACCAACAAAGTTATGGCATTAACTTTTTGGCATGCAAAAGGCATTTTGTTAATCGATTACCTTCAAACCGGTAAAACAATAACAGGACAGTATTACTCAAACCTTTTGGATCAATTGAATGCAAAAATTCGTAAGAATAGACCTGGTTTAGCGAAGAAAAAATCATTTTTCATGAAGACAATACACCGGCTTACAGAGGTGTTTTGCAATAGCCAAATTGAAGGAGTTATACTACGAATTGTTGGAGCATCCACCATATGCACCAGATCTGGCCCCCTCTGACTTGCATCTGTTCCCAAACCTCAAAACATTCCTACATGGCAAGCAATTGTCATAAAATGAAGAATTTATAGCCGCTGTAGATGATTATTTCGAAGGACTTCCAGAAAATCACTTCAGAGCTGGGATAAATGAATTGGAGAATCGCTAGAAAAAATGTACTTACTGAGCTTAAAGGGGAATATATAGAAGAATGAAGTAATTTTTTCAACTATAAACTTGTTTTATCATTTCCGCTCCGCGAACTTTTCAATTAGCCTAGTATACTGTTTCAAAGACTGGGAAAAATGTTGGAATAACTGTGTTGGAGTGAGGAGACAAAATAAATTTGAATGAATAAATAAATACTTTAGTTTTACTTACTTACTAAACGGGTTGATTGCAAAATAAACTTACCTGAAAAGAATAAAAAATAATTAATAACACTGAAAGATAAATTTGGGGCATATCGACAGAAAGTGTGAGAATTTGATATTGTCATAAATGTCACTTTAAAATGTCATATATCCACTAGATTCTCCAGATTTAGCGATAGTTGATGTCTGACAATAAGTATATTTGCTAAAAATTAGTTATCTTCAATTTTATAATAAACATATTTATTATTGTACAAAATCCTAGCCCAATCCTTTTTCAATATTTTCAGTTTTCAAAAATATGCTCCTAGAGAAATCACGCAAAAGCTTGCACTGTGACTTATTTTACTAGAATGAATCATCAGTTCGTACGTTGTTTATAGATTATGTTCAAACAAATGTTTACAATTAATTAAGTTATTCAATATTATGTTATGTTACACAACATTTTATTGGCCATTATCGTGTATTGAATAATACACGATACACTTGTATCGTATATTACAAATAGTTAAAAATATAGAAAATTCGCAATTTTTCAAGCAACATGGTTGTCCAATAAAGGTGTCAGAACTTTAAAATGAGGCATTGTGCCACTGGTTATCTACTAGTTAATGTTTTTCATGCTACATGTTCGTTTAAAGCCTACAGTTCGTTCTCTATTTCTTAGTGTCTTGCCTGTTACTTCTCTTGATTCCAACAATGTTCGTGTTACGCTTGTATCCGGTTTTGTTTTAGATGTGTACATCATTACTGGTCGTATTACACTTTTGTATATTCTTGCCTTTGTTTCTACAGAAAAGCTTATTTCTGAAAGTGATCTGATCTGATTTAGGCTTCAAATCGTTCAAGCTTATGCACCAACCAATATGGATGAGGAAATCGAGGAATTTTATAATGATGTCGCCCAGCTTTTATACAAGGAGAACTGTAGGTACAAAATCCTGATTGGTGATTTTAATGGTGGTGAAAATGCAACTGGTGCATATGGAACTGTTGAGCGAGACAATAGGGGTGACAGATTGGTTGATTTTGCTGAAGGACAAGAACTTTATATTATGAAATCGTTCTATAAGAACAATATCAGCAGAAAATTGACATGGAAAAGCCCATCTGGACTCACAAATGAAATTGATTACATCATGACCAACGATAAAACAATATTTTGCAATTGTACTGTCCTTAACAATTTTAATGTTGTGTTGGAAGTGACCACCTAATGGTAAGGGCAAAGTGGATTCTGGAAAACTGCTGGAGAGAGGCAGCCATCTTGAGATTGCTTTGTCAAACTCCTTTGTTTGTTGCAGAAGAAGAAAGTCCAAGACCATGAAAGTTGGAAGTATGCTGATATATATATATATATATATATATATATATATATATATATATATATATATATATATATATATATATATATATATATGTATATATATATATATATATATATATATATATATATATATATATATATATATATATATATATAGTGATCCACAAGTTTCAAATCCGTTCCTAAAATAGAAATCCTTTTGTGCTCAGCAAATTTATTGAACATGATATATATATATATATATATATATATATATATATATATATATATATATATATATATATATATATATATATATATATATATATATATATATACCTTAACCACTACCAAATAACGGCTACGAACGAACAGTACCGGAGCAACTATTAAGGTGTAACAAAACGTTACAACCTGGTGTTTTACTTTCTCCTCTATCTTACCATCACTTGATATCTTCCGTTACTTGTTCTATTAGTTTATCTTCTACTAGCTTACTTTTACATACTTATTCAATTTATTTTCGGTGATGATTGTTCTATAATATTGCATTGCTGTTATGTAGAACTCGTATAGCAGCCCTTGTATCATTGGATATAATTTTAAGCGTCTGATTACTTATTCTATATCCTTTTTTTGTTTTTATTTTCTTTATAATTTCGTTTATCATAATGTAAAATACAAGAGGGCTTAAAGAGTCTCCATGCATAATTTCCTATTCATAGTTAATTGGTTCTCTAATTCCGTCTGTTAATCTGCAATTAAATACCCTATTGGCTTTGTATATGCTTTCGATAGTTTTGATAAAGTCTAATAGGACGTTCATGTTGTATAGTAAATGAATGACGTCCTGTATTTGTACTCTGACTAATGCTTTCTATATGTCTATCAGACATAGGTAAGCTGGGATGTTGTATTCAGAAATGATTTTTGCACTTGTATTTGCTCAATAAATTTTAGTAGGTTTATTCCTCGATAATTATTTGGAATTTCTTCTTGTAGATCAGCACAACTATCGCTGTTCTTTATTTATTTGGAATTCTATTCCATCTTATAATAAAGCGAAAGAAATCGGTGAGGAAATTTTGCGGGATGTCGCAGATAAAGGGACAGTCTCAATTCGAGACATAATGTTTAAATCGCTTTCTAATCATGGATTCTAAAGTCCTGTACTTAACCTATTCTATATAAACTATACTAAACTACTAGTCTTGTTATATGGCAAATTTACACTCTTGGTGATGCGTCTGAAATATCCACCTATCTTGATTGGCATCGGGGCCTCTACTCTTCACCAGATGCACTCCAATCTATTTGTGATGTTAGTAAAAAAAACGTGTCATTACTGTGAACTTTGAGGGTGAAACCTATGTTAAGCTTGCTGTAAACCCTTAATAACTCATTCACGAGAATCATATCGATAGACACAAGGGACATGTTTGAAGTTTGAAGAATTCGATGTAGTTGAACACGTACCACATCCAGTTTATAGTGGAAATTTTGCACCATTCTATTACCATTTCCGTTCAGTGGCATTGATTGCAGAGCTTCAATAATCTGAACGAAGCTAAAATGGTGTCATCAATTTATCTTATTTGTTGACTCTAGAAACAAGAACTGGTACCGACAGAAGATTAATTAACTAATTATAAGTAAATTAATATTTATAAGATTAAAAAAAAATCATGTGACTACGAAAGCGCCACTATTGGCTTCCAGTTAGTGACATGATTATGTTAGTGTTTTCACGTAAGTACTCTCGACGGCTTCGACCTGTGTATATACTCTCAAAATTATTGAAGTTTAGTGCAAAAAAATAATGTTGTTTACTAATTTAATTCAGTAATGTGTCACAGAAGGTTCATAGAAGCCAGTTCTGATAATATACCTAGTGTGGATATTTTTATAGTAACAGATTTTCTCAAAAGTTCGAGGTGCTAAAGCATCAATGTGAGTTTTTAAAAAAATAATAATGAATATGTAAATCAGAAACAAAATATTTTTATTAAATATTCTTATATTATGTGTAGGGTGTCACACGAAAGTGACAGTGAATATATAGGTTATGTGTATGTTATGTTCAAGTAAACCGCAAAAATGGTATTTGCACGATGAAAAGATTAAAATTTAAGTATCAAATTTCAAGAAGTAAATTTCTTAGATCTAACTCTATTTATTATATTTATTTGCTGATATGAACGATTATTAAATACATTACTATAGGTACGATTTCCCATATAAACAATTTGGAATTCCCAATTTTTTGGAAGAAGCGAAATAGATGGTAGTCCGAGGCTGCGCTGGGCGGCGTGTAAGGTGGATATGGTAAAACATTCCAATTTTTGCTAGGTCCTGATTGAAACGTGTGGTTGTGCACTGTTATGATGGAACATGACGCCTTTCCTGTTTGATAATTCTCGCCATTTATTTTCACAATTTTTTTTTCAGATGGTGAAAAACGGCCGATTTGCCATACTACGGACCGTAATGCGTATACCTTTGGCTATTATGGCCTTCATTTCTTTGCCATCAGTGGTTGAAGAAAGGCCAGAGTGATGCCGGTCTTCCAGGTCAAAATCTCCGTCCCTGAACCGACCAAATAACTTTTAGACCAGCGAATTTGAACGTAAACTTTGTGAATACCATAGGAATTAATAACACTGGTGGATATTATTTTTGTAACATTGCTGAGAATGCTCTTCTTGCGTTTCATTTAGGTAGTTATTGAAAAATCTTTACACAGAAATGGCCTAGTACATCCCATTTTATAGTTCTGCTTCTTCTTTATATCATGCGATAATTGAAAGAGCCCATCTATGTTGGGCGACTATATATATATATATATATATATATATATATATATATATATATATATATATATATATATATATATATATATATATATATATATATATATATATATACATTTTGTTGATTGTTTGACTGGGGACGGGTCCCACCCATCCCTTCCATTAGAGGGCACATGTTTCGTCTCTTGATGTTCAGACTCTTCAGGGCACCGACATGTGCTCTCCCGTCAAGAATAGGAAGAACCGATCCACAGTCAACAACCCATACTTTTCGCCGACTTCCCGTCGGATGGCGCATATATGTAGTGTTAGAATTCTTTGGACTGCGTCCAATGAGACAACAGTGCTGGGTGTCATCAGACATATATATATATATATATATATATATATATATATATATATATATATATATATATATATATATATATATATATATATATATATATATATATATATATATATATATATATATATATATATATATATATATATATATATACATATATATATATATATATATATATATATATATATATATATATATATATATATATATATATATATATACACATATATATATATATATATATATATATATATATATATATATATATATATATATACATATATATATATATATATATATATATATATATATATATATATATATATATATATATATATATATATACATTACTTTTTTACATATTTATATTAAATAAATATTAGATTGTAAAAATATGTCGTCTCCTTTTCCCCACCACCGACCCGTGCAACAAAAAAACTATGCGTCTTACTTTTATTATATTATTAGATTATCATTTCCGGATTTAGGACTACAACATGCTTCATATACATCTATATTCGTCAACAGTCCTTCAAAAAAGTTTAAATTTGTTGACCTGTGTAATATGTAAAGAAACATTACCAATCCAACATAGATTGTTCACAAACATTAAAAGAGCAAATAATGGGATTCCTGCGAACTTTCCGGATAACCCGATACTTGGAAGTTACATTAGAAGTTTTAACTACACAAACATTTATAATACATATATTTATATATTGATACATTTAAAAAATATATTATTTTTTATTCTCATTATTACCACGACGTACAAATTCTTCAATTTTTGCAGTAAAACTTTCATTTTACCATTTGTTAGAATGCCTTTGATAAAAGGACGTTGAAACATGTCAAAATTAATTTGACGTTGAAAAGAAATGCTTGTCTCACTTTTAAAATAGTTTTCTTCAATTAATTGAAAAACTAATCCTTTCAATTTCTGTCGTCCCCTGAAACACCTGTTTCAAAAAAACCATTCCACAAGACAAAGCACTTAAATTGATTTTTAGTTTTAATGCAAAAGTTGGTTTTAAATCATCCGTTTTATTAGAGGTTTTTTTTTCCTGCCTGATCTCTTTGGGCAAACTTTCAAAAAAGGAATTAACATTGTGGGATGCGTCTTTGGAAAGTGTTTTAATAATTTTCAAGTCTTAAAACTGTCGGTAACGAAGTTAAGAAGGGACGAAGAAAATTAAAACAGACATTCTCCAGTTTTTCTTTCGAAAACTAAAATTGGCACGTTAAATTTAAATTGTAGAAGATCTAATTGTAAAGAAAGATTTCGGACTGCTGCTGTTTATTCGAGAAAGCTGAAAGAGGTATGCGACAAATGGAAAAATGTTTTTGATGAATATTAGAGTGAGTCATACTTGGGGCATTTTTTAAAATGATCTTTTGAAATCAATGTGGGATGTTAACTACATTTTTTTGATGTTATTTATACCATATACTGTATAGAAGTTATATAGGGTACGGAGGGTGGTGCAAGGATTCCCAGTCTAGTACAAAAATGGTGTCTCTGACCGCTTTCGTTGTGTGTGAAGGGGCGTGATCATGCTGCGAAATCACTTTTCCATGTATTGTAGCCCATTCTGGTCGCTTTTCGATTAATGCATGGTTCAAATTGATCATTTGCTGCTTCACCTGGTTTCAGAAGCTCATGGTACCCTTCTGATCCCACCAAATGTACAACATTGTCTTCTTTCGAAAGCGATTCGGTCTTGCGGCGAATGTTGATGGTTGTCCTGGGTCGACCCATGATTTTCTAGATTTTGGGTTCTCGAAATATATCCGTTTTTCGTCTCCAGTCACGATCCGATGCAAAATAGTATTTCTTTCATGCCGAGGAAAATAATCTAAAGGCGTTAAATTACATCACTGAATTGTTCCCTCAATAAATCGATTGTTGCGTTGGCTGTATAACATGTGGAGCTGTTCTGTTGGAACCACATCTCCTCTAGCTCAATATCATTCAAATTCGAAATTAATTAACCCACGTAGTCGAATAACAAAGCCCAACTTCTTGCGAACGGAGACGGATTGATAAAATTGGATCTTCAATCAACCCGCAACCAGCAACAGCGGCGATATTTTCTTCGGAACACATAGTTTTTGTCTTGTTTTTGTTTTAATTTCGAGCAGCGTGAAATGCGTTTGAAATTTGTCGATAATTCGGCAGATAGATCAAAAGTTTGGTTTATGCACAGAACACTGACTTTGATCATAAATTTCGACCATTTATAGGCGTTACTCTGATGGTAAACATTCCATGATGATTTGCCAGACTATTGGGACACAAATTTACAGATTTGTACGCAAACTAACAGTTTGTTTGACAGCGACCCCTATCGGAACCTCGACACACTAAAAAAAATCACCGTTTACATAGTTCCGTATCGTTATATGTGGGGCGATATTTAAAACAATTATGCACAATGGATATGCAGTCCTGTTATATGACCACCTAGATCCCCTGACCATAACCCTCTGGATTTCTATTTCTGAAAGTACCTGAAAGATTCAGTGTACGTACAAGTTTCAAGCATCACCGAAGAATTATTGGAGTGTATTCAGCAGGCGGACCGAGAACATCGGCATACGAGCCCAAGCTTGTATTCAGCAAAGAGGAGCATATAAGATAATTTGGTCAAGGAATTTAAATCTGATTATTTACTATAATTTCATGAGCTTGTAATTTCGGAATGAATATAGATCAACCTACCGCTTCTGTGTTTTTTGCCTTAGAATTAAGTCTGTTTTGTTTGCTTGCTTGCAAACTGCTTCTAAAATTTAAACAGAACAATATGAAAAACCCTCTAGAATGTTGGATTTCTGGCTTATAATCTGAATAAATATATTCGTGGATGACAGCTTGCAATTTATGAGGAAATATATATATATATATATATATATATATATATATATATATATATATATATATATATATATATATATATATATATATATATATATATAAGCTGAGAACATTAAAAAGAAAAGCGGTGAAGAAACCATTCTTCATTTGATGTTTCAGGCAATATTTCAAATACAAATAAAATATTATTAGTGGAGTCATCTATTTTTAACGGACAAAATCTCATATTTTGGATGTTATTGATTGTGCATAAATCATTTTAATTGGTTTATAACAATAACTTGCATAGCGTGAAATATAATGGTTGTTTCGTGACGAAAGAGTAGAAAACTTTTACGGAAGCGTGTGAATTACTAAACAAGTATATAGGGATGATTTCTATCTCGTATACAAGTGTTCGAATGGTACAGTCGATTTAAAAAGAAACTGGATGCATGGACAATTTATGGATATTGTGGATAAGGAATTGGGATTTTGAAAAATATGTCATAAATGGAAAGATCATATATAAGTTTTATAACCGAAAAAACACGAGCGCGTGTGACGTCACAATGTTTATTTGCCCTCAACAGTACATAGAACTGATACGAGTGTTTTTAATCAACTTATTCCTGTTATTATTATCAGTGTATTGATACATTTATTGAAAATGTCAAATCTAATTAGTTATCATGTTTGTACCATTTTATACGAATACTATAAAAACAACTTTCATAAACAACCATAAAAATATCCACACCAGGTATATTATTATGAGAATTGGCCTTTATCAACCCTTTGTCACACATTACTCAATTAAATTGTAAACAACATATTTTTTTGCACTAAATTTCAATTGCATGTCCGGACATGTACAAAACACGTTCGTCCGTCGTTTTCGTTCCCGCGAAAAAGTATTCTAGACCTTGTTCATTCATTATATTTGCCTGATCTGGCTTTATATTTTTTGTCCCTGAAAGTCTCCAACAAAAAAAATCGTTTCAAGGACATTTTTAAATGTTATAGTAGTGAAGTAGGGACAAATTTCGCTTTACAATAAAAATTCAACTTTTTTAAAACTGATTAATTTTTAAATGTCTAATACTACAAAATAATGTAGTACTGTAATACTGGGTAAATGTAATACCGTACAGTAATATTCAGAGAAATTATCTGTTAAAGAATGTTTTATGGTATGAAATATTTTTTTAACATGAATAGATTAAACTAAATAAATAAACAACAGCAAAAATTTTTAAGTGCAGTTGAAGATCCGCTATAGACATTTTACTCATTTTCTATCACATAAACAACATTAAAATGTAGAAAGGAGAGTATTTAAAGGAAGAAATAAAGCCCATCTAAGAGAATCATTGCTTTCGAGTATTCCCATCAATTTTCGTTTAAGACTTTTACAGTCTTGGAAACTTTAAAATAATTTTAACGTTCTAATGCACTTATATAGACAACGGAATACATTCAGTGTAATTAAAGACGAAGAAGTGTATTTAAAAACCTGCTGAACAATGTCGAAAGCGATCCAATAAATGAATCGAAATAGGAGAAAACGCTGGGAACATCAATGGTCCTTTATTAAAAATATAAAATCATTCGTTGAAGAAAGTACAAATTTATAAATCACAAACAGTTCTAATATCACAAGGTCTCATTCATTTATACTTAGTATACTCTGAAAATGTATCATAATTATTCTACAGTTTTACGAAATAATATATAAACATACAGGGTGTTACAATAAGAGCGCAATATGTGAATTTTGCCATTGGCCATTTAAATAATGTTATCGATTGTACTTCACAATAAATCAAAAAAATTGGTTTCACCATAAACCGTTGTCATTTAATTTCATTTTAACATCATATGGTTTACCAGTGTAACCTTTTATGAATATTAAATTATCAGCAAAGCTTTAATTTTCCATTTGTAAATAATCGAGTTGCTATTAAAGTTATTGTTACTCTAAATTTGTCAAAAAAATCGTCCCTTTTTTGTTACGAAAATGAAAGTTAATAATGATACCTTATTGATTTTCTTCATATTACTATATGTAATATAGAACGTTGTGTGTTCTCTTAACTCAAAACTAACTTCAAGTAAACTAGGTCAATTTTCAAGTTGTTCGATCCCATATTGATACTCCTTGTTTTTAGAGCAAAAAATAATTATAGGATTTCTTTTTATTATTGAACCTTAATTGTAGATGTTCAATATCAGTCGAAAAGGGCAACACGGCGCTGGACTTGAATTTCCACCTTTGTTAAGGCTATTGCTTGCTATTAAAGTTATTGCTACTTTAGATTTGTCAAAAGGATCGTTCTTTGTTTGTTTGTTATGAAAATCAAAGTTTACAATGATACCTTATTGATTTTCTTCATATTAGTATATACCATATAGAACGTTGTGGGTTCTCTTAGATTAATACTACAATAAACTACAAATAAACTAGATCAATTTCGATTCGGTTGTTCAAGTTATTCGATTCGGTACTCCTTGTTTTTAGAGGAAAAAAGAATTACAGCATTTTTTTTATTACTGAATCTTGAAAAGTGGCAAGACGGCGCTGGACTGGTTTTGCAGGTGCAGATTGATGAATTGTCTACAGCGATACGGAATAAATATAATTCTTGAAGTGATAGCTGTATGGATTCTAACGCGAAAGTTAAATTTCACCTTTTACATAAAAAACGCCTGACTTTTTTACAATCTTCTTGGTTACCTAAACAAAATCTAGCCTCGTTGGTAAAGCAAATAGTTTCATACCAGATCCTATTCAAGTCTAGCTTGCCTCCATTTTAAGCGACACGTATCGTGGTGCACTGTAAAAAGAAGCACTCAATAAGGAAGAACTCTACGCATCTTCGTTGCAAGGGAATGTCGATTAACAATAATCCTCGAAGCAATCCTATCGGTAGCTGCCACAAAAACATTACTCACATGACGGATATTTTCATGTCGACTGCGTACACCAAGAATGTTTGTCACGCGCATGGATACTTCTAGTCCGACAATAACTTCGTATTTTTGCATAACTCCGATCGATTAACTCCTAATCTATGTCCACATAACAGCAGAAGCAGCAATGGTCTCGCTATTTCGCGAAAACTTAAACCTGCGTCTTTCATACGAGTAGCTTTTTAATACTTAACCAAATCAAGAATACTGCTTACCATAGCAGCATATAAAACACCTGTCAATGTTAAAAAAATTAGACCAGATACTTTATCAAAATTTTTGCAACTGTGCATACAAATAAAAGGTAAACAAGAAAAAGTGTATCCGTTTTTGTATTCAGCACTTCGTAAAGGTAAACAAGCAATGAGTGTATTAGTTTTTATATCCAAGATATGCTATACAGTGAGTATATTTTCCATTTGATTTAAATGTGTACACTGGAAATTGCACTTTTTTCCCCGCTAAAATGATATTTGGAAAATAAAAATTCTTTTATTCGCGGATCCAAAACTAATGATACATTTCAAAATAATATGTATTTGTTTACCAGTTAACTTTCAAAACGAACAAGTATCAAAGTATTTATAAACAAACAAGTCTTATTGCCGGTTAGCCGACGGCATAGCCGGGTTATGTCTGACGCTATGGCTTTTGATAAAAGCTGCCTTCGCACGAACCGGTGCGAATCTTTTGTTTTATTGCTTCAACTTGTCGAGCGTTACCGTAATTTCGAGTGAATAGCAAGTGTCTCTTCTGCTTTATTCGCGATTTATAATGTCGAAGCAAAATAAAATTAGTTCCTACACGGAAAAAAGTCGTTTTGCCCCTTAAGGTAAAAACAGAAATGCTTAACAGCCTGGTAAGACGTTTGCATCCATATCAGGTTTTTTTTTAATGTCAATGAATCAACTGTACAATCCATGAAGATATCAGAAGACAGAATAGGGAATTCTACAGCTTCAACCTCAATATCAGCAAAAATTGTTCATGATATAGCGATTGAAAATATATATATATATATATATATATATATATATATATATATATATATATATATATATATATATATATATATATATATATATACATATATATATATATATATATATATATATATATATATATATATATATATATATATATATATATATATATATATATAAATATATATGTCTCAAGACTGTACCAGAAGAGAGTGCCTCTAAGTAGTGCTATAACGAACGAAAAAGTTAAGTCTCTTTACGCACATTTTAAAGAACCTGGTGATGAACATATGGATAAAGGATTTCAAGCATCGGAAGGCTGGCTCAATAAGTTCCAGGTGCGACAATCACTGCATAGCATCAATATTGTTGGAGAAACTGCATCTGCAAACACTTCAGCGCTGCAACATATCCAGAAGAATTTTCAAAGTTAATTGCTGATAGTGGATACAAACCCAAACAAGTGTTTAATGCAGACGAAACTGCCCTGTTTTGGGAAAGAATCTCAAACAAAACTTTTATATCCAAAAGGGAAAAGTCCACCTCTGGTTTTATGGCAGCAAAAGATAGAGTTACACCGCTGCTCTGTTTTACTGCATCAGGAAATTGGTTAACTAAGCCACTTATGCTTTACAGAACACTAAATCCTCGTGCTTTAAAAAATAAGACAAGGACAACCTACCAATGTTTTGGTATTCAAACAAGAAAGTGTCGAAGCTGAAGTTGAAACCTATTTAAAGAAAAATAATTTAGATTTCAAGGCAGTTCGAGTTTTGACGATGCTCCATGTCACCTTCGTGAGCTTGAAGGTAGCTTCCAAATATAAAGGTGATATTTTTGCCTCCTAACATGACGGCCTTACTGCAACCTATGGACCAAGGAATAATGCAGGCTTTTAAGCTCTATTAGACAAATCTTTAAAAACATACTGGAAAAACATACCATGGAATGTGATCCTGATATGAATGTCTGCAATGCTGGAAAAATTTTGACATAGCAAAGTGCATTGTTAACATAAAAGAATCATTGCAAGAGCTGAAGCTATACACATTGAAAGCATGCTAGAAAAACTGTGGTCTGATCTTACTGTCGGTAATGACGAATAATCCGTGCAAATTCAAACATTAACCGAAAACATTACGCAAGTTGCGAATGGCATAGGACGAGATGGTTTCGGCATACAGATAGAATTAAATGGCATTCAAGAATTGCTTGAATCGCAAGATGAATGATTGATTTGACTGAAACTGACTTGGAGGAAATGCTTAACCTCCATTCCCCATCAGCCTCAACGAGCCCTGAAAAGGTGACATTAAACTTAAAAAACCTGACTAAAGGTTCACGAATGGCAAGTGAGCTACGTGATTTCTTCATAAAAATCGATCCGCCTATGGAAATAAGTTTTGTTTTTAAAAGGCAAATTGTTAATGCCACAACCGAATATAAATTCGAATTGAAAGACCCTTTAAAAGCGGCAAGAGATGTTTTCTTGTTATTTTGTAACCTTGGAACATTCCCCTAAAATCTCGTACAATTCTTTCGAATCTGTATTCGCGGCATATTTACGTATCCCTCGCTATCTATTCTAAAACTTCACTTTCAACGTCCATGACACTTATGTAGGCTAGTATATATTCTGATCAATTAATAAGCAAACCATACATGAACTTTCTACAACTCGTTGACAGTTTCTTCACAAATAATGTTTATTGCCTTGCAATAAAGCTTTAATATTCTCTAACATCAAAGTCATCAAATATCATATGTTTAATAAAACGGCACTAAAACTTGTCAAGGGACAACACAGGACGGATTAATATAATCCGTTTCAACAATAAAATTTATCATTTTAAGCATTCCCATCAGTATTCATTCAAGACTTCTACGGTCTCGGAAACTTTAAAATAATTTCAACATTCTAATGCACTTATATAGACGGCGTAATGCGTTCAACGTAATTAAAGACGAGGAAATGTATTTAAAAGTTGGGGAATAACGTCGAAAGCCATCCAGTAAACTAAACCGAAATTGTAAAAGGTGACACAACATCTATGGTCCTTTATTAAAATAACAATATATTCTGGAGTTGTAGAAACCACCAATCTGACAATCATATCCTTAGTTTGATTACCCTTATATTAGAATATCAGAAATTCTACCGAGATTCTTAAATGCATTTGGGAATACTGCTGTAGAGCTGTAATGATTCACAAAGAAAATGAGAGGTTTTTAAATTAGTTTTTACCAGTTTTGTCACTATAAAACTTATGCTGTATAAATTAAGTATGAATTTTGTTTGAAAGGAAGGAAAAAAAAAGAAACTCTTTTATATGAAAAATTGTGTCGTCTGAGGTTATTTAATAATTTTGAAATTTTCTTCAGAGTAAACATTTTCTACATTTTCCAGCAACTTGTTGAATATAAAACTAAAAAGTAGATAATATAGAAGGATCCTGTATTGATTTTCCTGCCTTTCGTCTGCTTTTTTAATTTACATATTGCTTTTATTGTAACAATTCCTGATCAATAATAGACACAATTAAATATACCAGCAATAAAACATCAACTGTCGATATTATTCATTTATTTTTGGAAACGTAGATATTTTGCGTGAGACAGTCTATTTTCGATTAATTGAAAATAGGTTCCTATAATACTATTTTCTTTATTGAAAATCCAAGGAAATAGTTATAATAGAAATGTTCTTACTGTACATAGTGTGTCGGCAATAAAGATCTAAAATATGCGATTTTAGTTACTTAAATGATTTTCGAAATTCGAGATTTTTAATGCGAAAAACGACTTTTCAAATCTAAGATTTGAAATTCGGTAGTTGTGACAAAGGATATGTAATTGAACTATGCCCAAAATTTGAAAATTATTCACCGTCCGGTTTTTTTAGAAAAATGATATTTTCAACCGTTCTTATATACAGTCTCCTATGGTAGAATTATATCCGCCAGGGATTTTTCTATACTTTCACTATTAATCTTCCAACTTTATAGAATAAAAAACATTACATGATAAAGCTTAATATTTGGAGAATATGACTATATATGAATAATATCGGGTTACCTATATAATTATTTAAATAATTGAAGTCAAACTTTTTTCAACTTTCGACTATTAATAATCAAACACTCGACCAAAAGTCTGGCAACGCCGCGCAACCAGCTGAGAAAAAAGTTAGATACAGCTAAAAAGAGAGAGATTACTATGTATGACATTTCTGAATTTGAGGTTAAAGATGTTATTTTTCCTACAGAAGTTACCTTTGTGTCTAGAATGTAGATTCTCATACATACATACATACATACATATATATATATATATATATATATATATATATATATATATATATATATATATATATATATATATATATATATATATATATATATATATACACATAGAAGTATAAATGTGCTGTTGCCACATCTTCTTTGTCGAATCACGTGTCAATAATAACGAAGTCAATTGGTTACTTTTATAAATAAATAATAATTTACAATGGGGAACGGCAATTTTGTTGACTTGGATCTGTGACTTGTTTTTGACTAATTTTTCATCTCTGAATTCAAAAATATTCACAGTTTTTCTCTATCACGTCAAGTTCTTAAGCTACAGCATACCCCTCATTTTACCTTAAAAGTGTACATACGAAAGGAAATAAGGTGAGATCTGACCAAATAGATTAGAATATTTTATTCATACAGAGGTTAACATATTATTAAAAGTTAAATTGTGTTTATACAAAAAATAAATAAAAGATATTATGGTTATGGCCGTTTGTGCACATTCTCGCTTGATGCTTGATCCAACAGTAGTCAGCCATCATACTGACATCCCATCTACCTTGATACCGCGCTTCCATAACCTTTAGATTTTGGTGGAATCGCTCGCCCTGTTCATCACTAACAGCACCAAGATTTTCTGGGAAGTTAGCAAGACTATATAAGAAATGCAGTTTAATGCTCATGTTGCAACCAAGCTTTTTAAAGCTCTCCAAGAGTTGTTGAAGAATTTCGATGTAATTCGGGGCTCTTGTATTTCCAAGAAAGTCTTTAACAATATTTTTAAAAGCCAACCAAGCATTCCTTTCAAATTCGGTCATTGTCTTCAGTGAAATTTTCTTCTTTAACGAGTTGCCGAATCTGTGGACCATCAAACACACCAGCCTTTATCTTTTCATATAACAGGCTAGGGAATGCCGAAATGATATACTTAAAGCAGTCTCCTTCAATTCACAAAGCCTTAACAAATTGCTTCATGAGACCTAGTTTTATAAGCAAAGGCGGAAATACAATGTTTTTTCTGTCGACAAGTGGCTGATTTAAAGTGTTTGGATGACCAGGTCTTAGGTCAGATCTTAGCGGCCAGTTCGATTGCACACAATGCTTTTTACGAGCTCTGCTGTCCCACATGCACAAAAAACAGGGATACTTGGTATACCCGCGTTGCTGGCCAAGAAGGAAACAGACCATTTTAAGGTCAACACAGATGATCCATTGGTGCATGTTATATTGCTACAAGTCAATGACTTTCTTTATGTCGCGATATTCTTCACGCAAAGAAACTGAATGACCTATTGGGACTATAAATTTCCATTATGTATTCCAATTCTTTCATTAAACCTTCTACGTTCTGGCAATATACAAATCCGTCATTATTTCTGAAGTTGTGACTTTAGCTCCTTTGTCAAGCAAATTTTTTTCGTGCAGTCTTGATGCTAATAATTCCGATGCTTTTTTGGATAGGCCCATATCTCGTGCTAAATCGTTTAATTCATGTTGATTGAATCCTTTACGAACAGAATCATCGGAAACTTTGAATTCTTCGTCGGTGGAGTCACTTCGATCTTCACTTGATTCACATTCTTGTATTTCTAAAGAAGGTAATTCTTGAAAAACTGGCACTGAAATTTCAGCTGAATGACGCACAGGGCGTATAGCTGACGATAAACTAGGGTACTCAATTTTATGTTTGTTTTTCTTATTGAATCGTGATGTTTTCCCTATACAAAAGTAGCAATCACTTAAGTGATCTTTGGGCTCTCGCCAAACCATTGGTATACCAAACGAAAGTTTATTACGTGTTCTCTTCGTCCACATTCGTAAACTCTCTACACACTGCTTGCACACTTTATGAGGGGCTCATGATTTATCTTGGTCACCTATTTTCACTTTAAAATGAGCAAAATAGGCTTGCCTGACAAATGTACTAATATTAGTCCGTCGAATGAGGATGGTAAAACTGCCACATATATAACAAAATGAATCAGGGCTGTTTAAGCACTTACGGCGAGAACTACCAGAGGCAGACATAACGAAAATCTGTAGTTGTGTATGTATACTTTGACTTCACTATATCAGAGCGACAGAGACCCGCGTACTTTAGCATCTCTTGCGTAACTGACCGAACTAGTTTTGGATGACGCAACGGCACTCACGCCCCCACTCCTAGGTCGAAGAAGGTTCGCCGGTAGGAGAGCAGTAGTGACTTCTGTGATTCGCCAAGCTTAGTCGAATGCGCAACAACTGTAGAGAAAAAACTTGATGTGATAGAAAAAAACTAAATAAAGTTTTGGAATTAGCAGGTCAATTTACGTATGAAACAGCTTAAATATCGAACTCAATAGAAATTATTTTTCAAATTGTTCCCCAGTGTTAATAATTATAAAGTTTTAGTATTATAGATCAAAATTGTGAATGTCTGTAACCATTTTAAGTTTTAGAAAGAAAAAAAATGTCATCATTAGTTGGCTCTAAATATCGATCGTATACTTCCTTAAACAAAACATTCAGGCCACCATTGCAAATATACCACGCGATATGTGTGATAGAGTAATCGAACATTGAGTTTCGAGACGATTTACTCTTAAAACTATTTTATTTTCTTTGTCAGGTCGGCAAACCCTTGTGCTTAACAGTCAGCATTTGTCCCTACGACTGAAGTTCTTCATGGTATCGTCAGTAAAGCCATCAAACACAATACTTACTGATCTTGTTGTTAATTAAATTCAAGTTTAATAGAAAAAATATATGGAATTAAATTGTTTGTCTTTGGATTCGCCAGAAGCTAATGATTGCGTAGTTCCCAATCAGTGAACGACGTAAATTCGTATTCCAAATTCATTATATAACGATTAAAGCTCACCAAATGACAATAAAAAAGAAAAAAATAAGAACCTAAGTTAGAAATGATACGTTAATCTACAACAAATACAAAATCATTATATTGGTTCTGTTCTTTTTTTCTCATAATTTTAATACACTTCTTGCGGATTTTGGGGGTTTAATTTATTAATATATATCCTTATCACAATTTAATTTAAAGTGTAACAAATCTATTGCTTCAGCACCTATAAGCTATACTCAATGTCAAAATATTGACACATCATAGAAATTTCAAAAAAAAAAAATATATATAATTTGGTTTTATTAGTCTTTTTAGTTAAAATACCGGAAAAGGAAGTAAGTTGAATTGACCTTGATCAGAATATAAAACAATTGTTGGTAATTCCACTGGTAAACACTGGTTTTGTCACACGAATTTTGTCTATTCTCATTACAAAAATAAAGTTAATTTTTTCCAGTCACCCTCACGTTCCAGTTCCTTGACTCTTCAAAAACTAGTTTGAAAGCAGTGTTGCTACACTACGGAAGTATACTTCCTTCAGTACCTGTAGTCCATGGTTCTAACATGAAAGAACCCTACGAAAATATGAAAATCCTTTTGGAAGAGATTGAATACAGTAATACTCCTGGAAAATTTGTGGAGATTTTAAAGCCATTGGTCTTTTGCTTGGACCGCAGCTTGGTTACACAAAACATTGATGTTTTATTTGCGAATGGGAACGTAGAGAAGAAAGAATCGCTATATAAAGAAAGGGTAGCCCAAGCGTAAATCTCTAGTGAACTCTGAAGATGTACTTTTACCACCCTTGCATATAAAACTTGGCCTCATAAAAAAATTTGTAAAAGCGATGGACAAAAAATGATAGTGGAGATTCCTCAAAATTAGCGACGGAAAAATTAAAGAGTGGATATTTGTAGGTCCTCAAATAAGGGAACTGATGAACGATAACACCTTTCAGCAAAAATCGAATGCTCATGAAAAACCTGCCTGGAAATGTTTTGGAAATGTATGGAGATGTGATATCAAGGGACATGCAGTCCTAGGATGTTAGCCGATTACTGCTGGAGATTGAAAAGGGCCCTACCGGAAGTTAAGTTCTCGTGAAAATCATACATATTGTGTATAAGTGGATAACTGTATAAGTGTAAATGTATTTTCTTGCAATTTTTATAAAAATATATATTTGAATGTCACAAAGAAACCTGACGTGTTAATTTTTTTAATTAATATATTCTTGTTAGGTGGCCATAGTACTATCTAAATTAGACAGACGTTTTCGTGTGGCAAAGAAGTTTGAATTTTGTGGATCAGAGTTATTTACTTATTTTGGACGTCAACGTGTTAGACACTTGTGTTTATGTTAGAATTCTTGTTTATATTTAAGATTTCTTAAGCCTCTAGAGGTCTTATTATAATTTGTCAGTTTAGTGAATTGTAGGGACACAGGCTGTCGATTAAACAGTTTCTCATCGGTTGCCAAGGCATACGAAATTTATAGTTCAACTAGGAGAGATGCTCTGTCAAAAAAATATGTATATTCTGAGAATTGCATCAAATACCTTAAGAGTAATTGCTGAGGAAGCTAAAGTACAAACCAGAGTTAGCTATGTCCAAAGATTATTAAAAAGTCTGAAAATATTGTAAGAAAAAATTGAAAAGGAAACAATTAAATTCGCAAATTAAAGTCACAAATTAGCCCGAATGGCTTTCACTGAAAAGGTCATGTCATGGACTTAGTAGTGAAAGAAAATAATTTTTTCTAATGAAAAAAAAATCATTTTGGATGGGCCCGATGTTTTTTCCTTTAATTTTTATGATCTCAAGATAGAAGAAAAAAATCTCTAGACGACAAATGGGAAGATTATGATGGCTTAAGCGAGTATTAACAACAACAACAAAAAGGTAATTCGAATAAAACAATTTTATACTTTGTTATCTATCACTTTTATTGATAAAAGTGATAGATAACGAAGTATAAAATTGTTTTACTCGATTTAAAAAATGTACTATCATAAAGTAACGGACAAATCAATCAATATTTTAAAAAGGTAAATTAGTGTTAATTTCTTATCGAGTTAACTCTCAAGAATATCAAATTTTATTGGAAAAACAAAATCTATCTTTTATTGATATGAGTGTAGCTTCGCCAGTGTTTCAACAACATAACGCCCCCATTCCTGCGGCAAAAATTATAACGGATTGGTTCGAGCAAAATAATATTTCAAAATTGGACTGGCCTGCTGCCATGGAAAATTTAAAAGTGCTATTCAGGTTTCATGGGAAGAAATTCCACAAACAACAGAATTTTTGATTCAATAAAAGGTAGCGGAAAGACTACACAATATTGAAATGTTGTTTATTTGTTTTTCTCTTGTTGACTTTCCTATAATACTGAGGGTGTGTCTAACATTATGACGCATTCAAAATCCATCAACAAGTTTAAAGTATTAAGCTTTTTTTAATGATGGGTAAAAATTAATTTCACTGCAGTTTTCAGATTAATATATTATTGTTTTGATTTTTATTAATATGAAAAATTCTTCAAGTGGGGCTAACATTTTGACATTGAGTGTATACAACACCATCCTAATGAAAACACATACCGTCCATACTTATATTATTATTTCGCAATATTTTATATTCTGAAATTTTGTGAAGCTCTGTTGTATTTTCTTCAATCCATATACGGCAATTTTGTTTATTATGCATCAATTTAAATGAAAATTATGTCTACCATACATATCTTTACAAAAATACCAATTACACAGTAAACTTGAATACATTTTACATGCTGTTATATATTGTATAGCGCAGCTTTTATGAATGACAACTATTCAGTTTCTTAAGATAAAATGACTGAATATATAAGCTGTTAAAAAAATTTCTTCTTGAAAGATCCTATATATTTCAAGTTGAACATTTTCGTTAATTTAACTTTGCTAATATAAAATGAATTGGACACTAGATTTGTAAAATCTAATCTTCCATTTTGAAGTTAAGCGAAAGCGTGACCTCTTATGTTCGCTTCAAAGCATATTGGAGCTTGTACTATGTGCTTTACCTCTCAAAAACTCGATGTTTCGAAAAGCGTTGGCATGTTTTTACTTTATGGCCACTATTAAAAAAGCATTAATTAATGGTTTCTGATTATTCTATAAACAAATATTAAAACAGTCCTAAAAATGAAAATAACTCAGTTGGAACACGTATATTACTTAAAATATGTATTTTACGATATGTATCATGAGCCTTTATGACAAACAGAAATACGCGGGTTGAGTGAAAAGTAAAATGTTTTTAAATTAATATTGTTTTTCTGACTAAAACCGATTTTTTGTTCAACCCTTTTAGCTCGATATACATCGCCCAACGATTTTCCATCTTTTAACGATGATATTAATTTATTTCCAGTCAGCTATTTCATATTTGGAAATATAAAGAAGGTGTAGAGGGCTAAGTTCACAGAACAGACTGGATACGGCATCAATTCGTAACGCAAATTGACGAATTTGGTTGTTGCAACGTCGGACGAATGGGTGGGAGCATTTTCGTGTTGAAACAGCATATAGTGATAGTTGTGTGCCGTTCTAATGCGACAATTCAATTTCTCCTTTCATACCGAAACTGTCTGACCTTTCTACGTCAACCACCACAACTTCGTCTACGTCAACCACCCAGCAAATCTTGCTGGGTACCATTCTAAGCAACGCCTTTTTCAAGTGTATTGTAAGAGGATGCACCCAAAATAGGGACGATTACCACGGATTCCGTCGCTTAATGTCGATTAACAATCATCCTCGAAACAGTCATATCAATAGCACTAACAAAAGCGTCACACACTTGCCGGATAATTTCATGTCGATTTTGTACGGCAAGAATTCTCAGGTGCTATTTGTCATGTCCTTGGATACTTCTAGGATGACCAGAATCTATTTTGCATAACGGTAGAAACTGCAGTTTCCAATCTTCTGGTTATTTCACGAAAACTGAAACCTGTTTCTCTCATACCAAGAGCTCGTCTCTTTTCAAATTCGGATTGCCTGAAACGACGCTGTGCACGAACTCATAGAATTTTAGCAACATTTAACAAAACCATAGAAATACTGCTTATCCTACAAAAAGTACTTCACATGATAAAAAAATATTTTCAAACCGTTTGCTTTACCAATTTTTTTGCAATCGCATACAGATACAGGTAAACACGCAATAAGCGTATCAGTGCTTGTATGCAAGATATTCTACACATTGAGTATATTTTTAGTTTGATTCAAATGTGCATACCGGTCTCTTTTTTTGTTCCCCACTCTAGCACAGATCAACATGATTTTTGTAACATTGATGAGAATTCTGCTCTTTTTGCGTGTCATTTAGGTAGCTATTAAAACACCTTTTCACAGAAATGGTCTAACACGTTCCATTTTCAAGTACCTCCTTCTCTTTTATATCAGGGGTTTATTGAAATTATTTGTACCTGACTTTGGACTAGACAGTGCAAGAATTACCATAAGACCGCAGAGGGGGTATTTCCGCAGTATTCTACGAACTTTTAAGGTCAGTTTTATTGTTTTCTATAATATATACAGTCAATATACAGTATATTGCAACAGTACAATATATATACAGTCAAGTGTTTAAGTCGATTTTATATAAAATGGCAAGTTCTAGTTATCGATTTTTAAAAAATCCAGCGCATAACTTTTGTGGACGATTTATTTTAAAGTCACAAGCTAGATCTATATCCGGGGAAGTCAAAATAGCCTATCTTTTATATTTTAAGTACCAAATTGGAGATCGATATAAATGTTGGGCTCCTCATGTTTGCTGTGTGAGTTGTCGTATAAGATTAGTGCAGTGGATGTATCGCAAGAAAAATTCTATGCCGTTTGTTGTTCCTATGATGCGGAGAGAACCTACTCACCTTGTAAATGATTTTGCTATTTATGTGTCACTAAAATAAAAGGGATTTTAAAAAAGCAAAGGAACAAAATTTAGTATCCAAACCAGTTGTGACCCAACATTTTTAACAGCTACCAGTGAACCACACTTAATAACTCAAAATTAATTAAATGATTTGCTACGTGACCTGGGATTGTCAAAACAAAAATCGAAACTTCTTGGTTCCAGACTTCAACAGTGGAACCTACTAGATAAAAAATGCAAGTGTTTCACATTACCGAAAACGGAATGTAACATTTTGAAGTGTTTGTAAAATGGAAGGATCGATATATGTCGTTAATGGTTTAAAGGTTGTTGTTGTTGTGATATGATGGCTTAATGAGCTTAATATACAACATGTGCCTCGAGTGGCGTATTTTCATAGATTCATCGATATACAACCTAAAAACATTCTTGTTTCATAATGGAAACAAAAAACCATCTTTTAACCATTCAGTGACAATGAAAGAAATCTATGACAACTTAGCAACCATACTAAATCGCATTAAATATGAAATGGGATATTTATGGGGATTTAAAAATGATAGAATAGAACTCCTTCTGCCTCTCCATATTAAGCTTGGACTAACGAAAATCTTTGTCAAAGCCATGGACAAAAAAAGGAATATTTCCTCAATTAAGTGATGCAAAACTAAATGAAGGCATATTTATTGGACCTCAAATAAGGGCGAAAAAATTAAATCAAAAGGAATTGGCAGCTTGGAACGGTTTTGTAAGGTAGTGAAAGGATTTTTGAGCAACAAGAAAGATTAAAACTATAAAATTTTCACAGATGAACTCTTGAAAGCTTAAGCGACAAACAAGGAGAAAAGTTTACTAGGACATTAGGACGATGGAAGCAAGATACCAGGGACGCTGGAACCTATCTATGCTGGGCGACTACTGCTGTTTTTTAAATAGAGATGATACTACAGAACACAAGAGGAAATAGTGAAAGTTTTTTTCGCTGTATGACATCTCGTGTAATATATTTTTTATTCACATAATCCTCCAATATTAGATTGTAAAAATATGTCGTCTCCTTATTTTTTCCACTACCGACCACCTGTGACAAAAAAACTGTACCTGTTACAGTAATTAGCTTATCATTTTCGGATTTAGGACTACAAAATATTGCATATACACCGATTTTCATCAATGTTTCCTCAAAAAAGGTGAAATTTGTTGACCTGTACAAAGCCGAGGTAGTTAGTCTATGAGTATTCTTTCTTATATTATATGTAAAGATCATTTAGATGGTTAGATTGCTAAAGATAATTTTTAAAGGGTTGAATTCTAATTTATATTTTACCGTAGGGGTAGCTTTTACCTTAAAAGTCGCCCCATAAATAATGTAAATGATGTTTTAACTAAATAATAAAGCCTCTACGATGCGAACCCTACACAGAACATGAATGTTATGTATATTTCAATTCTACCATTTCCATTAATTTAATTTCGCTTATATAAAACGAATTCGACACCAGATTTGGCAAATCTAATTTTCCATTTTGGGGTTAAGTAAAGGCGTGAACTTTTATGTTCGCTTAAAAGCATGTTGTTTTCTGTGCTCTATTTTTCAAAAACTCGATGTTTTCAATAAGGTCCTACATTCTTCGCTCATCATCGAGATTAAAAAGCCTTTTATGAAAACATTTATCAAAATAGAAGTAAAAAAAGAAAATATTTAGAAAACATTACTTTGGATTTGGAACATTACTTTTTGGATTATGTCTAAATACTATCTTTTTTATATTAGGATTTTAAATGATACACTTGTAGCTTTTTAATGTTTCAAAAGTTTATTATAGATTTTGCTTTACATTATGTTTCGCCTTATTAGGGCTTTCTCAGGAGTAGCTTCAACTAATACTAACTGTGAACTAAACTAATTCACACATAGTTTCCAAGTATACAGGTAAAATTATTTCTTGTTTTTTTAACGTCTAGTCTAATTATCCTAAATATCGGCTGGTAAAAACTGGGCTATTCAATTACAATATGATCTTATCTATTACCGGGGTGTTTTGGAAATTTAGCTGGTATTTCTTAAGGATTTTTTTAATTTTAGGTATAATTTTTTACTTTTCTTTTGTGGGTGTAATAATTTAACATTGTTTTTGCGAAGTAGAGGAGGAATCTGCACCGCTCAGCTCTGGTTCAAAAAGTTCCGGAAGGCAGACATGAGTCTTGAACACTAAACTCGAAAACATTTACCACCAAATCATTTTTTTAAACTTCTCGGCGCGCATTTCGCTAACCATGTTAGCATTATCAGAAGATAATTTAATCTAATTCTAAAATTAAACTATGTTCTATTTATATAATAACCGTACCTGATGAAGTGTACCTAATTCCGTAAAATCCGTAATTCCGTAAAAATCATAAACTGTGAAGTTTACTGAGCGTTACATTAATAATTGAAAAAGGTAAACTTTTTGTGATTTGAAAACAAAAGTGACTTGGTGTTTAGTGGTAAATGTCTTCGAGTTTAGTGTTTCACATCGATAATTCCAATAGAAGAATTGATGAGTCTTGAAAACAGACGAAAGATCAAATCGTCCGAAGTCTCTCAATGCTGACGTTTTAAGAGCAGCTGTGGTTACGGATCCTAGAACAAACACTAGAAAATTTTGAGGGGAATTAGGACTATCGCACACTACGGTTAACCGATATTTGCGAGGCATAGGAATGGTGCCAAAAAGCTGTAGAAGCATCGGGCTCTGCGTCGGGTTAAAATCTGTAAATATCTTGTTGGTTTGGTCACTTTGAGTTGGTTCTTGACGGTAAAGCGAGAACTCTACTCAGACCAACTTGAGAGAGAACATTCTGTTCTGACAGAAAAATATCCAACTTTGGTCAACCATAAAAAAGTAAATGTCGGCCTGTAGCAAGACAACGCAAGACCACACACTTGTTAGGAATTAAACCTCTCCCTCATCCAACATGCAGTCCCGATCTCGCTCGGTCGGATAACTACAATTCCGGACCATGGCTCACTTTTTGAGTGGAAAAAAAATCAGGACTGAAGAAAAGGTAAAAACTGGCTGCGTCGAGTTCTTCGTCTTTAAAAACTTGTGATACCGAAGATGAATAGAGTTACTAGCTCAAAGATGAGTTGAGGTCATCGAAAACAACGGCCTATATTTCGAGAAATAACCTCGAGGGGTAAATTTTTTAAATAGTGAATAGCCAAAAACCTTAAAAACGCAGATACTTTTATTACACCATAGTTTATATTTAAATCCTTTTCTAATAAATAATTTTTCGACAAATAACCCGCTATAAATAACCCTTCTGTATCAGATGACGCTAGTTAGACCTTAATAAAAGTGACTACCGCAGGTTTTTGTATCTCGTAAACTCTAATTTAACTGAATATTAGACTGAATTTCTATTTTAATTATTTTTTGTTGTCAAATATACCATATGAAATGTAGGGTTTCTATTTTGCAAAGTGCATCAGACTGTCTGTTTTCATTACATAATGTTAGTTATGCAATTATCACTAAAGAGAAGTCCCGGAATAATAATCTTGTGTTAAATAATTTAATTATAACTAAATTTTGCCTTTTCAGTTACGGCTGCCGTCAGATACATGTATACATTTCCCTTTAGGGATGAAAACGGCATCTAACTGAACTAAGGAAATACAAATAGAACCAACTGATTAACATTTTTTTTATAATTTATGTAATGCGTTTATAGTTCAAGCTGGTTTAGCTGTTTTATTAATTTATTATATGGCTTGTATTCAAGTATGTCGTCCACTATATGCAACAACAAACTTTACAGACAGGGTATTTTATTAGTAAAAGTAATATTATAACTTCTAGAAATATTAAAATTTCTATTATAAGTTCTTCAACTATTAAAAAGGGTGATTTTCAAAATAAAAACCATACGATTCAATGGTATGAAGATGCTATTCGCAAAGTCTTCTATTACTCACCGGCAGCAGTGAACGATGTGAACATTATGTATTGGTTGTGAATATCAATGAATTTTGTTTATGTTTTCCAGGCAAACTTCCGCAAAATTTCCCATTTTGAAATCATATCTCGGAAACTAAAGGAAATAAACTAAAAGAGCCACCAGATTATTGATGCGCATTGATTGGAATATCAAATATCTAAAAATTAATCAATTCTATTTTTTGAAGTATTGCGCTTCTGGACGGAAAAGTCGGATAAAAAATAAAAATCGCCCCATTCTTGAGAAGATTTGCTACTAGATAAACAAAATAAGGCAGAATTGAACGGAGTTTTGAATTTATTCTCACTTCTGAGGCATTCCTCAGAAGTTTATCAACATTTATAAAAGCTTTCATGATACTAACAGAGCTGTAGTGTCGCACAACGGTAAAATGGCAGATCCGTTTGAAACCGCCTTCAGTGTAAGACAGGGCTGCTTTATGGCTCCAGTTGTATTCAATAATTTTATGATAGCACTGATGATTATCGTTGACAGGAAGCTGGAGAATAGAGGCATCGTGATACGCCACAGGACTAATGGAGGTCTCTTCAATTTATACCGCCTTAAAGAGAATACCAAAACCTGAATACGCTACATCACCGAACTCATGTACGTGGCTTCAACAAATTCTTGACACACACACACACACATGGGTGTATAAAGCATTAGGCGATAAGATTAACATAAATGAGACTACAATTGTGCCTGGTAATTCATCCCTTCATACCAACAATATTTATGCATCCGGTTCTCCACTTAAGTTTGTGGAGTCTTTAGTGATTTGGATACACTTGACTCTAAGGGGGAACTGAACACGGAAATCCACAACCGAATCCGAATGTGCTTCTAGAGCCTTTAGGAAATTTCGAGATATAGTTTTCGGAAATCATAATCTGGCCTTAAAAGTTAAGGTGGCCATGTACCGAACTGTGATTGTACCTTTGCTGATTTGCGGATGTGAATCATGGGTACCCTACATGAAACATCTGAGGGTTCTCGACAGCACGGAGCAACTTCACCTGAGACAGATAATAGCGATCAAATGGTACCAAAATAGATTAAATAATGACTTTTGGATTGTGTTGGCTTTTAGTTGATGGAAATTCATCATAAATGATTAAAACAATGTTTAATAAAAGTCCGAAATTTCTGATGTGTATAGTGGAAATTTTGACAAAAACGTTTTTTATTAAACATCAAATAAAAAATAACTCTGTCGATTTAAGATCCCGCGGTAAGACTGCGTCTACGTTGTGCGGAGCATTTAGCCAGGCTGAACGATCATCGTCTAGAAAATCATAGCATTTAAAATGGTAAACTGACCACAGACGAGCGTAGGCAAGGGAGACAAAAAGATTTTTGTTACGAAGATTAAATCCCTCTACAAAACATAAAATAGCGTCAATACTAGATATCAGGGGGAATGGCTGCTTCTAATAGAACCTAATGGAGACAACCTGTGTAGCAGTATCAATGACCGTAGCCTAGAAATAGATACATCCTGCATTCTGACCACTTCGAAAGTCCGGAATATGATCGCATAATTTCATCTAGAATAGGTTTGTTCAGCCACAGAAGATCACAAGCCCGCTAATTGAGGGTGATATTCAAAACAAATTCGAATTCGAGTTTTCGGCCTTATAAATATAAAAATAACACGAAATTAAGCAGCAATAAATGCGATTCGATATCTTGAACCTTTTTCGAGATACTCGCAATGCCTGAGCATGTTTCTAAGTTGAGCGTCTAAGGCTTTTAATCACTGCTTTCTGGGTGTGGTCACATCACTCAATAAGTTCGTAGGATGACAAATAGATGGCGCCACAATTGGCAAATTTATATGATTTTTAGGAAATACTATCCTTCAAATGATACGTGTCAAAATTTCAAGACAATCTAACGTTTAGTTCAAGAGTTACACTGACTTTAGTGACGCTACTCTTGTAATTTTGAAAACAATGGAAATATCTGAGATTCTTGTATTAATAAAGCATTGCTTTTTAATGGGAAAAAATACCGTTTAAGCAAAGTAATGACTTGACAAGTGATATTTGGACTCTGGTCCATCGAGACAAATGGTAGAGAAGTGGTTTGCTGATTTTAAACCCGGCCGTACAAATGCCGATGACGCTGAGACTGTTCAGCGGTTGCAAAAATTCGGCAGTTATTCCAGAAAACATAAAAACGTGAGAAAACATAGTTACGTGAGGTAACTGACACTTTAAAGATATCAGAAGGCAATGTAATCACCATTTTGCATGAACATTTGTCCATGAGAAAGATCTGTTCGAAGTGGATACCGCGTTTGCTCACAGTCGATCAAAAACAGCAACACGATTTTTTCATGTGGTATGTGACAATGGATGAAACATGGATCCATCGCTACACTTTACAGTCACATCGGCAGTCAGCTAAGTGGACTGCAACTGGCGAAAGCCGCCCAAAGCGACCAAAAACGCAAATGCCAACTGGTACGGGTTTGGCATCTCTATTTTGGGATGCGCTAGGTATTTTATTCATTGATTATTTTGACAAAGAAAAACCATCAATAGCGAATATTATATGACGTGATTCGTGCATTTGAATGAAGAAATTCCAAAAAAAAAACGACCCCAAATGAAACAGAAAAAAGTGCTTTTTCATTAGGATAATCCACCGTGTCACAAGTCGCTGGCAACAATGGCAAAATTGCATGAATTGCACTTTGAATTGCTTCCCCATACACCGAATTCCCTGAATCTGTCTTCCAGCGACTAGTACCTGTTTGCAAATCAATAAAGAAAGCTCCAGAGAAAGAGATTTGGCTCCAATGAAGAAGTGATTGTCGAAACTGAAGCCTATTTTGAAGCCAAAGATAAATCGTTTTACCAAAAAGGCATCGAAATGTCAGAGAAGCGTTGGAATCCAACTTTATTCATGTAGATGAATAAAGTCAAATTTTGCCTAAAAGTTGTTATTTTATTAGTCATCCTTCGAACCCTAGATCCTGTTTAATGATGAGCCACATTGTTCTCGGTGGTGTTTTCATATCTCGGGCCATGGTTTTCTGTTTTCGATAAATCGTTTTTTGCATCAATAATATTTTGGCCTTATGTGACTTCTCTGATGATAAAAGCTTATCAGCTGCTATGTTCTTTCGTTATTGTCATCGAGAACGCTACTGATTCTTGAGATTATATACATCAAACTCCAAATCGCATGTCAATTTTAAAAACGGTTTAAAACTGCAAAATGGCGAGACAATTCATAAAATTTAAATCATCAAGATACCGACATCTTTAAAAGCACATAAAAGAAGCGCTTTTGAAACTCAAGTAGGAAGTTTTTCCACATACGTATATTTTCCGAACTTGGCATCATGGGAGTACCATCCTTTTCGATCTATGCAACAAGATATTGTTAATACACATATTTTAATGACGAATTAGTTGATAAATTTGTTCCATTTAAAATTAAGTATTTCTTTCACCACGGAACTTATTGAGTGATGTGTTAGTTTGTTTTTTCATCACTCTTCCTAGAGATAGAAAATCTTCAACCTACCATAACATAGTGCTATAACTTGGGCCGTCACAATAGCGAAAGCAGTTTGCAAACTGCTATGGGTGAAACTTTTTTTTTTGGTGAGACATCTAACTAAACTATGTAATTGCATAGAGAAACAATATTTTTTTATTTATGTAATCCGTTTATAAATTATTGTTAGTTAGTACTTCAGAAAATCCCTTATTAAGTAGTTACAGTTATTGTGAAATTAAATATTTGCTCCAGTAAATTCATGTTGTGCAACTAGCAACTAGAATTACGAATATATGGAACAAGGAGCAAAATGTAAATACTGATTTGGCAAAGAATTGCTCCAATGAACCAGGATTTTGCTTGAAGGCTTCCATTAACTACCACGCAAATCTATCTCGTGTAGTTGCATCATGGTCATATATTTGTTGCTGTGTTGGACAAGGAGATTGTGGTTAGGGAAATTCGAATTTGCAATGAAAATAACTGAACTAGTGAATTACAAATAGAAACAACTGTTTAATATTTGTTTTATAATTTATGTAGTCATTTAATAATTAACGATTAGGTCATAAATCTTAGTTATTGTTATTACTGTATGGGAAGCAAAATATACCTTTTAAATATATCAATCATCTTCCGATTACAATCAAAATCGTCATATTTCTTTTTTTTCTTCATTTTATTCAAATAGTAGAAATTCTTTTAGCATTAATGGTGTCTTTGTTTCTTTGTGATCAAATTCTGAATAAAAAAGGCATTCAATTAATTTACTCACTTAATAAATGAACTAAAGAATTACAAATAGAGATAAGTTTTTTTTTCTAATTTATGTAATTCGTTTGTAGTTAACTGGTGAATAATAAAGTTGGTTTAGTTATTGTTATTACTGTATCGTTCGGCTTACGACGAAGCAAGACCTTAACCATATATAATTAAAAAACTTCACGGTTGATGTATTTTATTAATTTGTTTTAAGCGACAATTTAGTTTCGCCAGGTAATATACATTAACAAAGCACGTGTGAGTAGAACAAATACTTTTTAAACAGTGAGTAGTATGCGATAATGAACAATTTGATACATATTTATGATTTCCCACAGACTAATGAGCTATTACTAACACAACAGTATATACGCACACTTTCACTAGCAATCTTTTCTTTCGCAAAGGTGATTATAGGGTCTATTAGTGTTATATACATTTGCATTTTGTTGAAATATGAAGCAATAAAGGCGTAAACATATTTTGCATTTTCTTGGATATATTGAATTTAGTCTATACGTGGGGTTCACCAAAACAAATTTAAATTATTGTCATGAAGTAATTCTGCGTGTTAGTAAATAATCGTATTTTGGATAAGACTTTTTCTTCTATTCGCAATAATTGCCATTATCGGTGTTATAAATGACTAGGATTTAAATATTCATAACATAGCAAAACTGTCATAAGTTCTGTCTCTTGTACATAAGTGGACTTATGTTCTTTTTACTTACTTAGGAGAGAATTTAAAAATATAAAGCTTATTCGAAATGTCAATAGTTAGATTTCACACACTTCTTCAAACGGTTCGACTACTTGTCTACTGCCGCGCACAACATTTCCAAAAGTATTGAAGCTCCTACTTTCACCAAATCATCTATTAGGGCATCGACATTACGGTGAGGTTCAGAGTAGGCCTTCTCATCTAAAATGTTCTAGAGCTGATAATCCAGTAGATTGAGGCCCTGAAGATCAATATTTAGCCGCGATTAACTCAAGCAAATTAGCTTTCAATGCGTTATGGGTTGGCGCTGAATCTGGCTGGAAGATTCAATGTTTTTTGTAAGCACTTACTTTACTACCTCCTCGAAAACATCTCTTTAGTAGTTTGTTATAGGTGTTTTGACGTCTTGCTCGCAGAAGCGCAGTGGAGTGACGTCGGCGTACAACACTTCTCACCAAACCATCACTGAAGCCGAATGATGACCTCTTTCCACCGAAAACTATGAGTGTAAATTCTGTCATTTTGCCGGTCAAATTTCTCTTCAATAGCGAAATTTTCTTAGCTAGACAACTAGCACCTTCGCTCTCGTGGCTCTTATACTACATAGAGCTGCCGGCAATTGCTGTACACTAGACCTTCGGTAAAGTCCAAGCCCTAGATAAGGTTTACTGATGCGCCACATGGTTCTCGGTGGTATTTTCATCTCTCGGATTTTCTGTTATCGATAAATAGATTTTTTACAGTTTGAGATTTTTCTTTCACTAAAACAATGAGATAATCAATAATGTTTGTTCCTCTTAAATTGTATAAATAAAACAAATTTGTCAAATTCCCACTTATATTTTTCTCAAAACATAACGCGTTTCGCTACACTGTAGTTTCTTCCTGAAGCTACAGAAGAAGAAGCATCATTGTAGCGAAATGCATTATGTTTTAGAGAAAAGGGTAAGTGGAAATTAGACAACTTTGTTTTATTTATACAATTTAGTATGAATTTCCATCAAGAAAATGCCGCAACCATCCCCAGTTTGTTCCTCTATTAAAAATTCCGTGGTGTAAGAAAGATGGAACAAAATCATCAACTTGTTCGTATAAAAATATGTATTAACAACATCATGTTGCATAGACTGAAAAGTATGGTAATCCTATGATGCCAAGTCCGGAAAATATACGTAAGTGGAAAAACTTCCTACTCGAGTTTCAAACGCGCTTCTTTTATGATTTAAATTTTATAAATTGTCTGGCCATATTGCAGTTTTAAACCGCTAAAATTGATATGCCGTTTGGAGTTTGATGTATATAATCTCAAGAATTAGTAGCGCTCACGATGACAATAACGAACGTAGCAACTGATAAGCTAAATGTTATTGATGCAAATGGGGAATATAATAAAAATTGATTTTTTTAAAAAAAGTTCAGAACTTATTAGATCACCTAATAAAAATAGTGTTGTAAAATATATTTCTAAATTTAATTCCATTAGGTATATATATATATATATATATATATATATATATATATATATATATATATATATATATATATATATATATATATATATATATATATATATATATATCCACAATTCACCTTGATGATCTTGAAGTGGGAATTAATATAGAACGAGGTGTACGGCAGGGTGACGCAATATCGCCTATTCTTTTCTCGGCTGGCCTTGAAGAAGTATTCCGTAAACTGGATTGGGAACAGGATGGGGTAAAGATCAATGGTGCAAACTTAAACCATCTTAGATTTGCAGATGATATTATTCTCATTTCACAAGACCCAGAGGAGCTGCAAAGACGCATACAAGAACTGCAAAGGGCTGGCGAACCATTTGGCTTGAAAATAAACCTGAAAAAGAGTCAGGTTATGTTCAATAACTTCGCTCAGGACACAAGAATTTCAGTTTTAGGAAGGGATTTAGAGATTGTGGACAGCTTTGTATATCTTGGGCAGAGGATTTCCATGGAGGGGAATACCGCCCGGGAGGTGGAACGGCGTGTTAAATGTGGCTGGCAGGCATTTGGTAGGCTCAACATAGTGTTTAAGAGCAGACTCCCACTTTGCCTGAAAAGAAAAGTATTCGATCAGTGCGTTCTACCCGTTATGACATACGGAAGTGAAACCTGGACACTCACATCGCAATCAATTCAAAAACTTCGGGTGGCACAGAGGGGAATGGAAAGATGTATGCTTGGCATTACAAGACGAGACAGAAAGTCCTGCGCATGGATCAGGGAACAAACAAAAGTCTGTGACATCATTGGAAGAGTAAAACAGTTGAAATGGAGATGGGCAGGCCATATAGCGAGGCGATGGGACGACAGATGGACCAAGGCAATCCTGGAGTGGATACCGCTTGATCGCAAACGTCCGCGAAGAAGACCGAAAGCACGATGGACTGATGACATCGTTAAGTATATTGGACCCGAGTGGCAGAGGAAAGCCCAGGACCGTGAAGGTTGGAAGCATGCTGAAGAGGCCTTCATCCTGCAGTGGATCGATACGGGCTGATGATGATGATGATGATGATATATATATATATATATATATATATATATATATATATACATATATATATATATATATATATATATATATATATATATATATATATATATATATATATATATATATATACATATATACCGTGGTGGCCAGAGAATAGAGCGATTACAATAAAAGCCATTGTTTGGTAAATAAAGTTGTAATAGCATACATAATTAATACAATAACTGTATAACAGAAATGTATAATAAAAAATAAAAAAATTAAATAAATTTAACAAAAACTTAGAAAGAAAAACATGAAAATGTTGTCATAAAATAAAATAGAATAAAATAGAAAAGGGTCTTAGCGTCCATTATTCAGCTGCTGATAGAGAGCAGATTTTAACATTGTGGAAAGAAGCAAAGTCACTAAGGGAAATTGCAAGAATTGTCGGTCGTTCAAAACAAAAAATGGTGAAAAATGCCCTAAGAAAACAATCAGTTCACGAAAACCCTGGAGCATGAAGAAAAACGACACTTCGGCAGATTATCCGAATTTAAAAAAAAAAAGACTCATAAATTGTCTATCGAAATTAAGTGAGCTGAGGTTAGAAATAAGTTCAAGAACAATTCGAAGAAGGCTTCCGGCAAGTAACTTACACGGTAGAGCACCCAGAAAAGTCCCTTTCTTATCAGTCAAGAATGTAAAAGAACGTTTACAGTTTGCCCAAGATCAGTTAAATAGGTATGGTTAACAGGGAATCAAGAAACGGTGTTATATTTTATGGACCGATGAAACAAAAATAAATTTAACAGGTTCTGATGGTAGGCGATATGAAGACCACCCAACCAGGAATTATTACTAAAACATGGAGTAAAACATGGACGCGGTAATGTAAAACTGTGGGCAGCTTTTTCTTGGTATAGTGTAGGACTAATTTACTAGATTAAAAAAAATATGGACCAAAATAAGTACACTCACATTTTTCAGGGAGTCATGCATCCTTTTGCACAAGAAAAGATGCCGCTATTATGGAAATATCACAACGATAATGATCCGAAACATACTGCTAAGAAAACAAAACAATTTCATAGTGACAATAAAGTAGATTTACAGCCTTGGTCTACCCAATCGCCGGACCTCAATCCCATTGAGAAACTTGTGGACTTACGTCAAGAATGGCGTGAGTAAACATAATACGAGAAACAAGCTAGAACTTTGGGAGGTGATTACAAAAAATGGAAAGCTATACCATTAGAAATGTATCAAAGATTTGTAAACTCTATGACCAAAAGATGCGCCGAAATAATAAAACGCAAAGGTCATAAAACTAAATATTAAATGTTATAAAATGTTTATGTGTTATTTAATACTTTCGTTAACTGTTAAATAGTATGTATTGTGGTTGTTTCTTGGTTGGCTTTATTTTTATGACCACATATAGTATTCACGTTCTTTTTTCTAAATTTTTGTTAAATATTATATTTATACTATTTTTTTTGTTTTAAGAGTTGAAGAAAAAAAAAATTAAAAACCAAGTTTTCTAATTTATTTATTTCTTTGATTCTTAAACATTTTGTTTACAATATAACCAGCGCATTTAGTGGCTGATTATCTTCTTAAATAAATTATTTCCTTCTAACGATTCATATATATATATATATATATATATATATATATATATATATATATATATATATATATATATATATATATATATATATATATATATATATATATATTATTAAAATGTCAATATATCAACGATATGCAATTTAAATTTTCTGATATGAGTGCAAATTAGAACATGCCATTCTTCGATTATATCTCCATTAAAAATATATTTCGCGGGAGAGCAATATCAAATGTTATAAGTTTTCTTGAATAATGTCAGTGTCGTTATATGAACAAGTTCTTGATAAAAATCAATACGTTTAATTATTAAAATATCCTCCATTCACTTCTCAGACAGCCTTCGAATATATTGCATGGATGAAAGTATTGTTTCTTTTATCCAGATACACAGATGGTCCAAAGGAAAACCGATCTTTTGCTCTTGAAATGCCTTCTGGTTATAACGGTCAAAATGGATCTATACATTATATTATCAGTTATGTATAATAATTCCTAATGTAACATGAAATGTAACGATAGTTTTGTTGCTCCTGTCAGAAAACCATTATGGTAGTAAGGCGCCAATATTAAGCTTTGCTTGAAGCATGCGGGGATGATTGCTTATTCTGTATATAAGTTTAATCAAAGTTTATTCAAAGTTAGTTAGTTTATTCAAAGACCAGGTGTTGTATGAAAGTGACCAGAAAATTAAAATCAGAAAATAGATTATTTAGTTGTTTCCAACCTTATTTAGTTGTTTCCGTTAAAGTATTATGCGATGGTATGGTATAAACTAGTGTATCAAAAGTATGTGTTTTGAGGTTCTTAGTTGTTTATTAAATCTACAGCTCTTTGGCACCATTCCTATGCCTCGCAAATGCCGTTTAACGATAATGTGGGATATTCCTAATTCCCCTGAAAGTTTCCTTGTGTTTGGTCTAGGATCTGCAGCCACAGTTGCTCTTAAAATGTTGTCAAGGATCACGTCTCACTCCTAGAACTTTTTGACTACGCACTACGCAGTGTGCATTGATACAGCACATTCCCCCTCTACTTCGAAAAATCTTACAAGCGGCGTTAATCGGTTTCAAGTCTTTTTTAATATTGTCTTAAAATTGTCCTAATTTCTCAACATATTTCACTCATATCAACGGTTTTGTTAAAAACCGTTGACTGAATATTTGGTATTGAAATCACTTAACTGATGAAGAAGGAATGTTTATTTATCGGAGCAAAAATAAGGAGTGAAGTATAATTCTTTATTTATAAACAAATGACGTAACTACTTTTGTTACACCCCAGTACTTGCAAAATAGTGTTTGGATTATGAATTAAAAGTTTTATAATTGTTGTTTAACCCTTTGTTACTCGCACTGGGTGATATAGTCACCCAGAGGTATATTTTGTTTGCTATTGTTGGCACAACTGCGAATCTAGACTTGGCCGCCCTTCTAACCTCCAATGGACATGTGTTCTATTAGATTTGATTCGCTTCATTGCATTCATATCAGTATTTGATCAATTGTTAAACAGAAAAGTTGGTCAGTTCTGATACGGAGTACTGTATACCCCACGTGAGCAAGAATGTAAGTATTTTTATCCTTGAGTTTTTTATTTATTTATTCATTTTACTACTGTTTTATGGCAGTTTCCATTCAATTTATTTATTTCTTTTAATTATATTATAATAATTGTCGAAGTAAGTTGTTAGAAAGTTGAGACTAAAAACGTTTGATTTGTGTTTTTTTTTTATTAATTTACTTTTCTATTTCTTAGGAGTAATCTGTTACGCACAGATGAAGAAATCAGGGCTGCTTGGGATGCTCTATCGGAAGATGAGTTAGAGGATGAGTCAGAAGTACTACCTATTGGTTTCTCTGATTCTGAAGAGGAATGTGTAAATGATGAGGACAAAAATCACGACAGCGGCAGTGAACAAGGGTACTCGTCTGACCAATCCACTGATGAAGTAGGTGATGATGAAAATTATTATGTGAAACACATTTATAAAAAAAATAGAGGTGAGAATGTTCCTATAGAAACTCACAAATGGAAAAAAACTCCTATAACAAGTAAGTTTGCAAAAACGTCAAAAAAAAATATTTTGAAAAAAAGGTTTCCTTCCACTAGATCAACTGAAATATCAAATGAATTATCAGCATTTAGAAAAATCATTGATGAGACTATGATTGATGAAATTGTGCTTGGCACTAATATTTACATTAGAGAACTGAAAAATGCTGGTACTTATTCTCGAGAACGGGATATGAAGGAAACATCTAAAGAAGAAATATTAGCCTTTGTGGGTCTGTTGTATTTGATCGGTACAAAGAAAATGAGTAAAACTGACCTTCATGACATTTTCGCAAGTGATGGGACAGGAATCGAAATTAGCAGAGGGGTGATGTATGCAAGGTTTTATTTTTTGCATAGCGCTATAAGACTTGATGACAGAACAACCAGGCAGGAGAGGAGAAAGTTAGACAAGCTTGCAGCAGTCCGGTCATTTTATGATCAATTTGTTGCAAATTGCCAAAAAGCATACTCCCTGGGTGAGTTTATAACAATTGATGAGAAATTAGAACCATTCCGTGGTAGATGTTCTTTCATACAATACATCCCAAATAAGCCGGCAAAGTATGGGATCAAAATATTTGCTGCCGTGGATGCTAAAACCTTTTATACATATAAATTGGAGGTTTATTGTGGTCTTCAGCCAGATGGGCCTTACAGAGTAAGCAACACCCCCACTGATATTGTCCTAAGATTGACTGGGAGTATGAAAGGATCCAATAGAAATATAACCGTGGACAACTGGTATACCAGTGTCCCTTTGGCAAAAAAGTTACTTGAAAACGGGATGACTCTAATTGGAACCATGAAAAAAAATAAAAGGGAAATTCCACTTGAATTTTTACCGTCAAAGACAAGGGAACTAGGGTCTACTACCTTTGGCTTTCAGGATGGGATGACTTTAGTTTCTTATGTGCCAAAACTGAGGAAATCCGTTGTACTTTTATCAACTATGCACGATCAAATTGAGATAGACGAAGAAAGCAATAAGCCTGAAATAATTATGCAATATAATAGAACAAAAGGAGGTGTCGACACTGTTGACCAGATGTGTAGTTCATATACGGTAACGAGACGTACCCAAAGGTGGCCATATAACTTGTTTCTGTCGTTTTTGAATGTTGCGGGGATAAATAGCTATATAATTTACTGTAAACACGGTCCTAACATGATGTGGAGAAAAGTTTTTCAAAAAAATCTAGCTCTGTCCCTGATGAAGCCACATCTGCAACAGCGTGTATTGATCAGATCTCTGCCAATAAATATTCGCTGCATTGTAGAGAATATGGTCGGGAAAGTAGAAAATCGTTCAGAGCCAACTGATCATTCACAACGCAAGAGAGGAAGATGTTATATGTGCGGCCGATCAAAGGACACCCAAACTACGGTAAAATGTTTATCCTGTGGACGGTTTACCTGTAAACAGCATTTGGACATCAAATGTAAGACCTGTGGTGGTTTACCATCGGATAATAACTCAGACGATGATTTATAAAATAATTTGCATTATGGTATTACACAATTTGAATTTAAATTTTTTTTACAATATCATTCGATATATATTTTTTTTCAATAAAAACCATATAAATATTTTTTTTTAATGTAAGATATACCTTATTATAATTATATTTTATTCATAATTCTTATTGAAATGTTAATTTATTTACCTAATTTATTGATGAAAATTGGGTGGAGTACTGTATACCCCGCGCGAGTAACCACGTCACGAAATTGAGCGCGAGTAATAAAGGGTTAATTAAAATATGCGCATTTTTTTTCGATATAATGAAACACATAAAATTCAATAATACACATAAAAGCCTAAGAAGTACCTTCGATAAAAGTTTCACCAATGCGCCATAAAAATATTCCTTCGTTATTAGCAAAATAATTTTAAGAAAGAATTAATATTAAGATGACACCATTGAGTCTGCATGACTTTTTTTATGTCCCATTATATGACGTTGAATCGAATCAAAAGAATTTTTATTATTGATCATCACCTAAACATTATCAAAATCATGTAAATATACACACATATAACAGAAACATGTGGCAATGTACAACAACAGGCAAATCACCACTGTAGTACATTTAGTGATAGTAACAGGTGCGGAAATGATTTTTTTAAATATCCTTAACAGTGTACAGCGAATCGCCTAGTACAAGCTGGGTGAACAAAAGTCAATTCAAAGAATCGATTAATTGATGATCCCATGACAATACAACCCCCTACAATTCGAGGTAATAATTATAGTAAACATTCGAGAGCGATGAGTCATAAGCGGTTGAAATGTAGTGATAGGGTAATTCATTTATGTAAACAATTTAGTTGCAATTTTGCAGTGCTTTCAATAACATCTAACAAGATTTGAAGTGAAGGCTATTACTGTTGCTGTGATGGATTTTACTTTAGAGAGTAAGTTTTTTTTTTAGTTAAAATTTGATTAAAATGAGAGACAATATGTATTATAAAAGGTTTTGAAAAAAACTATGTAAAAATGTACTATTTTTTTCGTTTTTATTTATTTAAACGTATACGGTTTTTTTATCCACATGTATCCAGTCTAATCTTTTAATATTGTATAGTTACAATCTTAAGCTGTACAATAATATATAATTGAATACCACATCAATACCCGATCTTTTTTAATTTATTTTTTTCAGATCGCCTGTGCTCTTTTTCAAAAATGGAGTTATTTGAAGAATGGCGGAAACATAAGAAAAAACAACGAAATTCTCGTCTAATGGATTTTATTATGCAAAAATTTAGTATTACAGATGTGACTCCTGTTTCATAGAGGTATTTTCACTTAAAAATTTCTAGTTTTTCGCCAAAATTCTCCGAAAAGTGGGCTGCAGCCAATATGATGATTTTGATCATTTCTTAAATAAAAATAACAGTTGGTTAGATGGAGCAGATATTGAATTTCACATAAGTATGCATCAGCCCTGTGCTTTCTCATCATCTGGAGGAAATCGGACCAAGGAAAACCAAAAAATGTAGGGTTGAAGACTTAGTGCAATCGCGAAGTGTCACTGAGTTGACCACAGCTGCTGAAGTAGCAAATCGTTTGTCAGGTCACAGAAACGTAGTTACTTTGATTAGAAAAAGCGGGGAATCTTTAAAAAAAGGAAATCTAGTGGTGTTATTTGTGGTGGCACGCAGTTGAAGAGTGACGAGGCATTACCTTATTTCATAGATTTTAAATGCACTAGTCACACTTATAAACAGACGCGAAAATGGTCATTGAAGGCAGGGTAATCAAGTTTTTCTATCTTCTCATAGTCTATGTAAGTCCAAAAAGTTGTATTACCTTACAGATGAACATATTTGTGGGACAGAAACACTCGCCGAAATCAAACTTCAAGCCATACTGGATAAAACTACTGTACATTTAATTGAAGCGCAAAGTGAGGTTTTAAAAAATGTCCCTTCTAATTCATCATTCACATTAATTAGCAAATGGGGATGTGATGGGAGCTCTGATCACAGCACTTATAAACAGATATTTGAAAACTCCGATGCTACTGATGAGCTTCTGTTTGTATTTCTATTTGTTCCATTGCGGTTGAGTGACGGCCAAAATATTATTTGGCAAAATCTGCGGCCATCATCCACACTCTATTACCGACCAATTAAGTTTATTTTTTCAGAGGAAACAAATGAAGTTTCTTCTATCATTTGTATCGTACCATTTTTTTAATTTCTTTGTTTTCCGAATTCCCGGCACTTTCTCAGCTATCTTTGTAATTACAGTTCACACTCTTTCCTATTTGCTCTCCAATTCTTCTTATTGACGTTCTTTCCTTTCTGTTATTGTTTTAAGTCTCCTTTTTAACACTTTTATCTTCTCTTGTAATAAGTTCCAGATCAAATGTTTTCATATTACATTCCTTTTCCATTCTATGGCTAATCCTTTGCTTGTATTTTCTTATTACTAGAAACTGGTCTGCATTCCCGTCACCTCCTATGTAAAGTCAACCAACTCCGGTAAATACGATATTTTTGCACTGCATAATATTCGTAAACATATAGATATAATAAGTTTCAATTCATTATAAAATTACTCGCATAAAAGCACCACGAAATTTTTAGTTACTGATATATCAATTTAGTTTTAATGTTTTGTCTTACCCACACAGTTCATATATTCCAGAAACTTTATCCATGAAGCGAAACACATACCTTGTTTATTAATTTAATATTTTGATAAATGGAAAATATGTTTTAAACAATAATTTCAATTTCAATTTAGTAATTTCCATTTCGAGAATTAAATTGCCATATAAAAGTTAAATGTGCTCCCATATTTAGAGTTTTCTAAAATTATTTACGAAAATTATTCACTAACGATGTTGTAGCGGTGAGTAAAAACAAAATTCCATTTAAAGGCTGTATCTGTATCGTGCGAAAGGTAGAGAGAGGTCGAATAGTACCTGACCCCACGCTCCATTGCCGGTACTGCCATGGTACTGTTCTTATCCCACAAGCCGGGTTAAAAAAAAACCAGGCACTTCGTGCGTTCGAAAAATACTTATCTTTTCTGCCATTCTGAAGGATAATAATTGTATTTTTGCTTTCTTTAATCACGCTTTCCAGTCATTTTTTAAATTTACGTTTATGATCATCATACTAACATTCACATTTTTTAAAAAAATATTGGGAATGTTCTTTTTAATCACTACATACTAAAACAAACAATTGTTACAAAATGAATTGCATAAAGGATACTTGTTTCGTGATATGGGAAGCAAATATCAGTTTAATAACATCAACAATCATTAAGAAAGGCAAAAGCTCAGAACTTATACGAGAGATGGGTAGCAAGAGATACGCTGTACTATGTAACGTGTAACGTACTAACAACAGTATCACAGAATCGAATAATGTATTTGGAATCTCAGCCAATAAGGTCAAGCAGATCCATAAGCGGATGGGTATATGGTTTCCGCATACAGAGTGTTCGATCTGATGAACACGGTTCTTATTGCACGAGATAAAATAATACTGCGTTATCTTTTAATGAGAGAACAATGCAACTTTAACATGTACTTATTGAAAACGTAACAATAACAAATTATTAGGCAATGTCGCTTATTTTAATTGTAATATTAAAAAAGAACACACAAGAACACACAAGAACACAGAAGAACACACTCTAGAATCAATTATAAAGCTTTTTATAATTTTAGTTTTATTTAAAATAATTTTATTTTTATTCATGATGTAGCTAGCTGTACTAGAATTTACCCTGTTTTAATCCAACTTTTTCTACTTACATTACCAAAGGAAAGCCAGCCCTAAGTTAGAAAAATCCTCTGGGGACTACACCCCGCTGTTAATATGTCCGAAATAAAAAGAAAAATTATATATTTCCAGAGCTGGGCATTTTAAATGAATCATTCTTAAAGATGTTGTTTATCATTGACATAAGAGCTACTACAGAAGCAGTATTTTTTCATGATAATAGAACTTGTTTAACATCATCAATCAGTACAAAGAACACTCATCTTATAATAAGTTTGAATAATTGGAAACAAATGCCATGTAAACATTACACATTGTAAATATCGGAGCATTACATGTATTTTATAGTAAGGAAAGAATGCAACTTTATCATGTAGTTATTAAACCGAATTGATCATTATTATTATTTTTTCCTTTTCATTTTTTTTTCCAGCTAAGCTAAATTTTAAATGAAGTGTAGGTTGTAGCCAAAATAACTGCATTCCTCCAAAAATTTTCGGCGGTTAAGAATAACCGCCCTCTGCATTATTTTAAACAGATTTTCTTCTAGTCCCAGAATTTTTATGTTATTTTTCAGGTTCTTTGGTATAATGCCAGTAGTTGAAATTATCAATGGCACCATCATATGAACCTGGTTCAACTTTCATATCCGCTTAATTTCTAGCTTGAGGTCTGTATATTTTTGCATTTTTTCTTCAGTCGTGTTTTGAATGTTGTGGGTGTTTGGAACAGCTATGTCGATTAGGAATGCTGTTTTTCCTTTTTGTCCAAAAATATGTCAGGCCTATTACAATGTACGGTTTTATCGGTTATTACTGTTGGGTAGTAATATAATCGGAAATCGGCTGATTCTAGTACCGCCTCTGGGGTGTATTTATAATAAGGAACTCGCTCTGTTATAAATCTATTACGACTTGTAAGCTCTTGGTGGATTATAATGGCCACTTGGTTATAACGGTGAGGGTAGTCCGTCTGGGAGAGTCTACTACATGCACCTACTATATGTTGGATGGTTTCAGACTTTCCCTGGTATTTCTTAGATTTGTCATTTGATACTCGTGCATCCTTAACGATGTATTTTTGGTAGTTCTTAGTGTGCACGACTTGATCCTGAATTTCACACATAAAGCCACCAGTCTCCGGTAACAAACCTCCACATGTCAACCAGGAGTTCGATGCAATCTTGTCGACTTCATGATGGCCAAGTTCTAGTGGTTCTGGTGGTGCCTACCGTGCAGAGAAATATTTTTCCACTCTTGAATAATCGTTGCAGTTGTTTCAATGTTCTCATTTTCTCGATCCTGTTTTTTAAGATTCAAACGGGTATAATTATCATCAGCGAAACACACGCTGGCATATAGGGGGCATTCGATCATTCTTTGGTGGAAATATATATGCTCTCAAGCTGGATATTTGTTTCTCGTGTAGATTACATATATTCATTCTTCCTCTTCTTCTTCAGTTCGTGGTAATATGAGCCATTTTTTACTACTGGGTGGGTGGTGTTTCCTATATTTTGTTAGTGTAGTTCTAATTATTCATTGTAGCCTTATCTGTGTAGCCGATATCTGTGTTTACTCACGATATAATACCAAACGAATATGTTAAGGCTGGTATAGCAAAAGTATATATATATATATATATATATATATATATATATATATATATATATATATATATATATATATATATATATATATATATAGCTTTTACTATATTCCTGCTGTCTAGGTCAGTCCTGCATATGCTTTCAAGTGCATATGCGTTATGCTTTCATGCTTTTTTATTATTTTGTATGACATATCAAGAATGAATACAAGATCGAGTATACAACAAACCAAACATAGAAACATAGAAATACAAACTATTACAATACTAAATCTAAAAAAGAATACAACACTAAATCTAAACTAGGAATATATTGCACAGTTGAGGCAGATGCTCGGTGTAGTTCGATGAGACCATCAACGAAGAGTCTTCGGAGACATTCGTTTACTATGTGGTTCGTGGTCTGCTGATCTTCCCTCACTTCTATTGCTTGCCTTATTTGAGATGGGGCAATATTGGCTAGAACTGGGAGCCATTGGAACGGCGTGGGTCTGAGAGTGCCGGTAATAATTCGTAAAGCACTATTCAGTTGTGTGTTTACTAGGGATACGTATGCGCTATTAAGGCATACCGGTGCGCAGTATTCAGCAGCCGAGTATACAAGTGAGAGTGTAGCAGTTTGTAGTAGATCAGCGTTTGCGCCCCAATTTGTGCCGGCTATTTTCTGCATTATATTGACTCTGGAGGGAACTATCTTAGCACTTTTTCTTAGATGATGTTTATAGGTAAGGACTCGATCCAGTGTCACTCCGAGATATTTAGATTGCTCGTTATGCTTCAGCTTTGTGTGATCGACGCTTACTTGTAAATGGGCGTACGCTTTTTTGCCGTTTAAGTGGAATGCGCGCACTTTTGTTTTGCTAGAGTTCAATTGGAGTTGTCATCAACTTATTGATCAGTATGAATCATTAAGAAGCAATTATTTAAAAAAAAAACTGATAACAAATTTTTCTACTTAAATTGTTGAAGCACATCAATAAATAAAGTTAGAAATACTTTCCGAAATCTACTCCTTAGAATATTACTAGATTAGACCAGATTAGGAACAATTGCCTGTTTGAGTTCCAAGAGAGCTTCCTTCAAGCTTTTAGTAACATGTAGCCGCGCGAAGACGATACGCATGAATGGTCCCCTTGCATCAACCCAAATATTATAAGGTCACCATAATTCTGGGCGTTTTTTTTACTACTTTTGACATTTATTTATAAAAAAGGCAATACCAACTTAATATTCGAAGTAACCTTCGTCACTTTCAATACCATTTCGTCAACTTTCAGGCAGCTATCGAATCCCCGATCGAAAATTGAAACTTTTTTCGACTTCTTTGAGAGATGTGAAGAGGTTATCAACCAGGTGATACCCAGGGATCGAAAGAGATAAAGAGGCTAAATCTGGGGAATATACTGGATGTGATAACATCTCCTAGTCCAACTTGGTGATCATTTCTAGAATCCTTTTTGCTTAGTGGGGCCGTGCGTTGTCCCGAAGTAAAATGACTTTCCTTCTTCCCTTGAAAGTATAAGGCTTATTTCCTCCAAAGCGTCACCAACATGAATCTGTTTCTGATGATAGCTGCAACTTATAATGCACGCTACGCAGCAGATTGCACCATTAACACAGCAACACCTTTTTGGCGCAGACATTTTGTTTTGCGGTGCTGGATTAACCCATGATTTTGACATTGAGACATTGACATTGAGAGAATGACAATTATATCAAAGTATCTACTCTTATTCTCAGCCATGAGTTCATGGACGATCCAACGTTTTCCTTTTTACATTTTCCCCAGCTTGTGTAAACATTTAGAAATGGCTTGCGGTTTTACTTACTTTAAATTCCTGTTCCCGCTCTAGCAGTGTAGAAGGATTTTCCTTTACAGCACCGCTTCCAATTCTTTGCCCGCATTTTTTTTGGCTGTCCCTAATCTTCTGCATTATTTAAGTCAAAGTTTCCAGTTCGGAATTACTGCAATACTTCTTAAGTATTGTAAGAAACAGCATTATCTCTAAAAGCCGCACATATGATGTCTGGAGCTTCCACAGAATTTTTTGTTTTTTCAGTGGAAAGACGAAAAGAAGTCAGTGTCCTAATGTTGCTGTTCGAACGACATCGCGTCTACAATTGATTCTTCAGGTTATATTCACAGTAGGCTCGTATATTATACTTTGCTTAAAAGTTGAAAGATGGCGCTTTAAAATATCTATATGGAAAGAATAAAAATCTGATTCGAATAGGGTCCGCAGTCGATGAAACGTGGGAGCCGTGAATTAAGTTAAGGGACCTAATATACTATCTTTTTCAATATTATTTCATCAGCAAACTATAATTCTGCTAATTTTGTAGAAACAAGCTTATCTGACTATAACTTTTTTACTTAATTTGCTAAAGAAACGAACCCCCTAAAGTTGGAGAATTCCTCCAGGGAATACCCCTTGTTGTTAATACGTCGGAAATAAAAACTAAAATAATACATTTTCCGAGGTTGGCGGGCATTTTGGTTAGCGTAACATGAACAAAAAGTTGTTTAATTTTATGTAACCATTGCTAAAGAAATATTAATTTCAGCTAGGCGAGTAAGCGACCAAGCACGGACCACACCAAAAATTAAAACATTTAAATAATACGGCGAACCATTGCCTGCATAACGTAAGGGTAGTTTTTATGATATTTATTTTTAAATGCCCCATATTTCAGATGCCATATTTCCAACTTTAAGACCCGTACGGACGTTATTATAATTTTTATTGTGTTCGTTTACGTGGTCAGTCACAATGGTCGCCCAGACGGGTCTACTCTCTTAATTCTCATTCGTATGTAACAAGAGTTTTTTGAAATAACAAGGGTTGTTTTCATTTTCTCGCAGCGTGGATTTTGTCAAGTAATTTTTATTACATTAAATTAGTACTACTACTGATATTCTACGAAATTTTACACCGGCCACACATATGCTTTTGTTCATTATCTTCTCATTTTTAGACATTAAAACATTAAGAAAGAATTATTCACATTTTCTTTTATCATTTTTTCCACTGGAAATATTTATTGGTTTATAAGTGTAAAAACACAGCGAAAGTACTTCGATGATGAGTACATATTAGATGACATGGAGAACGTATTGAAATTGTCATTTCACAGAACATATTGTGAGGGTCGGTCTAAGTTTTTGGCTTGACACAGAGATGGTGCAAGTCTGACCAAATAACTATGCTAATTTGCAAGTTGAGATGGCGTGCTGAGAGGTTTCAGATGCGTGCGTTTAGTCGCTTGTTTGTGGTGATTGAGTCAAGCCATCATTTTCGATTTCAAAAATTGATAAAATTGTTCGAGTTTGATAAAAAAAAAGTTCGAGCTACTATAAAGCACTTCATGGATTTAACAGAAATAGTTAAATTCCACTTTAAAGGATTTTTTCCCTTCGATTTTCGTACCTGAAGGCACGCAAACTTGCTGACATAGTAGACATCTTGAGATATTTTACATGCAATTTTGGTTATGAAAAAGCCAAATCAGATTAAATCATCCCCTGATGATGCTAATATGATTAGCGAAACAAGCGTCGAGAAATTAAACCCTACCTATTACTACTAAAAACCAGATTTGGTGTTGTCAAAGTTCAAAACAAAGTTAAAACATGTCAAAGTTGAGTTGCGTTTAGTAGATCTCAAGAGTGTTTAGATTTATTTAACAGCGATTCTTGTGAGTTTCTTCGAGGTTTCATAACATTAGATGAAACATGGGTTTGTCATTATTGACGAGAAACAAAGCAACATTTGAACAGCATTGAAAGCAAATGAACTTCAAATGGAAGTGCGCTAACGAAAGCAATAGCAGTTCCACCTACTGGAAACGTAATAGCTGCGGTTTTTTGGGATTCATGTAGTATACGAGGTGTGCCTATTAAATAACGAGACTGACGCTGCTACATAAGAAGTACACGTGCGCCAAACGTCAGCAACCAACAGCTGTTTAGCTTGAAGCCTTCTCTTTCGAATGCAGTACCCCTCGCTTCTGTAAACAAATCCATATAATCGTAGCCTTCGTTCGCGTTATAGTTTTTTTTTGTTTCGCCGGAAAAATGTTAAGTGTAACAATAGAGCAACGAATTGTTGTGAAATTTCAGTTGAAACTTGAAAAAACCGCTACTGAAACTTAAAATTTATTGAAAGAAGTGTATGGCAATGAATGTTTATCGCGTGCACGGGTTTTTGAGTGGTTTAAGCGTTTTCAAGATGGCCGAGAAGACGTTGAAAATGATCCACGCCCGGGTCGCCCATCCACGTCAAAAACGGATGACAATATCATAAAAATCGGTAATCTGGTGCGATCTGACCGTCGGTTAAGTATTCGTGTGGTTGCTGAAACTGTACAGCAAATTTTACATAACAATCTTAACATGCAAAAAGTGTGTGTCAAAATGGTGCCTAAAATTCTCACGTTTGAACAACAAGAAGCTCGCAAAAATGTTTCTACTGACACTTTAAATGCCATTGAAAATGACCCAAACTAAAGATAATAACATGTGACGAATCGTGGTTTTTTTATTTATGATCCTGAAACGAAGCGACAATCCATGCACGGAAAGAGCCCAAATTCACCGAGAGCCAAAAAAGCTCGAATAAGCAAATCAAAATTCAAAACAATGATGATTGTTTTTTTCGATTTTCATGGGATTGTGTACCTTCACAGAGTTCCTAAAGGTCAAACTATTAATCAACATTATTACCTCCACGTTCTTGCTGAACTCCGTGAAAGAATAAGGAAAAAAACGACCCGAATTGTGGAAGCACAAATCATAGTTTCTTTACCAAGATAATGCGACGGCTCATTCCGCATTGTCTGTCAAGAGGTTTCTAGCCAAGTACAGCATCCCAGTGTTAGACCATCCGCCATATTCGCCGGATCTTGCGTTGTTGCACTTCTATCTCTTTCCTAAGGTGAAATCTGCATTAAAAGGAACAATATTTGAATCCGATGCAGCTGTAAAAGAGAAAGCGGAACGCGTTCTGAAGGAGCTGACACAAAAAGACTTCCAGCACTGTTTAGAACAATGGAAGATTCGCATGGAGCGTTGCAGGGATAGAGGAGGAGTGTATATTGAAAGTGATAATCAGTAAATATTTATGAAATCAAAATAAAATGTTTTACAGCCTCAGTCTCGTTTTTTAATAGTCACACCTCGTAGTACTCATGGACCACAGTCAATACTAGACCAATCGAAGGGTGCTATTCAGGCTAAACATTTACATCTGGCCAAAAAGAAAATGTTTTTCATTACGATAATACGCTTACGCACATGTATCGAATTGTTGCCGTATTCTCCGAAATTGGCTCCCAGCGATGAATTCCTCTTTCCAAATCTAAAGAAATGGATCACTGGACGACGACTCAATTAAAATGATGTGGTCAGAGCCAATACAACCTCTTATTTTGCAGAGTTGGAACGTCGTTTGTCTAAATGTATTCAACTGCAAGGTAAGTATGTTGAAAAATATAATTCAATCTTGTGTTTTCCAATTTTTCGAATGGCCCTCGTAATTCATTTGATCGGTATGTTTAATTTCCAAAGTATTTTGCATCTTTCTATTCATCGGTTTCAATTTCCTTTCTACTATATCTGTAACAACTGTTTAGAGATTTAATATTTCTACAAGTTGCTTCATTGAGAAGATAAAACATAGAGTTACTAATTGTTGAACTAGTGTGATTTTATTTCCTATATGATTTCTACTCCGACCAAGTAATAATTTTACTGATAGAAAGGTCAATAGAATAAATAGAACAGACGTTCCCAGTAATATAACTAATGGATTTATGATGGGTCAGCCCCTTTTCATATATTCCCTGTATTCTTTATTTTACAATTTATAAACTATAGTTTATTACATATAAAACTAAAAGCATTTCACAGTGAAACATTGAAAATAATAAAAAAATATAATAAAAAATGTCACTGCTTTGTTTGAATGTAAATTAATGTTTTCTAAGAGAGAATAAAATAAAAAAAGGTTTTCTATTTAATACAACATATACGAGTCAGAGTGTACTATCAATACATACTCCCTGTTTTAACGTATGGCTCCCGGATATGCATACTTACAAAGACTAACATGAACAAAATATCAAAAACACAAAGATCAATGGAGAGAGTTGAGTTGCAGTAAAATTGTCAGACTGAAAACCAAATAACTGGATTCGAAGTAAAACGAAAGTTAAGGATGTGAGAGAGCAACTGACGCAAATAAGTGGCGTTTCGCTGGCCACAATGCAAGACTGAAAGACAACAGATAGAGTAAACTAATAGAGCAATGTTTTCCCCAACAAGTGTTGTTGGGGAAAAAACGAGAGGTCGACCTCAGGTGAGCTGAAGTGATGATTTTAAGCGAATTAGTGGACAGGAACGTGTTGTATAGAACAAAAATTGATGGACTTGAGGGACGGAGGCCTACGTCGAAAGTTGAATGTCATGAAGGGCAGAAAAGGGGGTTCATTTTTTTCAATTAACTTTCTTGTACCATATTTTTTTTTTAGCTATTGCTACATGACACTAAATTAACTTCAGTGCTGTCAGTGTAGGTCGTTGCAGTGCAATGTATTAAGAGTGGGGGAAACGCTCGGTGTGCTGTTTCACTCAGTTCTTTTGTCAGTATAGCCATGAGTGAGCAACAGGTTCCACCGTCTGTTGCGCAGTGGGTTATAATAGAGTTTTTAACCAAAAAAAACCATTCAAAATACTCCGTTAAAGGTTCAGTAAGGGGACGATACCCTGTCTAAGACCCAAGTGTTTGGTTGAGCCAAGAAGTTTAAGAGTAGACGAGAAAGTGTGGTAAATGTAAGTCATAATCGAGGTCCCAGGTAAAGTGCCATTGCTGACAACATTGGTGCAGTTCGCGACCTTATCGAAGGTGGCCGACGGCTCACTATTCATAAAATCGCTTTAAAGTTGAGTATTAGCTTTGGAAGTGCTCAAACAATTATGAGAAATCATCTTGGCTTCAATCAAATCTGTGCCCGATAAGTTCCGAAGTTGTGGACCCAAGATCAAAAAAACATCCGATTGCAAATCAGTAAGAGACTTCTGAATCAATTTCAACCAGAAGGAGAGACTTTTTTTAAGCATATCGTGGCATGTGATAAAATGTGGGTGCATTATTACATTATAGATTCAAAAAGGGCGAGTAAGGAATAGCGAAGTAAAGACAAAACCTGCCATGTAAAAGCCAAAACTCGTTTCTCAGCCGATAAGATTCTCGCGATCGTTTCTTTACAACTGGAAGAGAGTTTTGTTGATTGATATTCTACATGATCAACGTACGGTTAATGCTGCCTACTACTACCGGCTGTTGGAGGCAACAACATCCGTTTGCAGGAGCAAAAGACGCGTTGTCCCCATCAGAGACGTCCTCCTTCTCCATGACAACGCCAGGTCACACACAGCAGTTTTGACGAAGGAAAATTTGAAGAATGTGCATTGGGAAACCCTTGAACACCCTCCATACAGCCCAGATTTATCACCCTCTGATTATTTTTTTGTTTGCGTCCTTGAAAGATGTACTTGGAGGGGTACGATTCGACAACGATCAAGGTGTTGAGAACTTCGTGCGTAATTGGCTGATGACACAAAGTTACAGTTTCTACGAGCAAGAAATTCACAAGCTTCTAAAAATCCGCTGGGAAAATGTATAGAGAGTGGAGGAGTTTGTAGAAAAATGATGAACAGTTTTTTTGTATTATTTTATAAATAATACATATGTATAAAATAATTCCGGTTTATATTTCATTCACCCTCGTATATTGAAAAATGTAAAATATTGAGTTATCCGAAAGGTTCGTAGGGATTTTCCATTAGTTACTCTTTTAAACGCTTGTAAACTAACATCTGTATTGAAATAGTAAAGTAAGAATGCTGTCTAAATACAAAACAAGATATGTGCAGTTTACGTAGAGAGTTCTGTTGGAGAAACCACGGTGCAAAAGTAATTAGATCGATTCAGGGGCGAAAATTTGGATCTGGAAGACCGACATCGCTCTGACCGTCCTTCAAGTAATGATGCCGAAGAAATAAAGGCTATAATAGCTCCACACACCAGGATGCGTGAAATAGCAGATAAGTTAAATATTGGCGAATCGACCGTTTTCGACCATCTGAAAAGGAATGGGTGGCGACCGTCTGAAAAGAAATATGATGTGTGAATCCCTTACGAACTTAGTGAGCGAAATCTGCTGGATCGAATCTCTTCATGCGATCTGTTGCTGAAAAAAAAATGAGGTTTCATTTCTGAAGCGGATGGTGATTGGTGGTGAAAAGTGGATTGTGTACTATAACGTGCAACGGAAAAAATAATGGGCATGGCCAGGGACAGCGGTTTAAGTACTGCGAAAGCTGCCTTCATCCGAAGAAAATTATGTTTTGCATTTAGTGGGATCGGAAGAGACCCCTACACTTCGAACTTCCTCTACGCAGTCAAACCATTTACACCACTCCCTACTGTTCATAATTAGTTCGGCTGAAGGCAGCAATTGAAGAAAAATGGCCAGAATTAGTAAACAGGAAAGGCGTCGTATTTCATCCTGACAATGCACGACCACATGTTTGAATCATTGTTGAGCTTCAATTGGGATGTGTTGACCACCTTACTCATCGGACATCGCACCCCAAAATTTTTTAAATTGCAAATCTTTTAAAACGGAAGAACAGGGGGAAAAAAATTGTTGGCATTTTTTGACAATAAAGATGTTAATTTTTGGCAAAAAAGCATTATGGATTTACCACTACGTTTTCAGAAGGTTGTAAACAATAATGGTAATTACATAATAGACCAGATAAATATTTGCATAAACTATTTGCGCTTCTCTTTCGCTTAACAATCATTACGAGCTTTCCGGACAACCCGATATATTACAATTATTCAAAGGCCAAAGCCGTTGTTGAATGGAAAAACTCTCAAATTCTTCGAATCATAGAATCGAACGATTTTGAAGTTTGTTTTTTTTATTGTTATCAAATTTGTATTAAGTTTTAATAAACAAAACGCATGCATTTATGGATTATCCGAATATTTAAACATTTGTTAACTTTTTTATTTGATAAGATTAACCTATTCCATTAATCTTTGCAGAAATAAAATCTGTAAATATACCTGCACAAAGGTAAAGTAATGTGATCTGAAAAGAAATTTTATCTAGTGAAAAGAAAACGGATGTTTTGGAATTCCAATTTCAATATCATAACTATTGAAAATTTGGTACGATAGGACGTGCTGACTACATTGGTAATCGTGTTAGAATGCAAAAGGAATCGAAATGCCAATTAAAAAAGATTTTATTGGTTTTAAATTTTCGGGAAGCGAAGCAAAAATTGCACGTTTCAATTCGTAATTGTCGTTTTATGAGTAGTTCAAAGTTACCTTGTGAACAACGATGGTAATAACGACGGAACTGGAATGCAACATCTGTCGGGAAGTCAAAGTTTAGACGCGAACAATGTGTGTTTAAAAACACTGTATGTGCAATTTCCATCATTATAGGACGCTGCTAGATCAATAAAACACAAAGGGTACCAACGACAAAGGCTAATTTATGGAGAAAACATATTGCCAACAAGTCGCAAAAAGTTAATAGATGGGATGCTGTTCCTTGATTGTAATCTCTAATTAAAGAAGCTAGCAGATAAGCCGATTACTCATTTTTAGTGGAAATCGATAAGCCAAATGAGATTGTTGCCATTAAATTATATACAAAGATACTATTTATTATCATACCGACGTTAAAAAATGCCTGCTGTGCAATATATGCGTTCGGAAATATGAAATTAAATTTAATACAAGCGTATTTATGCTTTCTGATAATGATACAGCAAATATCAAGTCGTAACATATATTCCTAGCGTTGTTTTAGTGTTTTTAAAACCATGTAGTTGGATATTCAGAAATACACTTAATTAATGTACAATTTTGATCCATGATATTTTTTTAATTCTTTTTGTAGTGACAAGTAGTTTAACAATATTTTCAGTTACGACTGAAGACAACATTCTTTCTGTTGGTTAAATTCGGTGTTTTCTAGTCGAGTGCATCACTCAGTTTTGGTCAATTTAATCAATACCACAAGTCAATAAATTTAAACTTTTTGGAGGTAACATTGATGAAAATAGATGTATATGAAGTATTTTGGGAAGGGTGGTGGGAAGAAAAAGAGATGACATATATTTGCAATCTAATATTTATTTAATATAAAACGTGTAAATATATCTAAAAGATATAACTGGGGATTATGTGAATAAAAAATATATTACATGATATATCATACAGCGACAAATACTTTAAGTTTTTCCTCTTGTGTTCTGCAGCATCATGTCTTTATAAAAACTAACAGTAGATGCCCAATATAGATGGGTTCCAGTGTCCCTGGTATCTTGATTCAATCGTCCTGAGGTCCTGGTGCAACCTCTCTCCTTGTTCGTCGATTGCTGAACCGAAATCTTCCGGAAAAAATCCAAATGGGAGTGTAAAAAATGTATTTTAAAAGGCATGCGACAACCTAGTATTTCATAGGCTATCAAGAGGAATTATCCGGATTTGCAAAATCGATGACTAGAACTTGCCATTTTATATAAAATTGACTTAACATTTGACTGTATTGTAAACGAGACCGAAACAAACTAATTTATATAAAACAATATAACTGCCCTCTACGGTCTTGAGTAATTCGTACATTGTCCAGTCCAAAGTCAGGTACAAATAATATTAATTATCCCATGATATAAAGGAAAAGCAGGTGCTTGAAAATTGGACGTGCTAGGCCATTTCTGTGAAAAGGTGTTTTAAAAACTACCCAAATGAAACGCAAAAAGAGCATTCTCATCAATGTCAAAAAAATCATGTCGATCTGTGTACATTCAATTTTCCCTTTTTTATTAGGGTTGTGAGATATATGTGGTATGCTACAAAGCGAAGCAGTATTTTTGGGTTTTCTTTGTTAAAAGTGCTAAAATGTCACGATTTCCTGCATCACATGGTTTTAGAAAATAGACGACCTATTGATATGAAAAAAATATGGTGTTACTCTCCATGACATCTGACAGAAGTTTCATATAATATCGCTTGTTAAGATCGAAATTATTTTGTAAATATTTTTGTCAAAAAAAAACGAAATTTGTTGTGCTGACGTATTGAAATGTTAAGAAAGTGTTACATCGACGTCACAATGTTTACAAATGGTAAAAGGACTTTAGTGATGGTAAGAAAGCAGCAGTTGAAGACGAACCTCGTTTAGGAAGACTTTCCACATCAACCAATAAACAAAACATTACCAAAATAAAAAAAAAATGTACTGATTAATCATCGATTAAGTATTGGATACATTGTCGATAATTACTAAAATATCATATCCATCGTTTCAATCAATTTTGAAGAACAATTTCAGTTTGTGTCGGTGGTTTTCTCGTATTATCCCGAAAACACTGAATTGTTTTGGAAAACATCGCCATGTTGAAGTTGCTGAAGAGATGCTTTCTTTGGACGATAACATTCTGAATTGCATAATTACAATTGAATAAATTACATATGAAAGATCGCGCAAAGCCGAAAAAAAAACACGCCAAAGATGATCAAAAATCAAAGTCATCCAACTATTTTTTTTCGAATACGGTATTGCCCAAAAAGAATTCCTTCCAACTGTTCGCTTTCCCTTTAACAGCTTCGACGGACTCAAATCTTGTTCTTTTTAATGCAGATTTCACTTTAAGAAACAGATAGATCGGAAGTCTCCTCTCAAGAAACCTCTTGACAGATAATGCGGAATGAGCCAGCGCATTATCTTGGTCGAGAAACCTTGACTTGTCCTCCACAATTAAGGTCATTTTTCCTTATTCTTTCACGTTCAGTTCAGCAAGAACATGAAGGCTGTAATGTTAATATGATTATTAATATTTTAGAGTTAATATAATTATAATAGATTAATAGTTTGACTTTCAGGAACCCAGTGAAGGTACACAATCCCATGAATATTGAAAGAATAATCATCATTGCTTTGAATTTTGATTTGCTTATTCGAGCTTTTTTGGCTCTCGGTGAATTTGGGCTCTTCCCTTGCATGGATTGGCGCTTCGTTTAAGGATCATAAGTAAAAAACCACCATTCGTCACATATTATTATCCTTTCCAATAAGCTTGGATCATTTTCAATGGCATTTAAAGTGTCAGTACAAACATTTTTGCGAGCTTCTTGTTGTCGAAATGTGAGAATTTTAGGCACCATTATGGCACAAACTTTTTGCATGTTAAAATTGTTATGCAAATTTTGCCGTACGCATTCTTTTGTCAATTCTTACAGTTTCAGACACATGTAATCACACGAATACGTAACCGACGGTCAGTTCGAATCAGATTACCGATTTTTTTGATATTGTCATCCGTTTTTGACGTGGAAGGGCGACCCGGGTGTAGATCATTATCAACGTCCTCTCGGCCATCTTGGGAAAAAGCTTAAACCACTCAAAACGCTTAAAACTCGTACATGCAATAAACATTAATTGCCATATACGTCTTTCAATAAATTATAAGTTTCAGTAGCGGTTTTTCCAAGTTTCAAGTGAAATTTTACAACAATTCGTTGCTCTATTGTTACACATTAACATTTTACCGGCGAAACGATAAAAGAACTCTAATGCGAACGAAGGCTACGATTATTCGAATTTGTTTACAGAATTAGAGAATTAGTACTGCATTCGAAAGAGAAGACTTCACATTAAACAGCTGTTGGTCGCTGGCGTTTGGCGCATGCGTATTTCTTCTGTAGCAGCGTCAGTCTCATTATTTAATAGCCACACCTCGTATTCGAGAAAAACATCCCGATTTGTGGCACAACGATTCATGGTTTTTGCACACCACAATTATTATTCGTTAATTCTTCGCTAAAAATCAAACTAACACCGTTCCACGTATATGTCATATTCACAAGATACGGCAACGTGTGACTTTTTATGTTGGCTCTATTGAAGAAATCATCTTCGTGCATGCCGTTTTGAATCCATAAAAGCCATTTGAAAGAGACTTTGAAGGAACTATTAGAAGTTCTGTATAAATACTGTTCCGAAAACTGGGAAAAACATTGGAAAAAGTATATTCTAGGGGATTAAACTGAGGGAGGGAAAATAAAATTGGATAAATAAATACATATTTTGTGTTTTATTTACAGTCACCTTATTTTTTGATTTTAGTAGTATGATATAACTTAACAGCAAATAATTTTCTGAAAATAGCCTTGCTTGGTATTGGTATTTATATAGGTTTGATGCGAGTTTATAGCAAGAATTTGCACCATTTCGAATTCACAGATGATGCTGGTATGTATAACCGCCAATGTAGCTATGCTATCTATCTCTAATATTTTTGACATTTTTCAAATATCCCGGATTGATAATCCAGCATAATCAATGCCTATAATTCACCCTCGTTTAAAAGAGCTTAATTGGTTGAATGGCACGTTTTAGCGTATGTAGGGCATTAATAATTGAAATATAGATATTTGTATATGATATTAGTGAAACAATATAGCTATTAGATGAGGTGTTTACCTGTGCTTATCCAAAATAAATTAAACTTATTTAAAAATAAATTAATTTTTGAAAAGTAACACTAAAATATAACTGAATAACGATTATTGTATAAAACTAATGGACATACTCAAAGTATCCCAATAATCAGAATCGTAAACGCATTAGTTTTATTATTGGAGTAAAGTATATGTATTATTAGGATAATAATTCTCTCCAGAACAACCCCCTTTGTTACTGTAGTATTATGATCAAAAAGTAACGTGACTTCTTAAATACAATACAAAATTATTTATTTATTCATCCAAATTTATTTTGTCTCCTTCAAACTAAACTCCTGTCACTGCAATACATTTATTTCCAGCCTTCGAAATAATTTTGATACTATACTTCTAGTACTTCCTTCAAAGCGGCCTCCTGAATGGCTTCTCTGAACTAAAAATGTAGTCCACAAAGTGGCTTATTCAATTCAGGGAACAGAAAAAAGTTACACGGTGCCATATCTGGTGAATATGGTGCTTGTGGAATGATATTTGTTTAATTTTTAGCAAAAAGTTACGAATAATTATTGCGGTGTGCCACCCTGCCTTATCGTGATTTTGGTAATGCCGTCTTCATTGGTTGACGTGGAAGGTATTCTTGAAGGTTCATCTTGAACGGCTTCTTTACCATCACTAAGGCCCTTGTACCACTTGTAAACATTTTTTGACAGCCGCAGAAACATTTTCTAAACATTTTTAATTCATCAACACAAGACACTTCGTTACTTAGACAAAATGTAATGCAAATTATTTGCTTGATAAACTTTGCTCCCGCCGTTTTTTTTTTCAAATTTCAAGGCTTTATTGTAAAAAACTGGTTACATATTTATGATTCAAATTATTGCCCATCGTTGGCCACTACTTTCTCCCATTTTTCAGGCAGCATTCGAATCCCGCATTGAAAATACTGATTGTCTTTTGAAGCAATCCACGAATCGATCCAATTGTTGACTTCTTCATAAGACCGGAAGTGCTGGTCAACCAGGCCGTGTGTCATCGATGGAAACAGGTGATAGTTAGAGGGAGCAACGTCTGGAGAATACGGAGGGTGGGGTAAGACTTCCCATTTCAATGTTTCCAAGCATGTTTTGACCACTTTCGCAACATGCAGCCGAGCATTGTCATGCTGCAAAATCACTTTATTACGTGTTTTGGTGTACTGCGGCCGTTTGTCTTTCAATGCTCGGCTCAAACGCATTAATTGCCTTCGATAACGATCCTCTGTGATTGTTTCAGTCGGTTTTAACAGCTCATAATACACTAGACCGAACTGGTTCCACCAAATACAGAGCATGCCCATCGAGCCGTGAATATTCGGTTTGGCTGTCGGCTTGGAAGCGTGGCCGGAATATCCCCATGATTTTCGACGCATGGGGTTATCGTAATAAACCCATTTTTCGTCCCCAGTCACAATGCGATGCAGAAATCCCTTCCGTTTTGCCTTTCAAGCAATTGTTCACAAGCAAACAAACAGCGTTCAACATCTCTCGGTTTCAACTCGTATGGCGCCCAAAATCCTTGCAACTGGGTCATTCCCAGGTCTTTGAAGCGTTTTAAAATTGCTTGTTGAGTCAGTTCCAATAATCTTGCCAACTTTTCTTGACTTTGATACGAGTCTTCAAAAAGTAATGCCTCTAATTCTTTACCTTGAAAATCTTTCGCTCTTCCATTGCTATGCCGGTCTTCGACGTGAAAATCACCTATCTTGAAGCGTTAAAACCACTCATGACACGTTCTTTCACTCATAGCAGCCTCACCATAGGTCTCTGAGAAAATTCGGTGAGCCGCGGCCGCAGATTTCTTCATATTAGAGAAATAAATTAATACCTCCCACAAATGTCGAGAATTTGGCTCATAAACTAACATTTTTAATCGCGAATAACTTTATCATGTAAACACAAATCGAGTACTGGTGCTATGGGGTTATGTTTACAAGATGCCCAAAGGTATTGCATGCCGTCTATGATGTATTTATTTCGACGACTACTTACCGCTAATGTCATCTATAGGAAGAAAACGGCGGGAGGAAGACAAGAATTTTTAAGAATTTTGTTTTATGACTTAAATCGATTGAAAACGTATTTCCTGAAGTGGTTTCTTAAGTTTGGGAAAATGAACATGAGGCCATATCTGAAGAATAGGGTGCTTGATCGATTGTGTTTCGCTTTGTTTTTTCTCAGGGTATTTTATGATCTTTTATGAACGCTGGGACAGTTCTTCGAAAAAAAATCATGTGAGACATTAGGCCAGACATGTCAATTTTTCTCTCGTTCAAACAATGATTATAGAATGTTTCCCTTAGTTGTAGACGTTGAAGGTCGCCTAGAAGGAAGAAAATCAATAATCATATCTCCAACTCCTTTGAATGGTTTATATCATTAATACCCTTATATTTCCAATAAACATTATTCACTAAATGCCTTTAGGAAAATATTTAATCGGCAGAAGACTTTTTTGCATGACTTTATCCACGACCGACGAATTTATCCATTATGAAAAAAGAAAAGCACTCTTGAATTCGACTAAAGCAAACAGCCGCTGTAAACAAACTGATTGGCAGATCGCGCCCAAATTCTGCCAGGCAATTGGATACAGTACATCAAAGTTAGAAATATTTTTTCATTGAGAGAATTTTTAACTAGAATTGTTGATCGAACTTGGATGTAACAGGGAGTGAGTAGGGATATACAGGGAGAAATGCTACCATATATTCAAAATAAATAAATCCTTGAAAAGTTTTATTTTAACATTAGCAGGAATCAAGGCTTCTATCGGAGCCTTTGGTGTGAAACACTAAATGCAAAGAAATTTATCACTAAACACGAAATAACTTGTTTTTTTATTACTCGAGGGGCGTTTCATTAACCACGTTAACATTATCAGGAGATGATTCAATCTAATTCTAAAACTAAATTATATTTTATTTATGTGACAACCGTACCTAATCAATTGTGTAAAAGTTATGAACCAGGAAGTTAACCAAGCGTTACATTAATAATTGAAAAAGTTGACTGTATGGAATAGGTCCTTTATAGTTTAGTATTAGTATTATTCATATGAATATATGGCAAATCAAATAGATGTGCTTTTAATCACGTCAGGTGTAAAACAGTTACCGCAACATCTTACCACTTTGATCTCGTAATATATGACGAAAATATTCGTGAAAGCTGTAATTGATGTGAATTTACCATGGAAAGATACACGACCCAATAGCGCGTAAAAATTATTCGTATTTACCATCAAAATATGTGTTCAGTTCGCCAGATTTTTCGAACGTTGCGTGATATTTCTGGTCACCATAATCAACCAACCAAACGGTCTATTTATCGTTTCGTCGAAAAATTTGAACAAATTGACTGAATTGTAGATGAGTTAGTAGCTAAGTGTCGTCGGATCGCCCGATCCTTGGAGAACATCGCTATAGAAAGACGGTGTGTATGCGAAAATCCGAATTTACCTATTCAAAGTTATTTTAAGGCTTATAAAGTTCAACAAACTGCACAACCAAAGGCAGCTGATCAACATCTGCGTCGAACATTCGCGAAATAGCCTGTAGAGCAGTTGGAAGGCCACCCCTACTTTGGAAAAAAATCTTTTCCGAAGAAGCCCATTCTGGCTTAATGGGTTTGTGAACAAAGACAACTGTTTATAATAACAATGAACAATGTTTTCCTTCAACAAGACTTGTTACACATATCGCTAAACGATCGATTATTTGCAAGAAAAGTTTAGTGAACGCGTTATTTCACGAAATGGTAATGTCAACTGGCCACAAAGATCCTGCGATCTCAAACCCTTGGATTAGTTTTTGTGGGGTTATGATTTAGAAATATAAACCCCGAACAGTTCTTGACCTTAAACGAAACATTCAGGCTACCATTGAAAATATACCACGCGATATGTGTGAAAGAGTAATCGAAAATTGGCTCTCCAGAATGCATTCCACCAGACAAAGCCGAGGGGGACATTTCAACGACATTATTTTCAGAACATAATGTCGTTATGTGTTCTTCAAAATAAAAATTACTGGATTATAACTTATACCAGGTATGTAAATATGAAACCGGAATTTTTGTATAGAAAATATACGTTTATTGTATGAAAATGATAACATATTTTATTCGAAGTATTGCCCATCGCTATCTATACATTTTTTCCACCTGTCTGACAAATTGGGGATGCCACGCCAAAAAAACTGTTGCTCTTTTGAGACCAACCAGTCATCGAACCATTTTCGTACATTTTCTTAAGAAGTGAAGCTCAGCAAGTGCGTGTCCCATCGATGCAAATATGTAGTAATCGGACGGAGCCAAGTGAGTAAGCCGCATGAGCAAGATTTCCCAACTAAATGCTTCAATCGTTTCCTTGGCCAGTTTTACTGTGTGTTGCATTATGATGCATTATTACTTCATCATCATGAAGCAAAATCACTTTGTGTTACTTTTTTTGATATTCTGGTCGTTTATCAAGCAAAGCTTGATTCAAATCGATCATCTGTTGTCGGTAGCGTTCAGTATTAACGGTTTCGCCAGGTTTTAACAGGTCATAATAGATCATGCCCTTCTGATCGCACCAAACACAGAGCATTGTTTCCCGTCCATAGCGATTTGGCCTTGCACTCGATGTCGATGGTTCGCCTGGAACTACCCATGACCTTTTACGCTTAGGATTCTCAAAATATATCCACTTTTCATCACCAGTCACAAATCAATGGAGAAATGACTTTCATTTGTATGTGACGAGCAACATTTCGCAAGCGGTTTTTCGGTTTTCCTGCTGACTTTTATTCAGTTCATGTGGAATCGATTTTCCCATCTTCTGGATTTTTCCCATGGCTTTCAAACGTATAGAGATGGCTTCTCGTATCGCATTTAATCGATCCACATGTTGCTGTAGCTTTTGAGCGTCACCCTCATCCAACAATTCTTGCAATTCGCGGTCTTCAAACTTTTTCGGTGGTCTTTCTCACGTTCTTCGTTTATCACGTCAGAATTTTTTAAACCACTCAAAGCACTGAGATTTACGAAGATCATGCTCAGCGTAAGCTTGAACAAGCATTCGATGCGATTCTGTAGCAGTTTTCTTCAAATGGTAACAGAAAATCAATGCTGTTCGCAAATCGTAGTTTCCAGGTACAAAATTTCAACGCTATTACTATGTTATGCTGTTGTACGAAACTTGTATTGTTGTGAAAATCTTTGTCAGATGTCAACAAGAAAATGGCGCCAAAGACGCCGTTTGACGATAACTACATTGACAGCTAGGGCCATCTATGGACAAATTCCGGTTTCATATTTACAGATCCGGTCGTTATCATTGTGTGTCATTTTAAAGTTCTCCCACTTTTATTGGACAACCCTATATAAATTAAAGCAAACATTTTGTTTAAAGTTAAAAAAAACCATTGTTGAATGATTCATTTTACCTTCCAACCTTGTATAATTTATGAATTAAAAATTAACATATGTGTGTATCAAAAACAAGTAGAATATTCAAAGTTTGCCTGGCTAGCTCTCTAAACACTGCATAATCGGAATGCCATTTATTTCTCTTACTGTGAAATTTCCTTTAATTATTACTAATATTTTTAGCAGGTTTTTTATGCAAATTTTAACGATTAATTTGTTACTTTTTCTTTAAACATTTGAACTTTTCATTTACTCCTTAAAATGGAAATTAGCATTTTGCAAAATCAATATCACCAGATTCAAAAAAACCTTGAAAGTTTTTGATAAATTGAAAAAATGACTTTTTCCAATGACTGCAAATGTTGATAGTTTGGGTCAAATTCATTTCCGTGCTGGATTAAGCACTTCTGAATTTTGTCTATTTACATTTTCCAATCGCATTTCCCTCAGAAACAATCAGGTCTATATTTGATCGTTAAAATGGAACTGATAGAAAAACAAATGCTGAAAGTGCATTGGCAATATCATTGTAATCTCAAAAAAGAAAAGAATGGTATAGATCTGACAGATTGCCAGAATTTTTAACTAGAAACATTAATGGAACTTGGATGTACATAGTGATGTCAGGTAATATGCAATGTCTTAAATAAGAAAAAAATCTTCGCTTACGTATGAATTAAAAAAAATCTGAGAATGTTCTGCGTGTGGCTGCGTTTTTAATCACATCAGGTGCAAAATTGCTGACGCATTCGTGTTACAACTTTAACTTGGCAACTTGTGACTTTCAATTTACGTACATAAAAGAAATTATTCCTATAAAAATGTTAGCCAAAGCTGCAGCGGATGAAATTTTTAAAACAAGTTCAAAGAGTAAAAAAGAAACAATGGATATGTCTTTAACAAATGTTTTTTAATGCGCGAGAAAATTTATACATTTTTTGCTCTGATGTAAAAAGAACTTTCTGTAAAATCAAATGTATATGATAGACGTTTCGCCAAAATTTTATTTGCCATCTTCGGTGCTTACTGTCGCGAGGATCATGACTTTCTTAGATTAGGGTCATCAAGTATGTTTAAAGTTGCTGGCGGCCGGGGCAATCACTCAAGAGTTGATCAATGCTGTTTCGTACATGTTTCATTGGAGATAAATATTAAGATCTCACCCACCCGTTGAGTGTCGATATCGCTTTACAAACTGTATGTGATCTAGTATTATCCTGCTGAAGTATCGTCCTTTATTCCGAAAATGTTCCCTTCCCAGGTTCCATTAATTTCTAGCTCACCACCATTCTAAGCTAGCAGTCTTGTAGTGCGTTGTAAGAGGTAGCACCCAATAAGGGCGATAATCACATACCCCCATCGCAAATAAATGTCGATTAAGAATCAACTGCAGCTAATAATAGCATCATTCCTTCGCCGAATATTTTCATTGTGATTTCGTATAGCAAGGTGGCTAAGATGCTGATCGTCGCGTTGTGAATACTTTTATAACGACCAGAACTTCATCATAGTGTATAATTCTGATCCTTAAACCATCTTATGTATGTCTTCACTGGGGTACAAGCAGCAATATCCATTTGCTATTTCATGAAAATTTAAACCTGCTTCGTTCATATCAATAGCCACATTTCAAATTCGGACAATTGCCAGACCATCTGTTCCCACCATATACACAGCAACACCATTTTGGCGTAGATATTTGAGTTTGTGGTACTGGTTAATTGCTTGCCAGTTTTAACCCACCCAGTTTCTCGCTTATTAGCTTCTGCAGTCATAGTTCTGGAGTGATAGCTATATACCTTTCTCTTCTGATTCCGAGAAGATCTGACTCATCTCCGTTTATTATGACTATGTACCCAAACAAAAGGTCCCATTCAATTCTAGCTCGCCACAATAGTAAGTCGACGTGGTGTGCAGCAACAAGAAGCACCCAACATAAAAGTTACACACACATTTCCATCGTAAGTAAATATCGATTAGTCATTTTCGAAACAGTTTTATCTGAAGCTACAACAAAAGCATTATGCCAGTTTTCGTATTTGTGTTAAAAATTCGTATTTGTGCATAACTCTGATTCTCAAATAATTTAACTATCTGTACAATCGACTCACTATTTCATGAAAACTTAAACCTGCTGCTTTTATACCAAGATCTCGTTGGTTCTCAAATTCGGATAATTGTTAGAAACAACGTGGTGCACGAATCCTTGGCATTCTAATAGTTTTAACAGACCCACTAAAATACTGCTTAGCATAGTAGCGTACGAAAAATACTTCACAGTACGAGTTTGTTCAATCATTACAACATGAAACAAGTTTTTAAACCGTTTAGTTTGCCACATTTCTGGCAATCGCATACAGAAACACAAAGGTATACAAACCTACATATGCAGTAAGTATAGTTTCGGTTAAACTCAAATATATATACTGGGCGTTGGACCTTTTTTGTTTCCCAGTATATTTAGAGGTATTTCATCGCAAATCCCCTTTAATAACATTTCTTTTAGGTGGTCGTGAACCATGTACTATTGGATTAGTTAATTACTAATTGCTAGTGATTTTAGGTTTTACCTGAAAATCGAATGTAAATTGTACGCCTATATTATAAATAATAGATGTGTCAAGTAAAATTCGCACAATTATCAATTTAATGGATTTTATTACATTTGAATTTATAATGTATGAAACATCATCATTGATAGGAAAATGATAACAGGTTTTTCGTCCATTTTTTGTATGTACTTTGTCCAGTGCTGCCTTGAAGATAAAAAAAAATTCTCCACTTGTTAGCAATACAATTTTGCAATGTGTATCTATTAAAATTCAGTTTTAGGTTTCCTTCTGTTCCTGCCTTATATGCAGTATGTCATCCAATACTCCTGGATACAATTTTGGGAATTGTCAATAATTGTCACAAATACTACAAATCATTTTCAGTGCTCTTTTTGCCATCTTGAAATCTTGTAAGCCCCTTTGAAATGTTCCTAGGAACGTAGATCGTAGGAAAATATTTTTATAAGTACTTTTTTGAATCATATAAAAAAATCTGTGCCACCTTTACTCAGCCCAAAACTTGTTTTTTCTGTTGATTATTAATTCTTAATAGCACGTAAGTGCGGAAAGTTTTGAGCCTTACAAAGAAAATACAATGATTTTTCAACGTAATAATCTTGCAATGTAACCTCTACATTTAGACCAATAACGTTCCAGTTTTTAATAGTCTTAGTGTAATGCGATATATCCAATTTTATAAATTAAGCTGTTGCCTGTAAAGATCGGACTTTCGGCAAACGGAACTATTTTCGCTTTCTTCGGCGCACTTTCACTTGCTCCTATCTATTGTTTACATTGCTGCTTCGTCTGCGGCGTGTAATGGAGAACTCATGTTTCATCTACTATTATAAAATGTCAAAGAAATTCGCATTTAGTCGACTGTTAACAAACTCGGTACCCATCGAGCGGAAAGCTTCTTCATACCCAACCATCAACTGAAATGTAGTGGACACAATCTATCGAGATATTCAAAATGCGAGCAAGATCCTGTACCTTTAGCAGGAGATCAATGTTAATTCTAGTGACGTCATTGACGGTCGTAGCGGTTTTAGGGCATCTTGAGAGTTAATCATCTTCAACGAATATACGACAACGTTTAAATTCAGCAGCCCACTTATTTAGCATTGCAAATGAAGAGGAAGAACTTTTTTCGTATGTCCGTCGAGAATAAATCCCTTAAAACGAAGTACTTTATCGCATTTTGAACTTAGCTTTTAATAATTTTTCAGAAAATATCAAAACTTGTTTGATTTTATAATCAATCGTAACAAACGAACAACTAAACACACGCGTCTGAAACATCGCAGCACGCCATCTCTTGGCAAAGAACTTTTTTTCGGTCGATCCTCGTACTTTTTCATATGAAATTTTTCAATATATCACTGCATCTAATAAAAAACATATTTAAAGAAGTATTTTGGGATCTGGTAATAATATTTCTTTTTTAATTTAAATCGTTGTAAAAGAATTTTATTCACTTGACATGTACGCATATGTAATTGTCGCATTTTAATCTGTTGTCCGCTTTTTACATGATTATTCAAATTGATCGTCTTATGTATAATCGATTTAATCACGATATTATTAACAATAATGCTGTAAACTCTAAATGAACGAATTCGTTCAGAGTGAGTCCTTTACTAAAAATAACCGGAAAATAATATCTACGCCAGAACTGTATTTTGTTTTAATAAATAAAATATTACCTGGAATATTTTAAATTACACCTAATGGAGAATCGATAATTGAGGTGGAAAATGGAAATGTAAAAATTTGTTTTACGAATAAATTGAATAAAATATGGCTAGTTTTGCTTAGGATATGATAAATGGTCATTCGGTATTTGTGATTTTCAATAAATGAATAATAATCAACAAATAAAACAGGATATTTTCAGAGAATTCGCTATGAAAAAATAAAATATAAGTTTACATCGTGGTACTAAATAACTGTCAGCAAATTAAGGTATAGTAAAATATAATAAACTTAAGGAATTACTACCTTTATTTAAATATATTAGACGTACAATATTTTCTAAAAAGAAAAAGTATATAATTTAGCAATCTCAGTTTTCTATCTTCCTGGTCTCGAGTTCCTCTTGGTTGGCCAGAACCCCTTCTGTGATTGCCTACCCTCTTTAGATTAGCCTCTCTAACAACTAATGCCTGTAGCAATATTTCTTTGTAACTAGATTTTTAGGAATCGAACCTTTATATTTCTGTATGAAACATAAAGGTAGAGAAGCAGAATGCTTGTAGTTTTTGTGCTATGCGGTGAATATATTGACCATTTGATTTTAGTAGGTATACTGGGTGTTACATACTTGTTCCCCAGTATATAACATAAATCTGAAAATGCTTGTTTTAGAAAGGATACCAACTAAATCAAAGGTTTTTTTTCTTAATGCTAATTAAAGAACTAAACACGAATACCTTAGTAGAGTTTTCCAATAAGAGTGTCGGAACTTTGAAACGTAATAGCAGCAACACTGTTTGAAGTGGAAATGGCACTCACGGACTACTATATTCAGTACATTGTGCCAATTCGCCATGGAAAAATACACGAATTGGGCTCTAGAGTAGTTGGAAGGCGGGCCCCACTTTGGAGAAAAAATAATCTTTTCCGACGAAGCGCACTTCTGGCTTACTGTGTTTGTAAACAAAAATAACTGCAGGATTTGGACCGATAACAATCCTCAAGAGATTCAGGAGTAACATAATCCTCAGAAAGTTACTGCTTAGTGCGGTTCTTGGACTAAAGTAGTCATAGAACCTTATTTTTTTGAAGACGATGATGGAAATCGTATTACTGTTAATGGTGGACGCTATAGGAACATGCTCACAGAATATCTTTGGCCCGAACTGATAAATGTGGAAATAGACAATGTTTTCTTTCAACATAACGGGGCGACTTGTCACATATCTCGCCAGACAATCGATTTATTGCAAAAAAAGTTTCCTGGACGCGTTATTTTGCGAAATGGTAATGTCAACTGGCCTCCAAGATCATATCCTTGGATTCATTTTTATAGAGTTAAGTTAAATCTTTGGTTTAGAGAAATAAACCTCGAACAATTTTTGATTCTAAACGAAACATTCAGGCTACCATTGAAAATATACCACACGATATTTGTGAAAAAGTAATCGAAAACTGGGTCTCCAGAATGCATTTTACCAGGCGAAACCGAGGAGGCCATTTGAACGACATTACTTTCATAACATAATGCCATTATTTGTGCTTCAAGATAAAATATAAATTACCTGATTATCACATGTACTTATCATTGTGCCTCACTTTAAAGTTCTGACATCTTATTGGACAACCCTTTATGAGTAAAGTACTTTCCGGAAAACTTAATAAAAGAAAATAGAAATAAACGAATAAACTAAACATATCTAACAGCAGTTTCTCATTTACAAAATTAACTATATTCAATTATTCTGATGCTAACAACGAAAAGATAAGAATAGTTATAGACGAAACAAGTGCCTGTTTTCTCATTATATTTGTAACTTGCTGTTCTGTAAGTTAGTCACGACATGTATTAACCCCAGAACAATTGTATTATTTGCTTATTACTCCAGTAATGTAAGCAGTAAGCAAATGATCAAGAACTGATGTTTACAGAGTTGGATGGCTTTAAGAATGTTGAACTTTCATCTATTTATTTATTTTTTCTTTATAGAACAGAAAGCAGAAATTGCTCCATATTTTAGGCATCTGTAATCGATACATTTAAGATAGAATTGGATTTGGATTTAAACATATTAAATAGGTTTTAATTAGTTATTAGCATTAATAAGTAATTAGTAGGCAACTTTTACTAGATTTTAAAATATAGACAATTTAAAAGAATTTAAAATTTGTACTTGTATTTTTTTTTACTAAATATTTTCTTTCTCTTCCGTTTCGGTTTCTTGTTTTTTTACTTTTTTTTATTGGTTTTTAATTAAATACATTACATAACTATATTCACCCATGAAACACGCCAACGTTAAATTAACTAATTTTGTTTGCAATTTATTTCATAATATTTTTAGTTATTCTTTTCTATAAAGTCAAAATAAGCAAGTCGGAGGACTGTTCAATGCTCAGGCACTCGCGCTATTATGATCAAAAAGTAAGGTAAGTTTTGTTTTCAAAATGCCTGTGGTATTACTGTCCGTGACTATATCTGATAGAAGTTTCATATCATTTGGAATATTAAATTAAAAATTATAGCGTGTTTTTTTATCACTGTTAAAATTTTTTGTTGGCCATTTTTTAAAATGGATAAATTTATCGAGAAAAGAATTTGCATTAAATTTTGTCTAAAAAATCAAATTTCTTGTAGTGATGTATTAAAGAGGCTGAAAAAATACAGCGATGAAGCTATCTTAGAAAAACACAAGGTTACAAGTGGTACCAGGACTTTAGGGATAGTCGAGAATCAGCTCAGATGCACCTCGTTCAAGAAGACCTTACACGTCAGCCAATGAAGAATACATTTCTGAAATCAAGAATCCTCCTACTGAGTAATCGCCGATTAAGTATTAGAGACAAAACGTCCAAATATGTGGTAAAACAATTAATGGTATTTGCATCACGATAATGCATCATCACACACCGCAATAATTATCCGTCAATTTTTTTCTAAAAATCAAATAAATATCGTTCACAACCACCATATTCGCCAAATAGGCCATCGTATGATTTTTTCTTATTCCCTGGATTGAAAAAACCACTCCGTGGTTGACTTTTAGGCCGATGCCATAGGAACCATTCAAGAAAGCTCGAGTATAAAAATTGTTTCAAAGACTGGAAAACATTTTGGAATAAGTGTATTGCAGTGAGAGGGGATGACTTTGAAGGAGACAAACTAATTTTGAATGAATAAATTCTTTGTATTTTATTTAAAAAGTCAGCTCACTTTTATTCATAGAATTAAGCACGTCAACAGTTGCGCTAAACGATGCCAGTAATGGCAACGGCTGTTTTTAGCATGTGTTGATAAAATATCATCGTGAACGGGAGGAAAATAATGTTCATGTAATTGTCACATTTAAAAACTTTCTGAGTGACCCTCGTATACAATTGCAGCCATTTAAAGGCAGAATAAGTGTTTAAATTAAGTGGTATTCATACAATGAAAATAAATTAGAAACGGATTAAGATAATAAGAAGTTGAATAGATGTGAAAAAATCTGTGGGGGATACAAAATAATTTATCAACGAGGTCAAGGAGATGGCGTAATATCGAGGAGAAAAAAAAATAATGAAAGCGATAATCGCACTCATTTAACAACTATTTAATTTGGAAAACATTGCCGACTGAGCTTTTCCCATTACTCCGGAGCGCGAATTTCACTTTAAAAAGCGAAATCATTGCCTACCGTAAATTTAAACGTTATCTAAGATGAGCCCCTCGTCGTTCTTAATTTGCATAACAAAATCGGAAGTGCAGTTTACCGCTCCTCGCAGCAAACATTAATTCAGCCAGTTTTATATTGTCCCAAAATGACCTGTCAACCGTTATCTGACATCTTAATTGGCGTTTGTCAAGTGTCATATTTTGTTCATTAATAATTCGCCACGGAGAAGTTAATGACAGACTACTTACTCCAAGATGAAAATTAAACACACAAGCACAAAGGAGAAATTCGTGTAGTACAAGAGAAATTTATCGATGTCTATGGGGATTGTTCATTAATCCGCTTAGACTCTGGAAGACAGCGTACATATGAAGGGGGTCCCAGTCACGTTCTAGCACAAATAGACTTTGAGGCTATTGCCCACGGAAACTTTCCTATCTTAAGCCTTTCTCGCACACCCTACGCGTTTACGTAACATTTACATAACCAAGGCCAAAAATTTATAACAATATTTTCGTTTGACACCCTTAACCTTTCTCAAATCTTTCCATTCATCACTCCCTTTCCTTCCGTCAAATTTGTCAAAATGTATATATTTTGATATAACACGTACAACTTTTTTCAAATGCTTGTTAATATATATGATCTTTCAACCAGAAATTTCCTTTTGATGAGTTATATTATTATATACAGTAAAATTATCCTATTACGTATACGCTTATAATGTATGGAACTTTCAATAGATTTTATTTTCTAATATACGAATTTTTATAAGTTTTTATATACGAACTCGCTTATTGCGTACTTCTAATATAAAGTACAAAAATTCCTGTGCCCCATAAAGAGCAAAAATGTGTTTTTAATGCTTTATGTTTTTTAATTTAATACATATTTGTGGGTGATTCGTGATTTAGAAGACGTTTGATTCCATTAAGATGGTTAGAATATTTTTGACTATCGGGCAAAAAGTTTCAATGGATTTCAAAGGTGAAAAATGTGTTGGTGGCAAAGTTTCCAAAAAATAATGACTATCCTAATGTGCACAAATATGATTGGAAGTGAGAAACGCAAATTTCTTGATCAAGGTGTTGTTCATTGTTTAAAAACTCGATGGCTGCTATCGAAAACACGTAGTGAACTGTCTCTGAATTTGATGATGACGATGAGTTGTCTTTAGCTCAATGGCTTATTAAATAAGCTGATATTTTTGACTATCGGGCAAAAAGTTTGTATAAATAATGAAAACAAAAGTGATGTTAAACAATCAGGCATTTGTAAATCCAGATCTTTGAAAAAGAACACTGTTTTTACAATAATGAAAGACAATACCAAATAAATGCACAGTTCCATGGGGTTTTCCAAAAAAAACTAAAGGAACACATTCAAAAGACTACTTATTGATTATTTTAATACTGATGCACTTGATCTTTTTTACAAACTTACCCCAGATCGTACAATGGATTTCAAAAGTGAAAAATGTGTTGGTGACAAAGTTTTCAAGAAAATAATAACTATCCCAATGTGCACAAATATGATTGGAAGTGAGAAACACAAATTTCTTGATCAAGGTGTTGTTCATTGTTTAAAAACTCGATGGCTGCTATCGAAAACACGTAGGGAACTGTCTCTGAATTTGATGCTGACGAGGATTTGCGTTTAGCTCAATGGCTTATTAAATAAGCTGATATTTTTGACTATCGGGCAAAAAGTTTGTATAGATAATGAAAACAAAAGTGATGTTAAACAAGCAGGCATTTGTAAATCCAGATCTTTGAAAAAGAACACTGTTTTTACAATAATGAAAGACAATACCAAATAAATGCACAGTTCCATGGGGTTTTCCAAAAAAAAACTAAAGGAACACATTCAAAAGACTACTTATTGATTATTTTAATATTGATGCACTTGACCTTTTTTTTAAAATTTACCCCAGATCGTACAATGGATTTCAAAGGTGAAAAATGTGTTGGTGACAAAGTTTTCAAGAAAATAATAACTATCCCAATGTGCACAAATATGATTGGAAGTGAGAAACACAAATTTCTTGATCAAGGTGTTGTTCATTGTTTAAAAACTCGATGGCTGCTATCGAAAACACGTAGGGAACTGTCTCTGAATTTGATGCTGACGAGGATTTGCGTTTAGCTCAATGGCTTATTAAATAAGCTGATATTTTTGACTATCGGGCAAAAAGTTTGTATAGATAATGAAAACAAAAGTGATGTTAAACAAGCAGGCATTTGTAAATCCAGATCTTTGAAAAAGAACACTGTTTTTACAATAATGAAAGACAATACCAAATAAATGCACAGTTCCATGGGGTTTTCCAAAAAAAACTAAAGGAACACATTCAAAAGACTACTTATTGATTATTTTAATACTGATGCACTTGATCTTTTTTACAAACTTACCCCAGATCGTACAATGGATTTCAAAGGTGAAAAATGTGTTGGTGACAAAGTTTTCAAGAAAATAATAACTATCCCAATGTGCACAAATATGATTGGAAGTGAGAAACACAAATTTCTTGATCAAGGTGTTGTTCATTGTTTAAAAACTCGATGGCTGCTATCGAAAACACGTAGGGAACTGTCTCTGAATTTGATGCTGACGAGGATTTGCGTTTAGCTCAATGGCTTATTAAATAAGCTGATATTTTTGACTATCGGGCAAAAAGTTTGTATAGATAATGAAAACAAAAGTGATGTTAAACAAGCAGGCATTTGTAAATCCAGATCTTTGAAAAAGAACACTGTTTTTACAATAATGAAAGACAATACCAAATAAATGCACAGTTCCATGGGGTTTTCCAAAAAAAACTAAAGGAACACATTCAAAAGACTACTTATTGATTATTTTAATACTGATGCACTTGATCTTTTTTACAAACTTACCCCAGATCGTACAATGGATTTCAAAGGTGAAAAATGTGTTGGTGACAAAGTTTTCAAGAAAATAATAACTATCCCAATGTGCACAAATATGATTGGAAGTGAGAAACGCAAATTTCTTGATCAAGGTGTTGTTCATTGTTTAAAAACTCGATGGCTGCTATCGAAAACACACAGGGAACTGTCTCTGAATTTGATGATGACGATGAGTTGCCTTTAGCTTAATGGCTTATTAAATAAGCTGATGATAAAACAGATGAAGACAATCTACCTCTGAGAGTGTATCTCTAGAAACATTGATTGTGATCTAAAATTACATAATTCCACTACAATAGACAATTTTGTTGAATTGGATAATGGTCTAACGAAATACATCAGAAATGGCTTTAGATTAGCAGATTTTTACATAGACTGGCCAAGAAGACGAAACGAAGTTTTAATGACGCTAATAAAGGAATAAAAAATATAAAGCGATTTTTAGAAAGTAAACACAAAATAGAATATAAGATTTTAATGAAGTTCATCGTTAGAAATAGAAACGAAAGTGAAATAGACTTTATTTGTAAATTGCCATACGCAAATGCGTATTACAGATTAATTAACAAAGTATTGGGTTAATGCAAAAGTTCGTCGTGAGAAAAATTCACAAATGTTTTCAAAGTTTAATCCAAATTTCTAAAAATTACATTAAATCAATATGACATATTCTGTTTTGTTTGATGAACTTTTCGGTTTTGTCCGGTAGCAGTACAATTTTTCAAGTCTTTCAACGAAGCAAAGTTTTTGCTATCTAAGCTGTCTGAAAGCAATATAAATAAATGGTAGTCGGAGGGAGCAAGGTCAGGAGAGTACAGTAGATGGACCAAAACATCCCAGTCAAGTTGTGAAATTTGTGTCGGGTGGCCAAAGTCGCGTGCGATTTAGCCGTGATTTTGTCTTGATGAAACGCAATACCTTTTCTGTTGGATGATTCAGGCCAAACGCATAGCATAACTTTCTTCGGATGTAAACTAACTTTTGCGCTGGTTGAAGGGGCATCTCCGCGCGTACACCATGATCTCCTACGTTTAACATGATTATACACAATTTATTTTTTATCACCTGTACCATCCGCTTTAAAAATGGATCGATTTCGTTGGGCTTCAATTTCTCTCCATTAATTCATGCTTCATTAATTCATACATCGATCTTGCTAACCATTCCAAGGTGATGTAATCTCCTTGACACTGTCGACGGGTTGATTCCAATAACTTCTTCAATCTATCAAGTTGTTCTATGTTGATTATCACTTTCAATTGGTGATAATATTTCGTTGCCACCAACCTCGGCCGGTCGTAATGCATTGCTTAGATTTAAATTGTTTTCACGAAACTTTCTGAATCACTTAATCAGAAATCGTCAATGGTACCATGACCGTACACAGAACGTATATTATTTTGCGTCTGCGAAGTATTCTTGCCTTTTCAGAAATAATAAAGCATAATATATCGAACATGCTCCTTACTGTCTGCCATTTTTAATGCTTCACAAAATTAACACGATTTCTTTTCCTAGTACTCTCTAAAATTCCTTTTCTCAAACATGCTTTTTTCAAAAGCATCAAAACTTTAGAAGTGTAAAGTAGATAATAGTTCAGTTTTACGCTGCAGTGCCACCTAGTGCCAAAAAATGGGACGAACTTTTGCATCAACCCAATATTTTTTTATTTTAATATATATACATGTGAACACTGAATGACGCACAACCAAGAGAGCAAGCAGGATTTAGAAATTGATTCAGTACAATAAATCATATCCAGGTTGTCATAGAAATGCACACAGGCCATACAAAGGCACAATGAATACACCATGTCATTGTGCTTGGCTTTTATTGACTATGAAAAGGTATTTGACTCAATATCAAAGCAAGTCATAATGGATGCATTGCTTAACCAGGGCACGGATACAGCCTACGTAAACCTACTGAAATCCATGTATGATGAAGCTACAGCGGCGGTTCACATGGATGATCTTGAAGTTAAAATCAATATAGAACGGGGTGTACGGCAAGGTGACCCAATATAGCCTGTTCTTTTCTCTGCCTGCCTTGAAGAGGTATTCCGTAATCTGGATTGGGAACAGGATGGAATAAAAATAAATGGCGCATATTTAAGCCACCTTAGATTTACAGATGATATCGTTCTCTGGTCACAAGACCCAGATGAACTAAAAAAACACATACAAGAGCTGGAAAGGGCAGGAGAACCATTTGGTTTGAAAACAATTTTAACAATTTGCTGAAAACAGAAGAATATCTATTTTAGGAAGCGATTTAGAGGTGGTGGGCCACTACATATATCTTGGGCAAATGATTTCAATAGAGGGTGATACCCCCCAAGAAGTGGAATGGCGCGTTAAGTGTGGCTGGCAGGTATTTAGCAGGCTCAACATAGTGTTTAAAAACGAACTCCCACTTTGTCTGAAAAGAAAACTTTTTGATCGGTGCGTGCTGCCTGTTCTGGTATACGAAAGATGAAAACATAGACACTCATATCATAATCAATTCAAAGACTTTAGGTAGCACAGAGGGGAATGGAAAGGTGTATGCTTGGCATTATAAAGAGGGACAGAAATACATGCACATGGATCAGAGAACAGACGAAAGTATGTGACATCATTGGAAAGATGAAAGAATTGAAATGGAAGTGGGCAGGCCATATAATAAGGCGATGTGACGACAGATGGACCAAAGCAATCCATACGGATTGATCATAAACGTCCACGAAGAGTACCTAAAACACGAGAAAAGCGCTGGACTGCACGAGTTGGAAGTGTGCTGGGAAGGCCTTCATCCTGGAGTGAATCGACAATGGTTGAATGATGATGATGATGATGATGATGATATACACATGTGTGCATATATGTTTTTATGTTGTAAAATCATAATCATTGAGTTTTCATTTTTGTCATATTTTTGTAGGTTTCATGTAAATGCACCAAAAATAAGAAAATTAATAAATATTTTCGTGTTTCTTTTTATCGTACTGTGGATATTAAGCGATTTTAAATGTTACTGAGGTTTACTGTACATTATATTCATCCTGGACACTGTTCTACCTGTAGTTGTAACAAAGCCATCATATACTTGCCGGATAGTTTCATATCGATTTCGTACAGCAAGAAGTTCAAGATGCTGTTCGTCAAGTCCTAGGATACTTCTAGGGCGACTAGAACTGCGTACTCCTGCATAACTCTGATCCATACACCATCTTATTCAAGTCCTCATAAGAGAAAAAGTATATTTGATATTATTTTCAAAACCTAAACCGGTTAAAACTAAAACCAGCGTATTTTCCTTATTTGTCTCCTTCAGATTATCACTTATATGTCTTTCTTCGGATTCACATTTCCCTTCTATCGAGGATGTCGATAATAATAATTTATAACTTTGCTTCAATTTCCGTCCATGGCCTGAATGTATTCTGTATCTATTCGATACAGCATCGTGTGATTTTTCCGATTTTCTGGACAAAAAATTTCCGCTTCGTAGCCAACATATTTAATCGAAAAATGTAATGATAATTCATCTGGAAAAAAAGATCAAAGGGAATTATTGGTCTTTTTGTCTTGAACTGCTTCCAAATTAATATCAATTAATATTTTTTTTAATCAACAAAAGCTATCCCATTTCTAATATTTTAATAGAAATAGTAAATAGAAATTAAGAAAAATATCTGCATAATAAGTTTTAAAATGAGGGCGATTATCGAATATTTTTTCTTCTTCAATATTACGCAGTTTCCACTTTTGATAAATTATTTTATGACCCCTCAAAACTTTCCACCACTGGCGCCAAGCAAATGGAGCAGTTTTTAATGTAACTACCCGATTTTATTACGGATTTAAAGTAAAATGTATTCAAGATAACCCTTTAATTTTACTTAGGCCCTCGTAAAAGCTTTTAATTACAGTACATGAACAGCTAAATGAAATTTACTGATCTACAGAGTGTTTAAATACTTTCGGAATCTATTATCATAGAAATATAGCTGCTTTTAACTTAGTTAGGATTTTTATAACTGGATTTTTTATATAAAGCTATGATCAAAATATAAGGTTACTTTTGGATTAAAAATTCGTTCGTTTTACGTATCGATATAAGTTGATATGACTGTCTTTGACATTTGACAGAAGTTTCATATTATAACGCTCGTTCAGTTATAAATTATAGCGTCTTTTGTAGTTATATAAATTTTTCCCAGCGATTTTTTAAAATGAAAGTTTATCGAGTAAAGAATTTGAATCAAATTTTGCGTAAAAAACGGAATTTCTTGTGCTAATGTATTTAAAAAAATGGTTTACCATGTTACAAGAATTTAGTGATGATTTTAGAAGCAGTTGAAGATGAATGATAATGAATGATAGTCCATGAACCATATTCCACGTCAACCAATGAAGACACCAATAACAAAATCAAGGATCTTGTATTGCATATTAGAGAAAAAAAAGTCCAGATTTGTTGTAAAACAATTCATGGTCTTGTTCCCTCGATTAAAAGACCCACTTCGTGAATACTGTTTTCAATCCATAGAAACTATTCGATAGAGTTCGCTCGTCGCTTTGAAGGAAATACTAGAAGGCGAGTATCAAAACTGTGTCGAGGACTAGAAAAAACTTTAGAATAAATTATTTCAGTGAGAGGGAATTGCGTTGAAGGAGACAAAATAAATTTAGATGGATAAATAAAAGCTTTGTGTTCTATATTAATACTCAGTATATTCTAATATTCACGGCAACGCTTTGATTCCTTCGAGGCGGTATCATTTTGACCAATAGTACCTGATCGATAACTAAACTACTTAAGAACTCCATATAGTATTAACTTTACAAACAAACAAAATTCAATATTCAGTCAGTAAGAGTTACTGAGAATGAATTCCTAATGAATTCCTCAGGTTCCTCACGAATTAAGCCAGACATACAGGCAACAGGACATCACCATTTACAATTCTCTATTGCATACCAAAACGGAGGACTATATATAAAATTAACCAAAAATAACACAGGATGAATGAACTATGTATATATTATACGTTAATAGTTTAATATGATAAGAATAAGATGTGAAATTTTTGGGTAGTTACATCATCTAGTATCCTTCAACGAGTTTTTAGTTGATTTAAAATAATCTAAAAATAGATGATAGGTGTATTTTTGTTTATATGTAGTCATTTGAGAAACTGAATAGTCGTCATTTATAGATGGTGTCGCATAAATATTTTCACTGAACGGTTTAATAAACTTATTTAAACTCTACATTGTACATGGCAGCGATGCTGTAGAAACTTAATATGTAGAAAAAAAGGCATTTAGAGAGGGGAATTTTGATGTAGAGGACGATCAACGATCGATCGAATCCTTGTACTGGAGAATTCCTATAATACCCACTTGCACCACCTATTCATAGACATAAGCAAGTGTACGACTCTGTAATTAGAAGTGAATTATACATAGGAATAAAAGAATTAAAACTATCACATAAAATCATTAATTTAAAAATAATGTGTTTACAGGATACCACCAAGCAAAACTAGAATTCTACTTTACGGAAGGACTACGACAAACAAGGTGATCCACTGTCGATAACTCTCTTCAATTTTTCACTAGAAACAATATTAAGGAGAATAATAATAAATACAAGGGGATTTATTTTTCCTAGATAGTTCCAAATTTTAGCGTATGCGGATGATATGGACATGACGTGTACAAAGAAGGAAGAATTAGAATAGATGATTAGACAACGCGAGGAGGCGGTGTGATCAGTGGGTCAAAGAATAAACTAAATACACGAGATCAACAAAACAAAGAAAAGAGCAACATGTGGATATTGATCTAGTAATAAAATACTTAGGAAAGTATATAGCCCCATCCAAACGAAAGGAGGTTGGAGAATTAGAGCGAATGAAGGACGAGCAACAATCTTTAATAATCCAGATATAGATATAGAATGAGTTGGTGGGACCACATCGAGAATATGGACGGCGAATTACTAAGTAAATATTGGGAAAAAGTATAGGGGTGGTCAAGACTGAAGTGAAGGTTAAGAAAGAGATGGGGGGAGGGAGTGAGGAAGAATATGCAACATATACGAATAATGGAATGGAAAGGGATATCGAAAGCTAGAAAGAACTGGGTAAGGACAACGGAAGAGGCAAGAAAATAATGATACAAAGAGCGGCACTCCTCTATAATTAGTTTATAGAGGTTATGAAAAATGGTAGTAATCGTTCCATGTAAAAAAAACCTAAACCTGGATACCCCTAGGGAGACGCAAAGGATGAGCTGTTAAGCGATAGAGAAGAAGAAATAATTTTGATGTTGATACATTTGGTCTCCATATGTAGATAAAATTATATCTATAACTGATAACGGTTATATGACGAGACGTGTGATTGGTAAGATACTAAATATCAATATCATTACGTCTGTGAGATATTAACGAACACTTGGACTAATCAAACAGCTAGATATTGAGTATAAAATCGATGATAGATCGAGAAAAAATTATTGGACTGTATTTCTGCATACAATACATTATTTATACATGATAAAACGAGCAATTTCTGAAACTTCTATAATGATAGAATAAAATCATGATCAAAACATGGCGAGTTAATGCGGGAGATCGTATCCTGTATTTTTTACTCTATATATTGTTTTATCGCTGGATTAAAACCAAACTGTCGGTTCCCCTAAGTACTATCCACAATCGAAGGAAGTAACTGAAGGAAAGAGGTCATAATTGACAAACGTTGAATTCATACAAACATGATCTCTTTAGATCTTTGCAGTTTCTTCAAATGGTGTAGATCAAACTAGATTTGAACTACTCTTGCCAGAATTACCTGCATTAATTTCTCGTTGTCCACCAGAAAGATACAAGATAACTGATCAAAACGACAGGAAAATTAATTGTATTTTCTAATTTACAAATTGGTTATTTTAAAACTCTAAAACAAAAAATATGGTGCGAATATATGTCATTAATATAGAAAGGGTTTAGAAATTATTTAACAGGAACCTAACTTTACGGTCAGCAAATCTCTATGTAGGTTGAAGAAGTTCTCCAGCAAAGCCGGATACAATATTTGAATTGTCGTCACCCTCGTAGTTGAGCAAGAATGCTTCCAACGAGGCAAGTTTCTAAAATAATAGTTAATTTTAGATATAAAACGGAATACTTGAAGCATAAACTCGTCTCAAAAGTTCTCGACGATCTCCTTGTAATATGTATTCATTCCGTCAAAGTAAAGTGGAGGTATGTGTATCTAAGTTTCAAATTAGAGAGCCGTGTACCTATTTACTGTTATATACTGTGCAAAAAAGTGCAAAAGAGTATTTTTTTTTGGTTTAACATTAACTTTGGGTAATTAAATATTTGGCATTGCTGAAAGGAGAAATATATGAATTTTGGAAAATAATACATACATTAATAACTCTAATATGTATTCACGAACGGACGAGCGCGAATGGGAATTGGGAGTGAATCAGAGAAGTAGACAACAGGCATAATACAACTATCTATAAGAAAGGGAATCCTGAATAATAGGTTACAGGTTGACCCCGAAGCAATCATACATGATTATCAATGAGGTTTTCGCTCAAACAGATTAACAACTAAAAATACGAGGGTGAATCAAATATAAACCGATATATTACAATTATTTTCCTCAGCCATTCACGAGGGGGCTGTCAGTGTAGGTCATTGTAGTACAATGTGTTAGAAGTGGGGAAAACGCTCGGTGAGCTGTTTCACTCAGTTCTTTTGTCAGTACAGCCATAAGTGGGCACCGTCTGTTGCGTAACAGGTGTTAATAAAGTTTTTAACCAAGGAAGGCGTTAAACCATTCGAAATATTAACTCAGTTAAAGGTTCAGTATGGGGACAATATCCTGTCTAAGACCCAAGTGTTTGCCAAGCAGTTTAAGAGTGGTCGAGAACGTGTGGTAAATGTAAGTCATAATCGACGTCTCAGGTCAAGTTGTCACTGCTGACAACATTGATGCAGGCGACTCACTATTCATGAAATCACTTTAAAGGTGGGTATTAGTTTTGGAAATACTCAAACAATCATCTTTTCTTTAATAAAATCTGTGCTCGATGGTTTCCGAAGTTGTTGACCGAAAGTCAAAAAACATCTGATTGCAAATCAGTAAGAGACTTCTGAATCGGCTTCAGCAGGCAGGAGAGACTGTTTTGAAGCGTATCGTGACGTGATAAAACGTGGGTGCATTATTACATTCCAGAATCAAAAATGCTCTGGAAATGGCAAAGGAAAGACGAAACCCATGTAAAGGCCAAAATCCGTCTCTCAGCCGGGTTCTCTCGGCTATTTTTTTCGAGTGAAAGGGAGTTTTGCTGGTTGATTTTCTACATGATCGACGTACGGTTAATGCTGCCAAGCACTGCCAGCTGTTGGAGGTAACAAAATCCGCTTACAGACGCGGTGTCCCCACCAGAGACATCGGTACTCGTTGTCGTCAGAGATTACAACGCAAAGCCACACACAGGTTTTGATAAAGGAAACACTGGAGAATATGCATTGGGAAACCATTGAATACCCTCCATACATCCCAGATTTGTCATCCTGTGATTATTTTTTGTTTTCGCCTTTGAAAGATGCACTTGGAGGGGTACGATTCGACAATGATGAAGATGTTGAGGACTTCGGGCGCAGTTGGCTGATGACCTAAACTCGAAGTTTCTACGAGCAAGGAATTCGCAAGTTTCCAAACCACTGGGAAAAATATGTAGAGCGTAGAAAAAACTATGTCGAAAAATGATTAGACAGTTTTTTTCTATTATTTTATAAATAATAAATATGTATAAAACAATTCCGGTTTATAATTGATTCACCTTCTTATCTTCATAATAAGAAAATATAGAACAAATATACCAGGCGTGTAAATAAAATAATGAGACTGGTGGATAGCGTTCGGTCTGGCAACACTATTGACTTTCGCTTTGGAGTCACTTTCTTTAGTAATTAATTAATTCTTTTAGTAACCCGGATTTTTTTCTAGCGCGTTCTGCAAATAAGCGAAAACAATTTCGAGAAATTTCAGACTGAGCCACACCCAAAAAGTTAACACATGTTTCTCTCCTGTTGCCCTTTTGATCCTGCGAAAGGTTTTCCGAAGCCATTTTATTTTCAAACAGATTTTCTCTCTTCCTCGACCATTCTGATGGATCATAACACACATGGTCCCGGATTCTTTGGATATTTTCATCACTTCTTACAGTTGAAGGCCTTCCGCTGACAGGTTCATCTTCAATAGAGTCTCGACCTCCTCAGAATTTTGTAAACTACGTAAAAATCAACCTGGACCCTTGACAAAAAAACAATGTTTCTATAGGTCCGTTGAAGTTCCAAGCAAAATGCCATCGCAGTATGAAGTCTGAAACAAAACTTCATAGCTTACTGTTGCTCGAAATTATTGTCACGCATTTTCGGAACGCAACAGAAAAATCCGGTTCATGAAAAGAATTGCAACGAACCACAAAGTGATTCCAGTTGAAACTCGTATTGAAGACTCATCAGATGTTGATCTGCCTCCCCTGTCTAACAATGTTGTCAGATCGAGTGCTACGCCGCCGGTCTGAATACTGTATTAAACACCTCGTACATACGAATATGACATAGATCTCTACACTCTATATACAGATCGTTACATAGCATTAGAATACCGCAAATGTTAAATGACATTCATATACTAGGCATACTTGATAAATATATAAGATTAATTAAAACTATTCTGAGAGAAACTAAAGCCGTCGTCAGGGTAAATGGAGAACTATCCTCGCCATTTCATATAAATACTGGGGCCCGACAAGGAGACGCGCTATCAACCATAATCTTCAATCTCGTTCTTGAAGCTGTTATTAGACAAACCAATATTAAAGGTAATAAACTAAAATAGTCTTAAAGAAAGTGTAATCAGCTGATTATGGAGAAAAAAGTCCTTGTTATCAATGAGAATTAGATTAAATATATGGAAGGAAAAATAGTTCAAAATAATAGATATAACAGCATTCTTTAAATTTGGGCGTGGGTTTCGTAGACCCACCCCGGAAAACAATAGTTGCTACGAAACCTGATATGAGGTTTCGTAGCAACAATTGTGTAAATAAAGTAATGAGACTGACTTTTTTTATATATTTTTTAATCAATTGAAAGTAAAATGTTACATTATCTCCTTAAAAGTAGTTGCCATGGAGACCATTTGCCTACTCTTCATAGTAGTGTAGGGATCAATACAAGAGGCTGATGGAATATGAAGAACCTTCATCAGCACATTTTGAATTGAAATAACTAACAAAATTCTCGGATATATACAAATAGAATTCAAGTAACCAGAATTACAAAGATATTATTTCACAGGAGACACATAACGAATGGAAATAGAAGCAGACAGAGTTTGAGATGGTTGGATGACATGGAGGATGATCTCAACGTCGAGATGCATGGGAAACAATGGTGAGGGAGGGCTCGAGAGACAGAGAGAGAGCTGAATGGAAAAATAGTCAGATAGGTAAGTAGGAACACTGTCGTCATGTAAAATATACAGGAAAATAATTGTTGAAAGTTTATAGTTGAAAACTTTTTTTTGCAAATCTTTTTTGCTTTCCTCACTACTTCAATCACTTCAAGAGTTTGAATTATTATACTTTGACTATTGCATTTCCAGACATACAATTTATAGTTATACTGTATAATAAACATATTCAGTTCCAAGCAAAACTTTATTCCATCTATCAAATTAGTATAAAAATCCAACCGTTATTTATTCGAAAATCCTAAGAGAACCATCCATGAAATATTCTCTTTCTCATTTACAATACAAACGAATATATTATCCAACTAAAGTTTTTGTTTTAATTGAAGACCATATTATAAAAACGTTGTTAATTTCTTTAATCCCGTATGACATATTAAAATGAGTCATTCGAAATTATTTTATATATATATATATATATATATATATATATATATATATATATATATATATATATATATATATATATATATATATATATATATATATATATATATATATATAAGAGAGGCGTTTGTTGTTAGCCTTCCTTTGTGCCCATACTAATTTCATTCTTTCGCTATGAACTGTTTTTCTTTCGTCAGACCAAGTTGTTCCAGTCTTCCTACATTTTTCTCCCTGGCCAACCTTCCAAACGTCAACTTTGTGTCTGAAACAGCCTCTATCCTGAATTTCACTTTGTGTAATATTTGCTGATCTTAGGTCATCTTTAGTTGCAGCAATCCATTTAATTATTTCTACTTTAGCTCTACTCCTATTTTCATAAAATCCGACTATTTTTCTAGTTAGCCTACTCGGATTCATCTGTTTTATGTGTCCGTAAAACTTAAGTTTTCTTTTTCTCATATCGCTATGTATATCTGTGTATTGTTTGGTTTCTTGTTTTTTCTCGTCGGTATGTTGTGTTATTTATTTGTTTGGGGCCTAGGATTTTTCTTATGATTTTCCTTTCCTTCTTTTGAATGTCCTCAAAGTCTCTCTTTCTATTCAAAATGAGCGTTTCTACCCCATATAAATATTTTGTCTTAATAACTGTGTTGTAATGTCTCAGTTTTGTGTTTTTAGATAAGCATTTTTTGTTGTAAATATCTGTGCACAACATAATGTGTTTTGAGAACAGAAAATGAGCAGAGAAGACTAGATCAAGGGATACAATATATTTTCGAGTCAAAAACAAAAAACTTAAATACTAAATAAAATATTAATAAAACTATCTAAGGTAAAAGTTTTCTTTATTCTATAATCTTTCTATTTAATTTTATTTATATTATTATATTTTTATTTTATTCTAACATATAAACTTTTGACTTGAACTGTATTTAAAAAAAACAATACTTTTAAATATTGAATAGGAACTCCTCTACATCAACAAGATTACATAAAGCTTTGATATATGGTGGAAGTGTACACCCTAACAATTCTTTTTTATATACGATGATTCAGTTTCACCCTCATGCATTCACCCTGCCAGGCTTATATTTAAGAATAATAAGAAAGTATATGGGATGTTTTTAGAAAGATCATACAGTATGCTGGTTTGTCAAATTTCATATTAGTTTTGCTTGAAAAAGGAAATTAAAAATAATAATATAATAAAGGAAACGACAGTGTTACATGAACTACGTTACGGACAAAGAAAATATTTCCATACTCGTTTTTAACTTTCGCTTGATATTCCACGATATTTCTTTTGGTAAGATTATTAACGTCCACTGCTGTATAAATAGTGCTCGAAAGAATGCAACCAGAATAATGGTGGTATCTCTAATAAATTTATGGACGCCGTCCTGACAAGCTAAATCAAGAAAATGTTGTAAAGTCCTCGGAACAAAGATTTTTCGATGCTGAAGACGAATATCGTTGCATTTAGGCTTTAAAATTCTAAGCCAATAAAATAAACTGTTTTGTTCTTATTTTGCCATTTTTATCACAGTATAATATATATATATATATATATATATATATATATATATATATATATATATATATATATATATATATATATATATATACATATATATATACATATATATATATATATATATATATATATATATATATATATATATATATATATATATATATTATATATATATTATATATATATATATATATATATATATATATATATATATATATATATATATATATATATATATACTTGAGAAGTTCGCGTAGAGGCACCTACTGAGCAGTAAAAGAACTATATAAGCTATTTACATTTTGAAGTTTTACCCTTTATATGAACATATGTGAAGTTTCAAGTTGATCTGTCAATTCATTCGTACAAAAACAGTAGCTTAAAGTAAACCTATTAGTGTTTTTTTTAATGGAAAATATTGAAAATCGTGCAGTGATTAAATTCTTTGGAAAAAAAGGTTTAAAGGCAATGGAAATTCATAATGAAATGGTAAATGTATTAGGGGAGTCTGCTCCTTCAAAATCAATAGTTTTTAAGTGGGCAGATGAGTTTCAACGTGGTCGTATAAACCTGGATGATGATCCTTATTCTGGACGTCCAATAAATGGAACTACTGAACAAATAATGTTTTTCTATACATGATATGGTTATGGATGACAGACAATTGACATTGAGTGAAATTACTAAGCCATGGACGTCTCAACTGAATAGGTGTTTCATATTTTGAAAAAGGAATTAGGCTTGAGAAAGCTATGTGCAAGATGGGTGCCGTATTTATTAAATTCTGATCAAAAACGACTTCGAGTAATACTTTCTAACTAACATTTGGATCGTTTTTGAAAGAATAAAATATATTTTAAACGTCTTTTTGTAACTATGGATGAGACTTGGGTCTACCACTATGATTATGAACTGCAACAACAAATCGCAGAGTGAACTGAGACCGGTTGCTCAGCTCAGAAGCAGCCAAAGAGGTCAAAATCGACTAAAAAGACTATGGCATCAATTTTTTAGGATGCAAAAGGAATTTTGTTAATTGATTACCTTCAAACCAGTAAAACAATAACAAGACAGTATTACTCAAACCTTTTAGATCAATTGGATGTAAAAATTCGTGAGGAAAGACCTAGTTTAAGAAAGAAAAAATAATATTTCATCAAGACAATGCACCGGCTCACAGAGGTGTTCTTGCAATGACCAAATTGAAGGAGTTAGTATAATTTGTAGTGATAAATTGTTAGAGCATCCACCATATTCACCAGATCTAGCCCCCTCTGAGTTTCATCTGTTCCCAAACCTCAAAAATTCCTACATGACAAGCGTTTTTCACTAAATGAAGAAGTTATAGCAGCCTTAGAAGAGTATTTTGAAGGACTTCCAGAAAATCACTTCAGTACCGCTAGTAATAGAATAGCACATAAGTAGATGTATATAGAAACGTGTAAAATAGCAGAAAAAAATATGCCGTCTTATACTTTTAAAATATGTCTACTTTTTTAATTACAATATAGGCACCATATACCTAACACAGCAAAGCAGTGGCGGCTCGTGAGGGAGGGAGTTGGGGCGCCGCCCCTCCAGCATTTATTACAGTAAACAATTTTTTAGAGCAAAATACCATATTTTATTTCCGTTCAGTTTCTTTCATGTAACTTATTTTAAGATATTATTAAAAATTAAAATCTCCAAATGTAAAAGAACGTCTGTCGACCCATCACCAAATAATGCGGATAAAAATTCCATCCTTTCGCTACAATTTTTACATCGTTGATAGGACCTCCAGCGACCGTACGCCACCGTCATCTTATCTCGTCGTTGGCGTTACATGTTTTGTTGGTTGACAGAATTTGGGAGTTTAACCATTTTCTAAAACATGCGATTTGGATGTAGATTCCCTGCGACCAAGCCTATCGGTAATAAGTTTTAAACGCTGATTCGACGGGTACCGAGAGTTTGATATGTCTCGCGTTGCGTATTTCGTTCGCCCCGCGAATACTTGTTTTGATTTGGGATTTGCTACGTGTATATACACTGAGTAGTATTTTTAAACCAAAATAATCAACCTGTAATTACAAATATGACGGTGTCTGATTTAAAACAGTTAATAATGACTAATTTAAGTTTGGAGGAGAAAGTTGAATTCAAAAATAACGGTCATCCCACGCTAGTGTTGAATTCGAGTCAAGTTCAAAGAGAATGTAGAAATAGCAAAAAAAAATCTTCAGCAGCACTATTTTCTTCTACGCCCTCCCACTTTAAAAACCCACGAGCAGCCACTATAGCGAAGCTAAAACATTTTCTCATTATGGTAACATCAAAATACGCATTGAGAAACCAAAAACAGAGATTTGATGTTTTAGCATCTCTTAATTGTGTAATCACTAGATTTGAATCCTTCCATAATCATTTTAATTATTTGTTTGATAAAAACGTTCTTTGGTGCAGTTCAAAGAAAATATCCGACACGAAATGGCAGCCATTCTTGCGATTATGTGCCGAGCCGTCTTAAGGAATTTTGCTGTTCGTTTAGATGAGTGCCGTGAGCGTGAAGGTTTACATTTGGATCACATTATTTTAAAAAAGTAATTTCCTAAAATGTAGATTTCAATAATTAATAAAGGTTTTTTTTTGATGGACGTCTGCCTTTTTTTTATATCGATATCGTTCGTGATCGTTTCATCGTTCATGATGAAAATTCTCTTTTATATGGAATTCTCAATATCCAATTAGTATGGCTTAGAAATAAAAGTTCAAATAAATAAATAGGCGAACGGGACGATACAAGTTTGCTTATAAAAAGTGTAGTGTAGTAATTATAAATAATATCAATATATTTACAGTAAATGCTTGTAATAACCTTATATTAAAACCTTTACAATCAAATTCCATTATTAAACAACGAGATAATGTCGAAATAAGGAATAAGAATCTGGACGTGAACCCAAGTGAAACACGATACTTTAAAAGCTACTACATCATTATTTTCGTTATCTACGCTAGTTAGACTTGGCATAGACGCGTACATGTGTAAAAGAAATATTCGCAGCTACGAACAAAACGTAAATGGCATGCAAAGCGGCAATTCATATATGTAATCTACATCATCGGTGACTATTTGTATAGATGCTGTCAATATAAGGGTTGAAAGACATTAGTTTGCTCGCATGCTTGAAGATATCCACGCAGTGCACTAGACTACTTCGTTGCTTTTCTTTTTTGTTGGTACATTGTAACAATACGACGTTCAATTTTATTCACTGTGGAATATTTTGTAACATAAACTATAGAGTTAAACATACAAGGTGCGTCTTAAAAAAAAAACAAAAATATTTATCATTTCGGGAACAAGCATTATTTTTATCCAAAATAACGTTTGCACGGTCAATTAGGTTGATGAATTAATTTTTGAGCTCGGTCAAAGATATGCCCTTCAGGATGGCGGTCGACGCCTTTTGAATGGCTTCAATGTCGGCATAACGCTGTTCTTTCATCGGCCAATCAAGTTTTTCGAAGAGGTAGAAGTCGCAGGAAGCTAAATCAAGTATGGGAGTATTGGAGTATGGGATGGTTAAAATGCCATTTTTGGTCAAAAAATCAGTGATGAGCGTCGAGCTCATTGGACGGCGCATTATCGTACAACAAGCACCAGCGGCCTTGTTGACTGTATTGTGGCCGGGCACGATGAATACGCGACAACAGATGCTTCGTTACACCAAGATAAAACACAGCATTAATCGTTTGACCAGGTGGAACACAATTTCCTCCGAACCGTAGAAACAAATCAACATTGCTTTAATTTTTTACTTTTCTAGGATCCTAGGCTAGGGTCCTTCGATTCGGCACTTTAACGCTTGGTTTCTGGATCATATTGAAAACACTACGTCTCATCACCAGTAATAATGCTGAACTTGCACTTTTATATCTTTTTCGAATCTTTGGATTCGGAGCAATTTTTGGTCGTCAGTCAATTCGTGTGGAACAATGCGTGCACAAACCTTGTGCACACAAACTCGAAATTCCAAATGATCGGTCAAAATAAATCATCGATGAATTGAACCTTTGAACATGTTCAATTCCATTTTCATGTATCGCAAGGAAGATTTTGGAGGACAATTTCAATGTTCAACCACGGATTTTTCGGACAAGGATGTTCGTCGTCCTTGATACCCTCACGACCTTCCTTGAATCGTTTAAACCACTCGTGGACTCTGCCACGGGATAAACAATTCTCACCACACACTTGTTTCATTAATTGAAACGTTTCGGTGGATGTTTTAACAAGTTTGAAACAAAACTTAATATTCGGTCTTTGTTCGATTTTCATTTTTCGACCGATGGTATAAACACACTAACATTTTAAACGCGATAACTTGGCTTCTAATGATCCGAATGTCATGAAATTGTATCAGAACTGCAGTGAAAGATACACCTTTCCAACGTCTTCCCCCGTCAAAAGATGGCGTTACTAGAAATAGCTTTTTTTAAGTCCTGTTTTCCGTGAGACGCACCTTATATATAAATTATCAGATCATTAATTACAACCTAAACAATATTAGTAGTGTTCGAAATAATACATTAAATACTAGTGCCGTTATGGTTTGGTAAAACTTGTCTATTAAGTCAATTGATGCAATTAATATAGTTAATGTTTCGTTAAGGTTGTATACAGCGTGTATAGCAGTGGTGAAAATAGAAGATCGAACATCCGATCAGTTTTTCGTCAATAAAGAAACCAGGCAAGGATCCTATCGCCAATTCCATTCAACATTTATGGTGGATATATCATGCGCAGAGCTTTCGAGGATTGACCGGGTGGTATCAGAATTAATGACATTAACACTTTTGTGAGCTCGGCCCAGTAGCTGATCTTAATTATCAAAAATATAGAGGATGAAAGCCTGAATGATTATCGACCATCAAAATAACAACATGCCCAAAATCAGCCAAAAAGGGCAATTTAAGGTAGTGAGACAATTCGTCTATCTTGGGGTTTTAATATTAACACTCATGAGATCAGAAGAAGATGCGAAATGGTACGAAATACGAAGGTTAATCAATAAGTACCAATGTTTGAAATAAAGATGTAATTTTTTCACACCTTTAGAAAAAAGCTCATATTTTTATTTTTCAATGTAGTCTCCTTTTAGATCTATAAACTTTTCCAAGCGTTTCTCTTTTACTTTTTAAGAAGCCGTCTAAAAAATACGATTTTTCAAACTCTCCAAAATACGCTTCTGTCTCAGCGATAACCTCTTCATTTGAGCTGATTTTTTTTCCTGCGAGTCATGTTTTCAAGTTAGGGAATAGAAAAAAGTTGATGGGTGCCAAGTCGGGCGAGTAAGGTGAATGCGGAAGCAATTCGTGCAGTTTGGCCGCAACAATTAACGATGAATGTGCCGGTGCGTTATCGTGACGGAAGAGCAGTTTTTTCTTAGCTAAATGGGGCCGTGTCTCCTTCAACTTCTTACCGAATCTGTTCAAGTGTACAGTGAGTTCACTGTAGTACTGCCCTGGGGTATCTATGAGGATTATTCTTTTGCAATTCCAAATCGTGGCCTTAACCTTTCCGGCTGATGGAACCCTTTTTGGCTTCTTCGGAGCAGATTCACCCGAAAAAATCCATTGCTTTGACTGTCTATTGGTCTCTGGCGTATAATAATGTATCCAGGTTTCATCAACGATGACGACTCGACGTAAAAAGTCCTGGGGATTTCGCTTAAAGCGGTCCAAACACTGCTTTGAGATTGTTAGTCGGACCCGCTTGTTGTACACCGTGAGCAATCGCGGCACCCATCGGGCCGACACTTTCCTCACACCTATCTTATCATTTAAAATCTTGATTGCCATTCCGTACGAGACACCTACGACCTCAACTACTTCGCGCACTTTCGTTCGGCGATCAGCGAGAATCAGGTCATGGACCTTTTCGACTATTTCCTTGGTAACCACGTCTGACGGGCGGCCTGGCCGTTCTTCATCGAAAACAGTTGTACGACCACGCTTAAACTCGTTAGACCAATAACTCACGGTTGTCATAGATGGCGAAGGGGCCTCATAGGCAGCATCCAACTTCATTTTTATTTCTTCGCATGTTTTTCCATCCAATAATAAAAAACGAATTACGGATCGATATTGCTCTTTTTCTATTTTATCGAGAAATACAAAACACTAATGATACAACTGACTGTCAAAAAAAATAATAACTTATGAATTTATCTGAAATTCAGCATGGGGTCGTTTAACAGTCTGCAGTACACGATGGTAATGTCAATTTCACTTGTCAGCGCCATCTGTTATCAAACATGGGTACTTATTGATCCATCCTCGTACAATGCGAAATTTGCAGCAGATCTGGAGATAGAGGGACATAACACAGAACACAAAGAAACAGATAGTAAAAACCTTAGTTTTTGCGATACTGGAAAAACCAAGGGGTATATATTTAAACGCACTGATCCTTTTGAACTTTGGTGCTGACGATGGGTCCATCGCATTCCATAGACTGTCAGACAAACAAACGCATCCGTTATTCAAGAAATTAATGGACCCACAAGGCTATTTCAAATTATTCATGAACAAATACTAAAATTATTTGGCCACTTTCAACGCAGAGATGACTATAACTTAGAACGACTGGTGGTACAAGGACGGATGAAGGTTTCTACATCATGCGGCAGCTCTCCACAAAGATGAACAGACCAAATTATAAACCTAACTGGTACATCTCTCCAATATACAACCAAGAAAGTCAGAAATAGAGAACGCTGGCAAGAAGTAGTTCGGAAAGTATACGAACGGAATGAGTTTCCATAAGTCACGACGCTTCTGTAACGAAGAATATGAAGAATAAGAAAAGAAGAGACGCGAAAAGTTCGACGTGACGCGACACTCGAAAAGTTCTCGGCCTGACAAAGAAAATCCAAGCTAGTTTTTTTTATTTTTTAACAGAGTCAACTTGGAGTGCAATATCATTAGACCAACGGCTTTCCAATATTTTAATACCCTCAGTATGATCTTTTTCCAGCAAGTCATTCCTTCACGTTTAGAAAGAGGAAGTAATTGCTGAGAGTCCGCGAATGTAGCGCATGTGAAAGCACTTCGATGCCTAGGTCATAGGGTTTTGCAACAACTACCAGAGATGTGTGTATAGGCGCATTATTAAGAAACAGAACTTTCTCTTTGACTAGATGTGAATGTTTAGCCTGAATAACACCCTTCAATCGCTTCGATTGTGAAACGTAAAACTACTCGGTAGTGATCCTGCCTTTTGCCACGTAGTCTATGAACATCATACAACGAGAAACCGTACTAGCCCTGACTTTCCTGGAGATGGAGTCGTTTTCGCTTTTATTGGCGCACTTTCATCTGGTCCCACCCACTTTGGTGTTTCGTCAGCAGAATAGCGTTTGAAAGTCTAAATCTTCCTTTGTCTATCTGAATGTTTATAATATTAGCAAGCTCGCATTTCTTGCAGAAAAACTTTGTTGCTTCTCGCCGAAAACGGTTGCTGAAGGTTATCGATTGTTGGTTGAAGCCTATGGTAAACATGCTCTAACCCAAAAATCTTATGAACGATGGTTTAAACGCTTTAAAAGTGTTGATTTTGATATAAAAGACGAGGAGTATCGAGGACAGCCGAAAAAGTTTGAAGATGCAGATTTGCAAGCATTATTGGATGAACACACAACTCCTACATGGAAACAATTGGCAGAAGCATTGAATGCTGCCCAATACACAATTTCTGAATGACTACACGCATTGAAAAGATCCAGAAGCAAGGAAAATGGGTTCCATATGACTTGAAGGAAAGAGATATTGAAAGGCGAAAAAGCACTTATGAAATTTTGTTCGCCAGGCAGAAAAGAAACGTTTTTTTGCATCGAGTTGTGACAGGTGATCAAAAGTGGATTTATTTTGACACTCCAAAGAGCAAAAAATCATGAGTAGACCCAGGTCAGCCTCTTCATATGCATGGAAAGAAGGCTTTGCTGTGTATTTGGTGGGACATTAGGGGAGCTGTGTATTGCGAGCTGCTGAAATCTGGTAAAACGATTATTGGGGATAGATACCGACAACAATTGATAAAACTGAACTGAGCATTGAAGAAAAAATAACTAGAATACGCCCAAAGACACGATAAAGTCATTTTTCAACATGACGTTGAAAAACGTCAAATGGGACGTCCTACCCCGCCCGTCGTATTCACCGTACTTAGTCCCTTTGAACTACCACTTATTTCGATCAATGCAGCACGGACTTTCAAAACAACACTTACATTCTTAAGAAGAAATGAAAATTTGGCTTGATGAATGGTTGGCTTCAAAAAACCAAAGTTCTTTTAGCGCGGAATCCATTCCTTGACAGAAAGATGGGAAAAAGTAATAGCTAACGATGGTCAATACATTGATTATTAAAAAAAAATAAACGCTCAGATTTTGCGAAAAAATCAACATTATTCATCGAAACACCTATTATTTTTTTGTCGCCTAAAAATTGAAAGTAACAACAGTTGAAATCAGATGTTCCTATTTTGAAAACTGATGTTTTTATTAGTTTAGTTTACAATGTTAATATCACGGATACATTCATTGCTACTATTAATTGTATTATTTAAAACTAATTAAAATGTTGTTGCTATATTAAGTAATATTTATTACACAATGTTAAAAGGGTTGATGAATGATTGATTATTAAATTATAATTATATGTACGTTATATAAAAACTGTTTTAAAATTAATTTCAGCACCTAATATAGGAATATTACCACGATTAATATTATTCATCATAATAATGATAATTTATTTTAAGCTTTGGAAATTCAATCAATACAAATAAATTCAATTATTATTAAATGCATTTACCAGCATAGTATTAAGTGAAATTAAAAATATGTCCAAATATAATTAGAACTACCCTACCCATTAATGACAAGTTGAAACTATTTTTAGAACTATTTCAATTTAGCCAAGAAAAATCCATTTTCGATTTATACGTGTCAATCCATTAATGTTCCTTTCTCTATTTGCGCTTTTAAAATTTCATACGAAAACCCGATATTCCTAGTGAAATTTGTGAGTGACGGTAAGACTAAAAATTTATTATTTTTACCAGGTTTGCATTTTTTTCGTCCATTAATTTACCAAACGCTATTTCATATCTTATTTGTCAGAGGTAGTTGTTACATCGCTACAATATGTAGCGTATAAGTATTTGGATGCAACTATGTGACCATTAACTTGAGAAAATTATAGAAATCGCTTAAAGGTTTAGACGAGCGAAAGTGGTAAGTGCATGCCATATTATTATTAGGTCCTCGAGTTAATTATCGGCATTTTTGGCTACTTTTGACATTTATTTCTAAAAAAAGTAAACTTAAGCTTCGAAGCAATCTCACTCACTTTCTATACATTTTCGCCGCCTTTCTGGCAACTGTTGAATTCCAGATCTAAAAATACTGTTTGGTTTTGAAGAGTTGAAAATTCGAAGGGCTCAAGTTTGAAGCATACGCCGGGTGAGATAAAATCTCCCAGGTCATCTCGGTGATCGTTTCCAGTATGTTTTTTGATGTATGTGATCGTGCGTTATCCTAAGGCAAAATTACTTAATTTTGCAGTATAAAGCCTTTTTTCCTCCAAAGCGTCACTAACGTGAATCAGTTGCTGCTGATAACGGTCAGCAGCAATTAAATTCATTCACAGTGTAAACATTTAGGAATGACTTGCGGTATCCTGAGTTCCTGTTCGAGCCCTAGCAGTGTACGCCAAGGACTTTCTTCGACTAGCATTTCCAATGTTCATTCATTTCTTTTTATGGCTGTCATTCTATATCTTTTAAATCAAAATTTCCAGTTTGGAATTGCTGGATCTACTTATTACAAGTACTACACGAAATAACAATATATTTCAAAGCCGCATCAATCATGTCCTGAATTTTTGCAGCGTTTATTTTTCAATTGAATGGCTAAAAAAAGGTATATATTTGTGTTAACATGTTCCTTTTCGAACAACATCACGTCTACAGTTGATTTTAAGATTATTTTCCCAGTTGGTTGGTATATTATATCTCGTTTTGAAGCTGAGAAATGGCACTCTAAAATAATTATACGGCGGAAAAAAATGTAATTCGAATAGGTTTTGTGATCGATGAAACGTAGAGGCCGTTAATTAAGTTGAGGAAGTAATAACTTGTACAAAAACATAGGTATTGACGAATTGCTTATTATTTCACTCTATTACCAACTTAAGTTTAGTTAGTACTTGGATGTGTTGTTTTTCATGCGGCAAGAAACGTTCCTCATTAAGGTCAGTTCGAGGCTAGGTAACACCTGATACCCTGTGAGAGACCTCCTATGTTGGTCACCCGCCGGTCGGTAGATTTACCATAGAATTAGGGCCTTTGAGGCGTGCTGACCGATATTAATAGATGGTAATGACTATAGTTCGACACCTACGTTAAGCGGTCTGTCCAGTCACCTATAAACCTAACCTTTTCTCCACATTCTTGTTCTTTCAACACTCATTCTCATAAACCACCTAAAACAGTAAGTTTTTCATAATGCAATATTAATTCCATAACCTCTTTTGGATTTCTTTTCTTTATATATATATATATATATATATATATATATATATATATATATATATATATATATATATATATATATAAGCATGTAAGCATGTTACATCATTGGAGAGTAAAGCAATTGAAATGGAGATGGACAGGCCATATAGCGAGGCGATGAGACGACAAATGGACCAAGGCAATCCTGGAGTGGATACCGCTTGATCGCAAACGTCTGCAAAAGGCCGAAAGCATGATGGATTGATGACATCGCTAAATATATTGGACCTGAGTCGCAGAGGAAAGCCCAGGACCGTGAAAGTTGGAAGCATGCTGAAGAGGCCTTCATTTCATCTTACAGTGGATCGACACGGGCTGATGACGATGATGATGATATAAATATATATATATCATCATCATCATCAGCAAGTATCGATCCACTGCAGAATGAAGGCTCAAGAAGAATGAAGAATCAATGGTCTCACTGGAGATTTTTGTTTGTTTGAGACATTTTTCTTCTGGTGCTATTGAAGCAGTCGTTTGAAGTACATTGTTGGCGATTTCTTCATCTTCATATTGAACTGATAGTTCCACCTCCTCTGGATCTTGTAACGCAGCAAACCGATTTGACAAAGCAATCTCAAAATCGCTTCCTCTCTCCAGCAGTTTTCCAGAATCCACCTTGCCCTTCTTTGATCTTACCATTCTTTCGCGCTCTTTTCGACAGTCAATCCGAACCCTTGCTCGTACCATTCGGTGGTCACTTCCAACATTAAAATTGTTAAGGACAGTACAATTGGTAAATATTGTTTTATCGTTGGTCATGATGTAGTCAATTTCGCTTGTGAGCCCAGATGGACTTTCCCATGTCCATTTTCTGCTGATATTTTTCTTATAGAATGAATTCATAATATATAGTTCTTGTCCTTCAGCAAAATCAACTAATCTGTCACCTCTATTGTCTCGGTCACCAGTTCCATATGGGCCAGTTGCATTTTCGTCTGTTCTTGTTGTTCCAATTCTGGCATTCAAATCACCCATCAGGATTTTGTACCTACATTTCTCCTTGTATAAAAGCTGGGCCACATCATCATAAAATTCCTCAATTTCCTCATCTTTATGGTTGGTGCATAAGCTTGGACGATTTGAAGCCTAAACTATTTATTCAGCTGAATGACGCATTGGGCTAATCGGTCGGATGTACTTTCAAATTTTACCACACTGTCCTTCAGCTTTCGATTGATGAGGAATCCAATTCCGCCACATCGGCCATTTTCCGTACCTCGAGTGTAGAGTACGTGTCCAGTTGGTTCCAGTTTGATTAACTCTTCACCCTTTCTTCGTGTTTCACAGAGCCCAATAATATCCCAATGTATGTTGTCAAGTTCGATTAACAGTTCTTGCAATCGGGCCTCTATTTTCATAGTATGAACCTATGACTATGAAAACTATGAAAACAAATTTCATTCAGTTGATGTGGAACCTATTTTCCCATCTTCTGGATCTTTTCCATGGCTTTCAAACGTACAAAGACGGCCTCGCGTGTCACATTTAATTGATCGGCGAGTTGTTGTATCGTTTGAGCATCATCCTCATCCAACAATGCTTGCAACTTCAAACTTTTTCGGTGGTCTTCTACGTTCTTCTTTTCTGAAGTCAAAATCGCCACTTTTGAATTATTTAAACCACTCAGAACACTGTGATTTACCAAGAGCACGCTCACCGTAAGCTTCGACAAGCATTCGATACGATTCTGCAATAATTTTCTTGGTATGGTAACTTGGTATGGTAAATTGTAACAGAAAATAATTGCTGTCCGCAAATCGTAGTTTCCGGGCACAAAATTCGACATGTTCCACGCTATTACAAACTATGCTGTTGTATAAAACTTATATTGTTGTGAGTTGAAAATCTTTGTCACATGTCAACAAGGAAATGGCGCCAATAGCGCGGTGTGAAAATGGGGTTCATATTTATAGGCCTCGTACTCATCCTAACAGTCTAGCTAGCGACTCTACTTTCCAGAATAAACAAAGGTAACCATAAGCAAAGTGAACGCAAAGATCAATCTACTACATTTTGAAATTAGTATTATTACATTATAATTATGCAAAAAAAAAGGTTTATAAAAAACAGTAGTCAAATACTAATCATATGATTAACTTAACAAAGGAAAGCAGTCGTTGAGTTATTTCCTACATGTCAACAGTACATATTTTTATACTAAATGTCCTTTGGCATAGATTGCAATTAACTGCTAAAATAAAAAAAACTATGGAGCGAAAACTAAATCGGTAAAATTAAATTAAATTAACTGTGTTAAATAAACTGTATATTTAAATTAACTGCGTAAAAAACACAGTAAATTATTTTGTTTAACACGAAATAGAAAAATAACTAATTGATGCCCTTTAAAATAAATATATATATTAATGTAACATAATATATATATATATATATATATATATATATATATATATATATATATATATATATATATATATATATATATATATATATATATATAACTTTTGGTGATAAAAGACTCGTAAAAAAGGAAAATATCGCATTACAGATAGTTCAAAAATTAAAAATAAGTTCAATAACTAAAAAACAAAATTTTTCTGTATACTCATAACATCCAATATTCATTTATGGAACGATACATATATAGCGATGGCTTTCACACATTCCATATATGATGTTCCACATCAAACAGAATCCTTACAATTTAATTACAATTTAGGCTGATTCCAAAACACATATAAACTAATCCGCATCTATTAATCGTATAAATTAATTATACTCAAAAATAATGCATACCGAAATCAGAAGTTTCAATTTATCAACTATAGAAATATTTCAATTGTGGTAAAACCAGAATTAGTATTGAAACAGTTCGAGTTAATACAAAATTAGTTTACTCTAGAGAACAATCGTTTTAACCATGTTAAGACTCAATTAAAATCTGAAACTCAGGAAGGATATAAATGAAATATCTACCTGTGTCAAGAAATACTTATGTTTCTACACTTACCATCTATGACACCAAGAAAAATCAACATTCTATGAGTGAGCTTGTTATGTAACTTTTTGCTTTGTATATGTTTGTTACTTTTACACTGCTTAATTGCTTAATTAACTTTGTATTTACGTCCGTAGTTTTTGGTCAATTATTTGATCAACAATTATTATGTTCAAACAAACTATGGAACATGAATACTGGGGTTTGTGAATACTTGTGGTGAATACTGATATATATATATATATATATATATATATATATATATATATATATATATATATATATATATATATATATATATATATATATATATATATATATACTCTTCTGTTTTCTTTGTGAAAATGCACGTGTCGTAACCATAAGCGACTACTGGCCGAATATGTATATTAAATTTCGTGTTCCTTTGAATATGTTTAGATCTTTGGATAGAAGTCAGGGTTTATATCCTTCCTGAGTTTCAGATTTTAATTGAGAACATTATTACTCTCCATAATACGGTTTCTGATATTTCCTGTGATGTTCTTGTCTTCGTTAAGTTTGCTTCCTAGATACGAACATTTCTTCACAACTTCAATATTATCATTCCCGATTATCCAGTTCTGTCTTCTTGTATTGATTCTTTTTTCCATAACCTTTCTTTTCCTAATATTTATTTCTAGGCCAGCTCTTTTGGCTTTCACCTTTATTTAATCACATGTCTCTCTTTATAATTTTTTCGGTCGGGTTAAACGTGTTAAACGTTTAGGTCAGCTGTATATTCTACGAGTTGTTTTTCTTTCTTCTTTATTAATCATTGTTCCATTTACGAATCTTTTGCCGATTACTTTGTTCAATACTATATTAAACAGAACTGGTGCCAATCCATCCCCCTGTTGCAAACCTTCTCTGATATCAAATTTTACCGTTATACGTTGTTGAATTTTTACTACTGCCTTCAAATTCAGCATCGTCATCCAGGTTGATCTAACAAGCTTAGCTGGTATTTTAATTTTCTCCAAAGCCTCATATATTACTGCTCTTTATATGTGGTCGTACGCTTTTCTGAAATCTATGAACATTTGGAATAAAGGAGTATCAAATTCGGTTGTTTTGTCCATTATTTGACGGACTATGAACAATTGATCTATCGTTGAGCATTCTCTTCTAAACCCTTCCTAATGTTGACTTACTATGTTTGTTTCACCAACTTACCAACAGCAGAAATTATGAGAACCTCAAAAGACAAGGGCCAATGACAAGTCATATGTTCCAACAATGTGTAGATAGGGTCACGATGCCTGAACCTGTGCTACGAGAAGAGAACTATACCAAAAAAATGGTAATGAAGGGTTAAATCACGTTAAAAGAGAATAATCCCTTATTTCGGCAGTTGTTTGTGGGTGCATTTAAAAATTTAATACATAAAAATAATAATGTAAAATATATACACACATACACACATATACACACAGATATATATATATATATATATATATATATATATATATATATATATATATATATATATATATATATATATATATATATATATATATAAACTTTTAATATTGCTACGCTTAATATACGGACTATGAAAACGGAGACCCGACAGCAAGAACTGTTAATCGAACTTGCCAACATACATTGGGATATTATTGGGCTCTGTCAAACACGAAGAAAGGGTGAAGAGTTAATCAAACTAGAACCAACTGGTCACGTACTCTACACCCAACGTACGGAGAATGGACGATGTGGTGGAATTGGATTCCTCATCAATCGAAAACTGAAAGACAGTGTAGTCAAATTTGAAAGTATATCCGACAGATTAGCCCAATATGTCATTCAGTTGAATAAGCCGAGTTTAAAGCTCAGATTTCAGCTGAGTATCTTAAATAATCTGACTTATCAGTCTGTATGACTGTGCAAAAATTCAAATCTGTATTCCTTCAAATAGCGAAAACATGGGGGTGCCTTCATCTTCAATGCAACACAATGTGTGTATATATTTTACATTATTATTTTTATGTATTAAATTTTTAAATGCACCCACAAACAACTGCCGAAATAAGGGATTATTCTCTTTTAACGTGATTTAACCCTTCATTACCATTTTTTTGGTATAGTTCTCTTCTCGTAGCACAGGTTCAGGCATCGTGACCCTATCTACACATTGTTGGAACATATGACTTGTCATTGGCCCTTGTCTTTTGAGGTTCTCATAATTTCTGCTGTTGGTAAGTTGGTGAAACAAACATAGTAAGTCATCATTAGGAAGGGTTTAGAAGAGAATGCTCAACGATAGATCAATTGTTCATAGTCCGTCAAATAATGGACAAAACAACCGAATTTGATACTCCTTTATTCCAAATGTTCATAGATTTCAGAAAAGCGTACGACCACATATAAAGAGCAGTAATATATGAGGCTTTGGAGAAAATTAAAATACCAGCTAAGCTTATTAGATCAACCTGGATGACGATGCTGAATTTGAAGGCAGTAGTAAAAATTCAACAACGTATAACGGTAAAATTTGATATCAGAGAAGGTTTGCAACAGGGGGATGGATTGGCACCAGTTCTGTTTAATATAGTATTGAACAAAGTAATCGGCGAAAGATTCGTAAATGGAACAATGATTAATAAAGAAGAAAGAAAAACAACTCGTAGAATATACAGCTGACCTAAACGTTTAACACGTTTAACACGACCGAAAAAATTATAAAGAGAGACATGTGATTAAATAAAGGTGAAAGCCAAAAGAGCTGGCCTAGAAATAAATATTAGGAAAAGAAAGCTTATGGAAAAAAGAATCAATACAAGAAGACAGAACTGGATAATCGGCGATGATAATATTGAAGTTGTGAAGAAATGTTCGTATCTAGGAAGCAAACTTAACGAAGACAAGAACATCACAGGAAATATCAGAAACCGTATTATGGAGAGTAATAATGTTCTCAATTAAAATCTGAAACTCAGGAAGGATATAAACCCTGACTTCTATCCTAAGATCTAAACATATTCAAAGGAACACGAAATTTAATATACATATTCGGCCAGTAGTCGCTTATGGTTACGACACGTGCATTTTCACAAAGAAAACAGAAGAGTAGCTTGCAGTATTTGAAAGAAGAGTACTCAGAAGAATCTTTGGAGCTGCGTCTGATAATAGAATTTGAAGGATTAGATATAACTTGGAACCAATACAAAAATCTGGATATTCTACACTATATAATGGTTTAGCCACTTAAATCGGCGGGGCACGTGGCGATAATGCCAGAAAACCAAGGAAAATCATGAAGGGGCGAATAAGGGACAACAGAAACAGAAGTAGACCAATGACATGATAGCAGGACAACTTGATAAGAAACGCGGAAGGACTACTGTACATTAAAAATTAGCAAGGGGTTGATTGAGATCGATTCGGTTGGATGAGAAGATTGAAGGTGGTCAAGGCACACTGACGGACTGTAGCACCACAGGAAGACGAAGAAGAAGAAGATAGGTCGGAGGGAATTTCAAGTTGATTCTCCTTTCCCGTTGATTTTTCCCTGACCTTCTCTATATCATCATGACCAAAGAAGTGTGCACGTCCATACTTAGTTCTATTGAGATTGAAACAATGGTTCAGTGTGTTACCCAAAGACTTCGCAGCATGCATAGGTACCATGTAATTTCAAATGCTTCAGCCCGTCTGGGACAAGTGGCATTTACTCCATATTTCGACGCGTACGAACCGACGGGAATATAATTGTACTTATCATGCGTAGCTTCGTCTGCTTGGAAATACTCTGGTGTTTCCAGATCATTGCGAGTCCTATCGATGCAGATTTGGCCATCCCGATTCACCCCTTTTTACTTTGTAAAGTATCTGTGCAAAAATTGTTGCTAAAGTTTTAGATATATCAACAATCGTTAGGCGGTATTTCACTCTGTTGAGTTTAAGATCTGCTTGTACGTCATATTTGTCAATAGCTTTGATTTTCTTTTTGGTATAACTTAAAAAATCAAGGAATTTATTGAATTATAGATAATTTAACAGGCAAATTTTTAAGTATATCCGAAACATGTAATAATAAATTAAAACATTTATATGTAACATCGAATATTAAATTGACAACAGTTTGAACACAATGAATATATGATGCTTCATATCAAATAGAATGATTGCAATCGAATTATAAATCAGGCTGATTCCAAAATACATATAAATCAATTCTAATCTGTTAATCGTATAAGTTAATTATTCTCAAAAATAATGCAGGCGGAACCTGAAGCTCCTTTTTAGTTACAACAGAAATATTAGGTTTTAAAATTAGTTCTCGTCAGTCATCTATAAAGGAGTCATTCGAAAAGATCTCGGCCTAACAAAAAACACACACGATTTTTGATTTTTTAAAATTTTTCAACGTAATACATTTAGACTAATAAAGTTTATTTTACCCAACTGTTTAATACCCTCAGTATAATGTGTCCAAGTTCTGCTTTGGTCTCATTAATTGAAGTGAATTTACCTCCAGCCAGCCTGCCATTTCCTCAAGTTTGCTTAGCTTAGCTTCAAGTAGCTTAGTCTACTTGAAAATAGTGTGGTGTTTCCAGGGATCCTTGCGAGTCCTACCAATGCAAATTTGGCAATCCCGATTCGCCTCTTTTTACTTCGTAAGGTAAAGTTACTGTGTGAAAATTATTGCTAAAGTTTTAAATATATCAATAACAATTAGGCGGTATTTCACTGGGTTGAGTTTAAGACCTGCTTCTACGTAAAATTTTTCAATACTTTCGATTTTCTTTTTGGTATAACTTGTTAAAGAAATTAATAAACTTATTAAATTATAGATAATTCAACAGGCACATTTTTAAGTATATCCAAAACATGTAAAATAACAAATTCAATAAATAAATTAAAACATTCATATGTAAAATCAAATATTAAATTGACAAGAGTTTGAACACATTGCATATATGATGCTTCATATCAAATAGAATCCTAGCAATCGAATTATAAATTAGGCTGATTCCAAAACACATATAAATCAATTCCCATCTGTTAATCGTATAAGTTAATTATACTCAAAAATAATGCAGGCGGAAACTGAAGCTCCATTTTAGTTGCAACAGAAATATTAGGTGTTAAAATTAGTTTCCGCCAGTCATCTATAAAAGAGTCGTTCGAAAAGATATCGGCCCAAGAAAGAACACACACGATTTTTTATTATTTCTTTTATTTTTCAACATAATACATTTAGACTTATGAAGTTCTTTTACCCAACTTCTTAATAATGTACAATATGTACCTCATATAATGTGTCCAAGTTCTGCTTTGGTGTCATTAATTGAAGTGAATCAACCTTCTGCCAGCCTGCCATTTCTTCAAGTTTGGGTAGAGCAGGTAATCGCTGGGAGCCAAATCGGTTTGACGTTTGAAAAATCAGTAGAGTTTTTGAGGAGAGTTTTGCACACGTTAACCATACTTGATGCGGAGACAGTTCATAAGGGATGCTTCTACAGCTCCTTGGTATTATTCCTCTGCAGCGCAAATGCCGGTTGACGGTAGAACGGAATATTCCTAATTCACCTGAAAGGTTCCTAGTGCTTGTTCTAGGATCTTCAGCTATAGCTACCCTTAAAGCCTACCTTCCTTGATAACGTTTATCACAAAATCTTATGATTCAAGAAAAAGAACCTTTCGACATAAGATTGTGACCTGAACAAAAAGTGGATCCTTTACAATAATACACAGAGGCAGAGAAACAATTAAATCTGTGAGGAATGAAGTATAATCCTTTATTTATAAACAAAGGAAAAAATGCAAATACTTTTGTTACCACCCTAGTAATAACAGCTATAAACAACATTTACTTAAACTGAATGATCATATTGACGCAAAAAAGCCATCAATAGCGAGAATAGGCGAAAAGTGATTCCTTTTACATAACAATGCGGGACCACATCCTGTGTGGAGGGATCTGAACACACAAGGCCGGCGTTCAACATACGCACCTGCATCAAAACGCTCGTGTTGACACGTATTTTTAATTACAAAATAATTCGGACACGGGTCGATGAATGGGTTATGAATGGTCGACGAAGTTATTTTTCTTCCGCTGTACCATCCAACTTTTGCTAGACTGAAACTATTTTAAATAATGTTTTAAAATTTAGTTTAGCACATAATATTACAATTGCATTTCAATTATTTTAAGGAAACTAAGACTAATTCTAAAATTAATAATTAATTGAAACAGAAAAATTATATGTGAAATTTAATATAAGACCTGTGTTGACCCCCGGACGCCGTAAAACACAACCTTCCATGATAACGTTTATCATAAAATCTTAATATTTTCAAGCGATATCTCCTGAATGGCTCCCTGAATGTAAATTTTTAAGTGCTCGATTATCTTTGTTTCATTAGCATCGACCGTATCAGACCCTTCTTTAGGTAATCCCACAGGAAAAAATAGGGATTGTCGAATCTGGTGGTCTTGATGGCCAGGTAATATTAACAAAGCGAAAAATGGCTTTTTTTGGAAATGTGTCTTTCAAAGGTACAGTTTTTCATGTTGTTGGTGGAGAAAGATCTGGATTGTACTGTGATATAGCTTTTCACATATAGGATTTCCTTCAGATTTCTCAAAAATACATTACTATTAGGTCTTGAACTTAATTCTCGACCTATTTGTCCTTCGGCTACCGTTTCGTTGATTGCAGAACCTATTCGAATCAGAATTCTTACCCACCGTCTAGTTATTTTAAAGCGCCATCTTTCAGCTTCAAAACGAAGTATAATATACGAGCCTACTGTGAACATAACCTGAAAAATCAGTAGGACACATGATGTCGCTCGAAAAGCAACGTTTGAGGAACTGCGTTTCGCTTTTCAAGTGAGAAAAAAAACTGCAGAAATTCAAGATATAATTTGGGTAGTTTTGGGAGAAAATGCTGTTTCGAACAGCACTTGTAAGAAGTGGTTCAGCAATTTCCAAGTGGAAGTTTTGTCTTAAATCATGCAGAATGTCCGGGAGAAAAGACTTCCACCTCTTCGAAAAACTTCGTTTGCCGATGAAAGGACAGTATTATACCGACATTGAAGCCATTCAAAAGGGGTCGACCGCCATCCTGAAGGACATATCTTTGACCGAGCTCAAAAATTAATTCGTCAACGTTAAGGAGATTATTTTGAAGAAAAAAAAAGATTTTTGGTGAAAAAATAAATATTAGCGTTTTTTTTTTGAAAAAGTCCTATTTTCCGTGAGATGCAACATGTATATTTAAATGATCTGATGCAATATGATAGAACACGTTTTTAACAAAATGAGTTTTAAAATAATACATTACAGTAAAAATGTATAGTATACAAAAAGGAATCTAATATTTATTTTATACCCATCCCAACGTTTCGAAAATGTTAAACGTACCTCAATTACTCGATTATAACATAACATGGCGCAAGGATCGCCTTATTTTGAACGCCAGTAAATATTTTACTATCCCAAATTAGATAGGTCAGTTGCTATAAAAATTTACCATCTTGAATAAATAGAATTACAGAATTTGTTCAAATAAATGCATACATTTGCTTTATTTTATGATTATTTTTTTGAAACCAAACAAATGGAAATAATATTCAATCTAACGAAACTCAAACAAAATTCCTCGATTACAATATTTAAACTATAAATTGGACATTTCAATTCGACAAAACTACGGTCATCAATTATTTGGTGTATAATTCCGAGTTTATGCCCCAATTCTTATCGTATATCTGCAGATACTTTTGGGTATTATTGTTCGGTACTGATATGAATATAACGCCATTCAAATTTGAAATTTTTAAGTTTCATCCAGTTAAATTGCTGCTTGGAAAAGTTTAGGAACAAAAGCGCAAAGCTTCTCTACGTTTAGTTATCAGTAAGGCGCACTAATTTTTTAAAAATCAATGAGTTATTATTTATAACGTGATCCTAAATAATCATGCTATTAATCGCAGTCACAAATCAAACAATGAACGTTGTTAATTTATTAAAAAAAAAAGAAAAGTTTCATTGAGTCGTGGTTTTAAAAAATGTCAGCTAACTTTGACACTTCATTAAAAAAAAAAGTATTACACTACCATAGGCAAGTTATTTCAAAAGATGGCCCATTTCATCAAGATTTCAAAATGGTACAATTGAAACTTGTCTTTCCACTTCTTGTTGCTTATTTTTTTGTAAAAGGACCACATTTGTAAAACCTCATACCATGATAAAAAATACTTTGCGTGCTCAAAAATGGACTTCACCAGTGTAAGTGAGATGGACAAATGTGATAGAGTGAGACAGATAGTGACGCTCTTCGATAACGAATTAGAGAGAGACAGATTGACATTCAACTTTAAAATGGCCCATTTAGTGAAGATTCTTCTTTCAACAAAAAATATTATTGCCTTTATTTTGCAAAAGAACCTTATTTCAAAAGAAAGCAATGTGTGTGAGTCGAATTAATAATTGATCTATTATTTTGTTAAGATAAAGCTTAATAAAATGAAATTAAATGAATTATTGTAATAATTTTATTTATCACAATATTTTTGTTTAAAACTCAAGTAACTACTTAAATTATTTGCCTTCGGCACGAATACATGTTCTATACCACATCAGAAAAGACCTTTTCACCAGTCGTGCGAATCTCCTTGCATTTATTTCTTCTGCTGTTTCAACAATTCTGACGCCGTTCGGCTAGATTTTGTATTGGTTTTGAATACAGTTTTTCCTTTATGCAGCCCCAGTAAAAGAAATCAAGAGGGTTTAGGTTAGAACGAGGAGGTCACTCAATTGAACCACGGTGCCCAATCCACCTTTCGGGATCCTCTCTGTTGAAGTAATCCTGCACAGGAGAGCATATTGCGCTGGGCAACCATCTTGTTGAAACCACATTTCTCTGTAAATATTGAGTCGTACATCTTCTAACAAAGCCTGCAAATCATTTTGGAGAAAATCCAAGAGTTGGCGCCATTGAAAGTTTCAGGCAGCTCTAATGGTCCAATTATTTGTCCGTTTAAAATTCCGGTCCACATGTTAACTTTAAATTCATAGTGGGACCGGTCTTCACGCGGTAAATGTGGGTTCCCCGTGTGCCAACTATTGTAAGTTATGCGTCTTTTTTAAACGTCGATTCGTCAGTCCATAAAATTTTGTTTAAAAATTGCGGATCTTCACGTTTTCTCGTCAACATTGTTCTGCAAAAATCGATTGTTGGAGTCAATGTGTCCCTCTCTAATTATTCGTCGAACATCGTCACTATCTATCGCACTCTATCACATATATCCATCTCACACTGTTGAAGTCTATTTTTGAGCACACAAAAGTTTTTTTTTTCATAATGTGAGTTTTTTGAAATGTGGTCCTTTTGCAAAAAAATAAGCAATAATATTTTTTGTGGAAAGAAAAGTGCCAATTGTTGTACCATTTTGAAATCTTGACGAAATAGGCCATCTTTTGAAATAACTTGCTCATTGTAGCGTAATACACTTTTTTTAAAGATGACCTGTCAAAGTTAGCTGACATAATTTTTTAAACCACGACTCAATGAAACTCATTTTTTACTAAATTAACAACGTTCATTGTTTGATTTGTGACTGCGATTAATAGCATGGATATTCAGGATTACGTTATAAAAAATAACACTGAAAAATTGGGAAATTGACACACAGACATACAGTACCTAAAGATATAGCCTAGGGTGTCGAATTTGAAGATTTTCAAAAATATGCCTATTATCACTTAACATGGTGACATGGATTTTTTTTCTTCTGTATTCCAGAACTGGTATAACCAGGCTTTTCGTCCGGCACCGGCTTGATGTTAAGTTTCGGGGTTATATATATATATATATATATATATATATATATATATATATATATATATATATATATATATATATATATATATATATATATATATATTGTTGATTTAGAAATTTTCCAATAAGAGTGTCAGAAGTTTGAAACGTTATAGCGGTTGCACTATTTGAAATGTACATGTCACTCACAGACTGGGGATATATATAACGAGTGGGGCAATATCACGCTACCATTTTAATTATTTAAAACTTTTAAAATTAAAATGACAAACTTTCTATAATATGTTTATTTCATCTTAAATTGTATGTTAATTACTTTTTGACATGTATGTTAATCAGATGTGAGCCAACTGGCAGCATGGCAATGCAACTGTGTACCATTTTAAACACATTTTCCATAACTTTGGTCAACATCTACTACCTACTGTTAATATAGCGATTTCTGCGCGAATGCTGTGCTTCAGTTGCTGTATGGGTTGAGAATTATTTATATAAACCTTTTCCTTTAAAAAACCATAAAAATAATCCGGAATAGTCAAATCAGGAGATCTGAAGGCACTACAGTATTCTAATTACTTATTATTGTCTGTAGGTAATAGATTTTGAATCACATCCCTGTTCAACTTTTCCGTTCAACGTGCGTTTCAACGTCCCTTCCAACTTACGTTATTGCATAACGCTTAGCGCATGCATCCTAGAGCAGGGTAAGATGCATGCCTCCTTCCTGTCCACATGCTTGCGTCAGTTTTATTCAACATTTCTGGCAATTTGAATACAGACGGTTTTTTAAGAATGTTAAAAATACTTCCTTTTGTAAGTACCTTACTGTTAACTGTATAATCTCACTTTCATGAATACATCTGACATTGTCGTGTTTGCTGTATGAGTGTTGCTGTGCTGGCGTTGATAAGAGCACGAAAAATAAGGGAAAAATACAGAAAATCTGTATGAGTAAAGGAATATTTAGAATAATTACAATTTACTACAGGAAAATATATACTAAAAAAAATATTCCTTACACACTCAATTTACAACTTTATTGCAGTGTTATTAGTAAGGTGTAAGACTGACAGTTTACATTTCAGCATGATGGTATTTCACGAATTTTTACCGTCCATGAGTTCCTGTTCAATGCTAATTTTTTAACCTCATTCCAATAAATTCCTCGTTTTTCTGCCGCTTGTCGAACTGTTCTTCCCATCTCAGTCTTGAATGTCCAACTTTATTTTTTCCTCGTGTTTTCGCTTCATAGATTTGTTTTGCTAATCTCTCTTCGCTCTTCATTCTGTAGATCTAGCCTGGCCAGCTCAGCTGTTTTTCTTCTATAGCTCTTTCTATTGATTTCGTTTCCAGCTGTTCCATTACTGTTATATTTCTAGCTTTATCCATTCTTGCAGATTCCTCTCAAGGAATCTCATTTCTGCAGCTGCAATTCAACTTTCGTCTCTCTTTGTTAAGGTCTAAGATTCGCTGCCGTATATCATTGATGGTCTCACTACTTTCTGATACACCTTCCTTTCTAGTTTGCTTTTTTAGTTTGCCAGCTGTTCCCATTTTTTCCGTTCATTTCACCGTCCATTTTTCCATTATCTTCTATTATTGTGTCTAAATACTTATAGTTTTTGACTTGCTCCTTTACCTTCCCATCGAACACAATATTTTGTTTTATTTTTGTACCTGCAATTACCATTGTTTTGCTTTTGTCAATATTTACTTTTCTTCGCTCTTCGATATATATTGCTAAGATATCTTGTCGTTTTTCTCCAGAATCTGCCATAGAACCATATCATCAGCGAACAGTAATTCTTATGTTATCACTGTTTTCATTTTTTTAAAACCTATTTTTGTATTCTTGCATTTTGCTATTTTTTTACAATATTGTCAGTAACAACTGAAAATAACAGTGGACTCAGTACGCAGCCCTGTCTTAGGGCTAATCTTGTCTCAAATTTTGTAGATTCATCGTTATACGTTCTTACTTTATTGTTGTTGTTAAATAAGGCCTTGATCATTTTTATTACTTCCTCTTCTACTCCTTTTCTCTTTAGACCTTTCCAGACATCCCTTCTTTTTAATCTACCAAATGCTTTTTCAGTAAATGAAAAAAATATGGATTTCGGTCTCTTTTTTTTTCTAGTTTGTCAGTTTTTCTCCTAGTTGTCTAATTATAAATATCAGATCTTTACGTTTTTTGTTGGTACTTTGTTGGAACAAAAGTTCTGCCTTTGCTATTTCTCCCATATATTTCAGCATTTCTACTGTGATTTCGTCTTGCCCTGGATTTTGGCAAAAAAATATTACTTTCAAAATTATATACTTATTTTTTCATTCTTAAATATATAATTTAATATATTTAATTACTTTACTTTAAATTAAATTTTTAAACCATTGAAAAACTTGCAGATTATATCAAGACGTTGAAAGGGAAAGCGCAAGATACCCAACATGGGTGGGTGTAGGTACGTTACCTCTGCGTCTCTTCATACGTCAAGATTTTTCGTTGCGTCCTTGCATGCCTCTCGTTCAACAGCGCATACGTCTAACCTTTAAATAGATGTATGCGTATTGACGACCAAAAATTGAAGTATGAACTCCCCCATAGGGAAACATGTACAAGTCACTTCTCAACATTCGTCGTCGAATGGACGTTTCTGAAGACTCCCCAGAGGAGACTCCTGGGGTTTCTAGAGACTCCCACTTTGGTCCAAATGTGCAATATTTTCAGCGATTCACACTGTTTTAGAAACATTTGATGCCGGGTCTATCTCCAACTGTTCCGAATCTTGAAATTGCTTGAAAAAACGATAAATTGTCGTTTTAGGAGACGCTGGACGATTAGGATATTTTCGCCTAAATTCACATTAAGTTGTAATAATTGAATTATTTTTTTAAGTAAATTACAACAATTACACTGCGTTTTTATCGCGTGTATTTATCCATAATAAAACTTGTCTGCACTACACAACAGCCAAACCCAAACATTCAATAAATATCACGAAAAATGGCGCCAAAACAAAATGGTAGCGTGATACTTGCCCCGCCCTTAATATACAATTTAATGCAAATTAGAATCTTGTAAATTTGTAAAACAAAAAGGTCTAACGGAAAAAAAGCAAAAAAAAAACTAATTAAAAAAATAAAACTGAAGATTAATGTTAATGTAAACCTCTGAGTGACACTGTTAATGTCCGGCAATATTGATAATGAACTTGAATCATCTAACAAATATGCTGAAGTAATAAAATACGAAATACCATTCCGATTGGTTATTTCATTTAATTCAAGACGAGCCAACAATCATTAAAAATAAATAATGTCTTAATAATCGCATTTCCACAACACATTTTTATCTTTGGGCTCATCAAAACGATCAGGAAAAGCTTCATTTAAACCTAATGGTTAGACTAGAGCCCTTTTTATGCGTTCTCATGAAAAATTTGTGAAAAATGCCCTAATGGATATAAAAGCGAATTCTAATTATATTGTTTTAATTATTCTTTTGCTCAATAAAGACATTAAAAATAAACTTTTTTTACTTTACATTTATTTAATATATATATATATATATATATATATATATATATATATATATATATATATATATATTATATTTATTCGTTTCTGTGAAAAATTAATATATGTTCTTTAGTAGCACTGAAAGTGAAAGCTGAATTCCCATTTATCATTGGTTTTTGTCTTGTTTATAGAACATTAACTAACAAATGGTGTTTCGATTAATTTTTTCCCTCTCGATATCTGTAGTATATTTTTTGTTCAAAAGAGGGCGGTTTGGAAAAAAAGACACAAAAAAGGGACACCAAAAAAAGAACACTTTGATCTCCGTTATATTTAAAAACATATATACATCTTAGTAAGTAGTTTTTAATAAAAAAGTATTTTCAATGGAATAATACACATTATCATGATAACATTCTCATGATAAATGATCTCTATGATATATATGATCTCTTCTCGTATTGGTGCTGAAAGCCTTCAAGATTTTCTTCTAAACCCAGTTAATTTTGATATATCCTTACTCCAAACTAAATTTTCAATCTCGCCTTACAAAAAAGTAATATGAGGGAATGAGAGAAATGCAAATTCTGAGAATTAGGCGGTTATAATACAAGGTACGTCTCAAAGAAAACAAGACTTTTTCAAAAAAATACAAATGTTTATTTTTTCGGCAAAAATCATTATTTTTATTCAAAATAGTTTCCTTGCGCGTCAATACAACGTTTTGCACGGTCAATTAGGTTGACGAATGCATTTTTGAGCTCAGTCAAAGATCATATCTTTGGCTGAGCTCAAAAATGCATCGATCGCGCATCGATCGCGCTCGACGCATTTTGAATGGCTTCAATGTCGGCAGAATGCTGTCCTTTCATCGGCAAATGTTTTTCGAAGAGGTAGAAGTCGCAGGGAGTTAAATCAGGCAAATATGATAAATAATTGATGGTTAAAATGGCATTTTTGGAAAAAAAATCAGTAATAAGCATCGAGCGATGGGACGGATATTATCGTGCAACAAGCGCCAGCTGCCTTGCTGACTTTATTGTGGCCGCACACGACGAATACGCGACAGCAGACGCTTCAAAACACAAAGATAAAACACACCATTGGTTGTATGACCTGGTGAAACAAACTCCTTGGGTACAATTCCTCCCGAATCGTAGAAACAAATCAACATTGTTTTGATTTTTGACTTCTCGAGACGGCTTTTCTTCGGATTTGAATCACTCGGGTGTTTCCATTCGGTACTTTAACGCTTGGTTTCTGGATCATATTGAAAACATCATGTCTCATCATCAATAACAATGTTGTACTTGAAGTTTTCGTCCTTTTTCGACTGTTTAATCAAATCCTTGGAATGTTGGATTCGGAGCAATTTTCGGTCTTCAGTCAATTTGTGTGGAACAAAGCGTTCACAAACCTCCCGCAGTCCCAAATGATTGGTCAAGATGCGATGAATTGAATCTCTGGACATGTTCAATTCCATTTCCATGCATCGCAACGAAGATTTTGGTTAATGATCCGAATGTCATGAAATTCTGTCAGAACGTCAGTGGAGGCTGCACCTGTCCAACGCTTACCCCCGTCAAAAAATGGCGCCACTAGAAATAGTTATCTTTAAAAAGTACTGTGTTCCGTGAGATACACCTTTTATATACGATAATTAGTAGATACAGTAGACGAGTAAGTATTGAGACTGGTGGCGTATTGTTCTGACAACACTGCTGGCTTACCCTTTGGAGATTTTTTTTTGGATTCTTCTTTGGATTCAGATTGAGTACTCATTGTTAATTATTTTGAATCAAATATAAAAGTAATTTCTTGATTTCTTTATCATGACATAATACCGATAAAATTATATTTTACATGGTGTTGTATTTTATGCTCTTCCGTATATTATTCGAGCACAAACTGTCTTCAATTACAGCGAAGACGATAATAAATGATGATTGAACTCAGTAAAGTTTTTAATTAATGTTTAGAAAAAAATAATCAACCAGGGACATGACAAACACGGTACAATTGTAACAAATTGATTACAAGATCGGAACAAGAGGGTGAAAAATAAATTGATATACTATTCGACGTCCTCCTGCAACATTAACTTATTGATTACAATTTCATCTCTCTTTTTTTTTGCTGCCAGCGACTTTTTAATTTTCGCCTTTCGTGCTGGTCTTTGAATCAGTCCCTCACCCCACTCTTCTTTTCCCCAAGGGTGTTGTGTTCGTTTTATTTCATTTCCGAAACGCCTTCGATGCAATCATAACGCACAATCGTCGATAATTTGTCGAACAAAATGCGCTCTTTCCCGATTTCGGATTAATGTCTTGCGACGGCCACCGCCAGATGGTGCTGGGACCCCTTGGAGAGTGTGACGTAACCGGCTTGCGATAAAAACCTGATTTACACTATCCACCCTTCCGATTTAAGGGATGTTTCGAGGGTTACTTAAATGTGAGTAATGTTTCCTTTAAAATATGCTAGTATTTTTGGTGTTGGTTTTAAAGGGATAATAATAATAAAAGTTTTTATGTCGTTCGTTCAGAACATAGAATTAAACTAATGCGTTTTTAACTACACACATAAAAATATATATAAATAAAATATAGTAGCTCTGTATCCAATTTTGTCAGCAATTTTGAAAATTTTCGAAATTAGGGATTCTAAAAGAATGAACAAGTTAGATACAAGTTGAGTGATAAGTAACTGTCCACTCTTACATTCAAATAATTTTGGGGATTCAACAGCTTTTTTAAACTATATAATATATATATATATATATATATATATATATATATATATATATATATATATATATACGAGGTGTGGCTATTAAATAACGAGACTGACGCAGCTACAGAAGAAGTACGCATGCGCTAAACGCCAGCGACCTCTCGCTTCTGTAAACCAATCGTTCACATTAGAGTTGTTTTTTTTGTTTCGCCGGAAAAATGTTAAGTATAATAATAGAGCACTTTCAATAGAGAAATTTCACTTAAAACTTGGAAAAACCGCTACTGAAATTTATAATATATTGAAAGAAGTGTATGGCAACGAATCTTTATCGCGTTCACGTGTTTTTGTGGTTTAAGGGTTTTCAAAATCGCCGAGAAGCCGTTGAAGATAATGCACGCCCGGGTCGCTCTTCCGCGTCAAAAACGGATGACAATATCGAAAAAAACGATAATCTGGTTCGATCTGTATTCGTGCAATTGCCGAAACTGTAGGAATTGGCCAAGAAGGCGTACGGCAAATTTTAAATATAAATTTTAACATGCAACAAGTGTGTGCCAAAATGGTACCTAAAATTCTCATGTTTGAAAAACAAGAAGCTCGCAAAAATGTTTGTACTGACACTTTGAATACCATTGAAAATGATCCAAACTTATTGAAAAAAATAATAACATGTGACGAATCGTGGTTTTTTACTTATGATCCTGAAACGAAGCGTCAATCCATGCACTGGAAGAGCCCAAATTCACCGAGAGCTAAAAAAGCTCGAATGAGCAAATCAAAATTCAAAGCAATGATGATTGTTTTACTCGATATTTATGGGATTGTGTACCTTCGCTAGGCTCCTGAAGATTAAACTAGTAATCAACATTACTACCTTCACATTGTTGCTGAATTCAGTGAAAGAATAAGGAAAAAACGACCCGAATTGTGAAAGGATAAGTCATGTGTTCCCACTAAGACAATGCCATCCGCCTTATTCGTCGGATCTTGCGCCGTGCGACTTCTATCTGTTTCCTAAGGTGAAATCTGCAGTAAAAGAAACAAGAAGTCCGTTGAAGCTGTGAAAAAGAAAGCGGTACGCGTTTTGAAGGAGCTGACAGAAGAAGACTTTCAACATTGTTTCGAACAATGGAAGATTCGCATGGAGCGCTGTAGGGAAAGAGGAGGTGTGTATCTTGAAAGTGATCATAAGTAAATATGTATTAAATCAAAATAAAATGTTTTACAGCGTCAGTCTCGTTGTTTAATAGTCACATCTCGTATATGTTCCTGAATCACTCCAGGTGTTGATCCGTTCGTTCTGTGAAGAGTCGCCACGTTTCACCAAAATCTCATTTGGCATCATTTTCAAGTGTCGTCCGCTCGAGATGTCGTGACTCTTCACAGATTCAACGGATTGACACCCGGAATGATTTAGAAATATTATCTAAATCATTCCGGATGTCGATCCGTTTGTTGTGCCGACATAAGTGATGTCGTTTTGAAATTGTAAAAAAATGTTTATTGAAGAGTTAATAAAGTTTTAATCCAAGATATGGTAATTTGGAAGCAAAATACACTTCCCATGCAGTTTTGATAACTCTCGCAGTAGAAATGCGGTAATGAAAATGACAAACTGACGGTGCAGCAGAAGAATACGGTGGCTAAGGAAGTATTTCCCAGCCCAACTTTATGATTTTTTCTTGGTTAATTCTGGCTCTATAAGGTATTGTATTGTGCTGCAGGAGAGCAACTTTTCGATTAATCATTCTTGGACTTTTTTGAATCCAAGCCATATTTAGTCCATCAAGCTCAGCACAATAATATTCAGTACTTATGGTTTCTTTAGGGTTCAGAACCTCATAGTGAATAATTCCTGTAAAATCCCACTATGCTGACAGTAACACTTTTTTTAGGGTGAATACCTGGTTTTGGAGTGGACAAAGGTAGTTGTCCTGGTTTCAACATTTGTTTTTTCATATGTGGATTGCTGTATAGAATCCACTTTTCATCTCCAGTAACAGTTTGTTAAAGAAAAGGATCTCTGCCTAACCTGGACAAAAGTGCACTGCAGATGGTTTTGTTAAATTTTGTTCCGAACTGGGAGTTGATATGGCACCTACATTATTTCCCGTTACATTAAATGTCCACTAAGTTCAGTTATTTTAAACACCGTTGTACTGTGGACCATAAAGTTTTAGGTGTTGTGGCTTATTCCTATTATCTAGGAATTGTTTGTAATCAGCTTCAATTCCAACCAATAACAGATCCTTATCAAATCCAACAGGTTTTTCCAGATGTTATACGGAAGATCGAAATCGCCGTTCTTAAATTTTTGAAACCAACAATGATTTCGAACCTCATTAAGCATCAAATGTCTGATATTAAACTTATCCACACTTTGTTCTTCTATTCTTATAGGGTTCACCTAACCTTTTTTTCAAAGTTTAGCAATAATCACACTAAATATCGATATATTTAACAAGAATATGATTGTATTAAGTTAAATTATTGTCAGTAGATGCGAATGTTTTTAAAATTTGAAAAAATCGACATTAGTTATGGATATACCTTATAAAATATTATTTGTGAATAGTTAAAAACTAATCTCATACAGCTTGAACATAGCCAGTCCCTTTAATAAATATCTGCAGTTAAAATATCAAGCAAAACAACTTTAATAATCATGAAAGGTTCTTTTTACTATAAAATTTTACATAAACCCAAAGGCAACTGTTTACTTACTAAATTGGCCGACTTCAAAATGGACTTACCTAAAAAAAAGAAGAAAAAACATAATTAATGACATTGGAAACCGAAATGGCAATATTTCAAGAGAAACAACATTACTGGGGAATTTATTAACTATGGAAATGGATTCAAGATGGGAATTTTTGCATTTTCATAAAGCGGTGGACCCCAGCACTTTCACTTTAAATCATTTCGGGGGTAGTTAGTTGGAAGACGCGTCCAATATACGTATTAATATGGAGTTCTCCAGGAGAGGGCGCAACGGCATTCGGCTTTTAGTAATAACCCAACTACAACGAACACCTGCGCCCCTAATAAATTTAATTAATCAGAGTATTTTGCCCTGTCAAATTCTTCCTGCCTTTTCGCTTTTTAATTATTTGGCGGACCTTTTTTCATCCCGTCTGGTTTATAATTAACAAGAAGTTGGAATTATTATACAGTATCGTTGAATTCTAAATCTAATACCTTTCGGGCATTTTCAGCGAATCGTATAATTGATATAACGATTATGTTCCTTGATATTAATCTGTATCTACATTAAAAAAGTACTCATTTTTATCTAGTGAATAACATAGTGATTATAATAATCCGGACCAGTAGTTGCTATCTCCTGTAATTGATGAACCATAGGTCGAACCGCAGCGTCCCATGTTGCCATTAGTACGATACTGCCAGTAATGGGTACTGTATACTACTATGATCAAAAAGTAAGTTGACTTTTCTAAATAAAATACAAAGTATTTATTATTTATTCATCGTTCATCAATTTATTTTGTCCTCTTCAAAGTAATCCCCTCTCATTGCAATACCCTTATTCAAACGTTTGTTCGAGTATTCAAAACGGTTTTTATACTCGACTTCTGGTATTTCCTTCATTTCGAAGTATTTCCTTCGTACAATGTTTAAATAACGTTATTTGTTATGTTTTCTTCGGTGGTTGACGAGGAAGGCCCCCCGAACGAGGTTCATCTTCAATTCACCATCAACTAAAGTCTTGGTACCATTTGTAGTAGTAGTAATAATAATAATAATAATAAAAATAATATCGATGATTTCCGATCACAATTCGATTTCCGATCACAATATCGATGATGAAAGTCGACGTCATCTCAAAATACCTTTCTGGTAATCGATCAAGTAAAGTAATGAAAAAAATAAAAACAACTGCCAATAAATCTGGTATTGGCTACGACGACCCAAACTTCTCCGAAAAATTATTGGATCTTAAAGATCGGTTTAGACAGAAAGCTAAATCTAAAGGGGCTAGGCTAGCAAGATATAACGAGCTAAAAAAACGAAAGCACCAAAATTCAGAATTCATAAATAGTCAAAAGAAATTTTATAGAGAGCTCGAACAAGGCAGTAGCAGGTCAGAACTTGAGAATGTGGACATGTCCTCCTTTGCAGAATATTGGCAATCGGTTTGGAAAAGATCAGATGACTATCAAAAAGCGGCACCTTGGATTAAAACAATTGAACAGCACCCAACTGCTCTCCCAGAAATGGAGTTGAAAAGTCAAGAAAACTCATAACTGGAAAGCTCCTGGACCAGATGGACTACATAACTTCTGGATTAAAAACTTTACGGCGGCCCACCGCCCACTTGCTAGTGCATTTAAAGAGGTAATGATAAATCCTGATACTTTCCCGAATTTTTTAATGGAAGGCAATACATATCTTCTGTACAAAAAGGGTGATGCTAAGCAACCCAATAACTACAGACCCATCACGTGTCTGTCAGTATTTTATAAATTGTTGGCAGCCCTAATCAATGAAAAAATTTACAAACATTGTGATGAAAACAATATTTTTGAAGAAGAGCAGAAAGGATGTATAAGAGCAAGTATGGGATACAAGGAACAGCTAACGATCGATGCTGTAGTTCTCGAACAAGCGCGGAAAAGAAAACGCAACCTAAACATCTGCTATATAGACTACAGGAAAGCCTTCGATAGTGTTCCACACGATTGGTTACTAGAAGTCCTGAAGATTTATAAAATAAGCCCCCCCATCATTAACTCCTTAAGGTGCCTGATGGGGAAATGGAAAACAAATCTCTTTATTGATCAACAATGCATTACAACTGCGAATATCGAGAGAGAAATTTTTCAGGGAGATTCCCTTTCTCCAGTTTGGTTTTGTCTAGCCTTAAACCCTATGTCTACATTACTGAACAACAGTAATATAGGATATAAACTAAACATGAGGAATCCACGAAAGCTCTCGCACCTACTATATATGGATGACCTTAAACTCTATGGAGAAACTAGAGAAAAACTAAACTCCTTAATAAAAATGGTCGAAGAATTTAGTAGGGATATCAAGATGTCATTCGGACTTGATAAATGCTCTACCATTAGCATTCAAAAAGGAATAGTCAACAATCAACATTCAACACACTGTAACATACAACAACTGGCACCAGAAGAATCCTATAAATATTTAGGTATACCTCAAAACGAGAAATTTAACCATAGCCAGTTAAAGAAAGACTTTTCTACTATGTACGAAAAGAGGCTTACAAAACTTTTAAATACCAAACTGAACAGTGGAAACCTGATTAGAGCGAACAATGGATGGGCAGTGCCAACTCTGACCTATTCCTTTGGTATTGTTAAATGGTCAGAAACAGACCTGGATGGACTGGATAGATTAACACGTCGAACATTGACAAAATTCCGATGTCTGCATCCAAATTCATCTATGAAGCGACTGTACATTCCAAGAAAGTTGGGAGGCAGAGGCCTCGTGAACATTAAGAACCTTTGTCTGAACCAGGAGAGTAAGATGAGAGAACGCTTCATTAATTCAAGCAGCACGCTAATGAAGTTGGTTGCTAAGGAGGACCGGGGTTTCACCCCGTTGAACCTAGATAAATTGAATCGTGTTGATGGTAGAACAACACTTACGGATTGTGTCCGTGAATGGAAACAACAGACACTGCATGGACGGTATCCAAAGTCACTCGAGGATGATACCATTGATGGACCATTGTCTCTAAAATGGCTGACCGATGGGCTGTTGTACCCAGAAACAGAAGGTTTTGCGACATCTATTCAAGATAAGGTAGTAAGAACACGGAACTATGAAAAGCATATACTACACATGGATGTTGTCGACCGATGTAGGAAGTGCGGTATAGTGGGGGAAACGATTGAACACCTTATCGGTGGGTGTGCAGTTCTAGCCCCTAATGCTTATTTAGGAAGACATAATCAGCTGGCGAAAATTATACATCAGCAAATTGCATTAAAGTATTCGCTATTAGATAACGCACCTGCTCCATATTATAAGTATTCACCTTCTCCCGTATTGGAATCATCTGATTCCATCCTATACTGGGACAGACCAATCACCACAGATCGAACGGTCGATTATAATAGACCAGACATTGTTCTAATTAGTAAAAAGGATAAAAGGGCTTTTATAATTGACATCGCAGTGCCACTCTCTCATAATATCAGGAAAACCGAGTTGGAGAAAACCACTAAGTATGAAAACTTTGCGTACGATTTGAAAAACCAGTGGAAACTGCATAAGGTAGAGATAGTGCCTTTCGTTATATCCGCCGAAGGTCTAATAAGTAAGAACTTTTCAAAAAAATTGAAAAACCTTGGTATCTCAAAATCGATTGCCATAGTGGGACAACGTGCAGTACTCTTGCAGACATGCCACATTGTTCGTAAAATTTTATGCTAAGTGAGAGGAGTTGAATTGCTTTCTCATTTTGGCATTGTAATATAGACCAGCTTAGGCTGAGATGCTGAGTTCAATACGAGGATAATAAAAATAATAATAATAACCAGTAATAACCAATAATAACCAATAATATTAATAACCAGTCAAAACATGAAAATGTGAATGTATCTACCTTTGAGAAATACTGGAAATCTGTCTGGAAAAGATCTGATGGTTATGAAAAAATGGCCCCGTGGGTTGCAACAATTCGAAAACAGACTGATGCACTTCCACAAATGGAATTCAACGGTCTTGAAGCGATTGACATCTGCACTGCCATCAAGAACACTCAAAACTGGAAGACACCTGGGCCAGATGGATTACACAACTTCTGGATCAAAAACTTCACAGCTGTTTACCAGGTACTTGCTGATGCATTTAAAGAAATAATGGTGAATCCTGATACTTTCCCCGGCTTTCTGATGGAGGGAAATACATATTTGTTATATAAAAAGGGTGATGCTAACCAACCCAGTAACTATAGACCGATAACATGTTTATCCGTGTTGTATAAATTATTCACAGCTCAATGAAAAAATTTACCAACATTGTGACTATAATAACATATTAGAAGATGAGCAGAAAGGGTGTATTAGGGCAAGTATGGGATGCAAGGAGCAACTGACGATTGATGCTGTAGTTCTTGCGCAAGCCCGGACAAAAAAGCGTAATTTGAATATGTGCTATATAGATTACAAGAAGGCTTTCGATAGTGTCCCACATGACTGGTTATTAGAAGTTTTGAACATCTACAAAATTTGTCCGCAGATTACAAACTCTTTAAGGTATCTCATGAGTAAATGGAAGACTAATTTATTTGTCCACCAACAGTACATTGGAACAACAAATATCGAGAGAGGAATATTTCAGGGAGATTCATTTTCCCCTGTTTGGTTTTGTCTAGCGTTGAATCCGATGTCCACATTACTTAACAATAGCAATATTGGCTACAAACTTGACATGATAAATTCCAGGAAACTATCTCATTTGCTATACATGGACGACTTAAAACTCTATGAAGAAACAAGAGAGAAACTAAATTCGTTAATAAAAACAGTCGAAATATTTAGTAAGGATATCAAAATGTCATTCGGACTCGAGAAATGCTCCACTATCAGCATACAAAAGGGGATAATAAAAGAACAACATTCAACAGTCTTAGGTATACAAGAACTAGCATCAGAAGACTCATACAAATATTTAGGAATGCTTCAAAATATTAAAGAATTTTTCCACTTTGTACCAAAAACGACTGACAAAACTCGTTAAACACCAAACTGAACGGTGGAAACCTCATTAAAGCGATCAATGGCTGGGCGGTGCCAACTCTGACATATTCTTTTGGCATTGTTAAATGGTCTGAAGCAGATCTTGATGAACTGGATAGATTGACACGAAGAACATTGACAAAGTTCCGATGTTTACATCCCATTTCGTCCACAAAAAGGCTATATATTCCAAGAAAGTTGGGAGGCAGAGGGCTTGTGAATGTCAAGAATCTTTGTCTCAATCAGGAGAATAGGATGAGAGAGCGCTTCATTAGTTCACATAGCACACTAATGAAACTGGTTGTTAAGAAGGACCAGGGTTTCACCCCACTAAATCTAAATAAACATAATCGTGTTGATAGTAGAACAGCACTGAAGAATATCGTTCATGAATGGAAACAACAGATATTACATGGGAAATTTCCTAAATCACTTCAGGATGACTCCATTGACAAATATTTGTCTCTAAACTAGCTTACCGATGGACTATTATATCCAGAAACAGAAGGCTTCGCGACAGCTATTGAAGATAAGGTAGTAAGGACAAAAAATTATGAAAGACATATTCTACACATGGATGTTGTCGACAAGTGCAGGAAGTGCGGTGGTGTAGGAGAAACAATTGAACACCTTGTTGGAGGGTGTCCAGTCCTTGCCCCTAATGCTTACCTAGGCAGGCATAATCAGCTGGCGAAAATTATACACCAGCAAATCGCTTTAAAGCACTCGCTATTTGATAAGATGCCTCCACCATATTACAAGTACACGCCTTCCCCCGTACTTGAGTCAGCCGATACAATTCTTTACTGGGATAGACGAATTACAACAGATCGGACGGTTGACTATAATAGGCCGGATATTGTTCTAATTAACAAAAAGCAGAGGAGAGCTTTCATAATTGACATTGCGATACCACTCTTTCATAACATCAGAAAAACTGAAATGGAAAAGGTCACGAAGTACGAAAATCTTGCAATTGATCTGAAAAATCAATGGAAACTCCAGAAAGTAGAGGTGTTACCTTTTGTTATATTCGCCGAAGGCCTAGTAAGCAAAACCTTTTCCAAAAATCTGGAAATTCTTGGTGTTTCAAAATCGATTACCACAGTAGGACAACGAGCAGTTCTCTTACAAACTTGCCACATTGTTCGTAAGGTACTAAGCTGAATGGGAGGAGCTGAACTGCTTTCTCATTCTGGCATTGTAAACCCGACCAGCCTAGGCTGAGATGATCGATGAATCATGTTTGTGATAATAATACGCGGATTGCGTTCGAGAATGGAAAGGACAAACATTGCACGGAAGGTTTCCTAAGTCACTCGAAGATGACACCATTGACGAACAATTGTCTCGTCTCTGAAGTGGCTGACCGATGGACTCTTGTACCCAGAAACAGAAGGTTTCGCGATATCTATTCAAGATAGGGTAACAAGAACAAAAAACTATGAAAAGCACATACTGCATTTGGACGTAGTCGATAAGTGCAGGAAATGCGGCACTTTGGGGAAAACAATTGAGCACCTTATTGTCGGTTGCCCGGCCCTTGCTCCTAATGCTTATTTAGGCCGGCATAATCAGCTGGCAAAAATTATACATCAACAAATTGCAAAAAAAATACTCGCTATTAGAAAGCGCACCTCCTCCATATTATAAGTACTCGTCTTCTTCTGTACTTGAATCGTCCGATGCCATTCTATATTGAGACAGACCAATAACTAATGATCGAACGGTTGATTATAACAGGCTGGATATTGTTCTAATCAACAAAAAGGACAAGAGGGCTTTTATAATTGACATCGCAGTGCCGCTATCTCACAACATTAGAAAAACTGAGATAGAAAAATCCACAAAGTATGAAAATCTGGCATACGACTTGAAGAACCAGTGGAAACTGCTTTTTCATCTTGGCATTAGAATATCGGCCAGCACGAGCTGAGATTCTACAGTAAGGATGAGCAGGATAATAATAATAATAATAATGTCGAACTACTGGCTGACTGCAGGACAGATGTTCCCCGAGACAGAGGAATTTATAGTAGCAATCCAAGTACAGGTTATTGCCACTAGAAATTACCTTAAATATATTGTTCGAGATGCTAGTATTTTGGACGATCAGTGTCGATATGGGTGTCCGACCTCCGAAACCATTCAACACATTACTGGGGGATGTACGATGTTTGCGGCTATCGATTATAAAGATAGGCTCGATGCAGTCGCAACGATTCTGTACCAGGAACTTGCAATAAAGCTGCAGCTGTTAAAAGAGAGAGTTCCACATTACAATTACAATCCCGAACCTATTCTCGAAAGCAATAATAATAAGATCTATTGGGACCGTACTGTACTCACTGAGCGAAGACTGGATCACAACAGGCCCGATATTATTACTGTGGATACATTATGTAAACGCGCTCTATTAATCGATGTGGCCATTCCTAATAACAATAATATATTAAAGAAGCAAAGGGAAAAATTCAGAAATACCAGGAACTTCAAGAGCAAGTTAAAAAACAATGGGGCATGACAAGTGCGGGTGTTATTCCAAAGAGCCTGCTGAAGAACATAAAAGTATTGGGTCTCAAAGGGTAACTTTTCAAGCCCATGCAGAAAACAGCACTACTGGGAACAGCGAGAACCGTTCGGAAGTTCTTGAACAACTCAGGAACGTCCAAGAATTCTAGCGTCACCTAGAAGCGGCCCGATAATAGAGAAAGGGCCCCCACAGAGCTTAATCCTTCTGATATCTAGGATATCTGGGATAAGTCAATGTTCCCCTTAGAGGGAGTGCGAACGCCTTTAGGCTAAATCAAGCAAGCGCGGGATAATGCTATCCCTAATATTAATAATAATAATAATAATTACCTATATTTCAGAAGTATGTTAAATATACATAAAACAAAATAGTCTCAAAAATATTACATTGATATTATGTACAGTTCTGATATTATATATAATCATCAACATTATAGGGCTGTAAATGTTATAAAAAAAAGAACAAGCATTTTTCAGTTGGTCAATGTCCCTGATAATTTTAACATAATGTGGTAGGTGATTATATATTTTTATACAGTTATACTATGCTTCCTGCTGTGGGGGTATTAACTTATGTAATGGGTAATTATAATTTATGTTTCTTATTGTATATGTTGTCAAGAGTTTACCGCTCGTAAATACTCTGTATTATTGCAGAAGAACAGTAGCAGAAGAACAATATTGTTTTGAAATATTCGCCTGTACGATTTCTGTGGCTTCGTATTCAACATACTGCGTAATGCTCTTTTCTGACATATAAAAAGCTTCTGCATTTCATAGCTACTCTCAAAAAAGATCACTGCATATCTAATATGGCTTTCAAAATGAGCAAAATGCACCGTTTTTAAGGTAGCAATATCCAAGTACAGGGTGGGGCCGTCAATCCCGCATATTTGAAAGCGTTCACATTGGCCATGGAAGTGGGTGGGGCCAGATGCGAAGGTCACCATTGTGTTCACTAGCTCAAAGCATTTCAGTTACCATGCAACACTGGTCGAAACAACAACGAGCGTTCGCCGCGAAGGCATTTTATCAATCCGGTATACAGCCCCTTCGTATAACGCCCTTTGTTATTTTCGTGCGCATTTCGGTATTCATCGTAATCGCACAGTTCCCTCAATTAATTCGATTAAGTTGTGGGTTGAAAATTTTGAGAACAGTGGAGAAATCATACACGGGAGAGGTGGTAGTGCGAGAAGAATGCGTACTGAATGAATATTGATCGTGTGAGAGCAGCTGTGGGACGAATCCGAGATCGGCACATCGACAAAGCGTTGCACTCGGAATTTCAGCGCAGTCCGACGGATTTAAGGTTTGATCGTCACCATCACCCCTATAAAGTCCAAGTGATTCAGTCCATCAATGAAAACGATGTTGTTGTCCGATGGCGTGGTAAAAGGTTCTTGAAATAGCTGAGGAAAATGCGGATATCGTCCACAACCTTTGGATGAGTGATAAGAGGCGCATTTTCACCTGTCCGGTTATGTAAACAGGTAAAAGTTTAAGTACTGGAGTTGCGACAACCCTCACCAACTCCATCAAAAACGTATTCATTCGGCCAAGGTCACGGTTTGGTGTACGATTACCTCATCAGGAATCATAGGTTCTTTTTTTTTTTAGCGTGGACGAGCAGAAACTGTTAATAGTGTGGGGTATCCTGAAATGTTGCGCAGGTTTTTCATTCCTCAGCTTCAGCATGATGAGGTCAATGATGAAACTTTATGAAACCAACAAGATGGGGCCACAAGCCACTTCGGTCGGGTAAGCATGGCCATTCTGAACAACGTGTTCCCACCGGGTGATCTCCCGGAATGGAGACATTCCTTGACTTCCTAGATCACCGGTCCTTAGAGCTTGTGATTATTTCTTGTGGGGTTACCTCAATAATAAAGTGTATGAACACCGATCTTGTACACTTCAACAGCTCAAAACAACAATACGGAAAGAAACTGAGAGCCAACAAATGTTGCGTGACGTGATGTGATGGAGAATGTCAGCAGACGCTTGCAAGAATGCATCAACCGCGATGGACATCATCTAACTGATGTTATTTTTAAAAAGTGAACTTGTTTCTTAAATGCTATTTGATGTAGAATAAGTTGATGTCCTCCTGTATTTCCTCAGTACAACAAGTCTGTATATTTGTATCATCAGCATACGTTGTTATTTTATATCCAGTTTATGTTATCATTTACATAGAGAATAAATAATATTGCCTTAATACTTTCCCTGGGATATTCCAAGATTAATGGTGAGCTCATTTGATATAGCGAAATTGTCCGAATTGTGAATTCTGACTTTTTATTTTCGATCCTGAAGATATGATTGTATCTATTTACATGTTTGTCCTCTAATACAATAAAGAGATTTAATCAGTCATATGATATTGACAAATCAAGGAATAGTCCCAAAGGAAGTTCATTGTTCTGCAGTGACTTCACTTTGTAGACCAGCCATATAGTAAGGCCAAGCGATTCTAGATAGTGTCCTTATTTTTCTAGGTAAACCGTTTTGAAATCCAGAAGCCAAGTATAAAACTGTTTCGAAGAGTGTAAAAATTGTTGAAATAAGTGTATTGCAGTGAGATGACATTATTTTGAAGTTACCTTAATTTTTGATCACAATAGTATAGCAGAAAAACATCACAGATAAAGCCCAACTTATGGTTAAGATGTGTTCACCGTAAATATTCATCAAGTACAAAGTACTTTATAGAACTTTAATGTTTAATCACAAGTGAAAAAGAAGCTATAGAAACATTTCCAGTGATAAAAAGAAAACGGTTACTGGTGGAAAGCGCTATAAAAAAAATTGAAAAGAGTAATAGGGTTATTATAAATATTTCCTCCTACAATATACGAAGTATATATTTTAAAAATAAATATAGCGCCGTTTTCAAAATAAGTTATGAGTGGTTTTTGGGATTAAAATTCATAGTCCTAGAGATTCTACATTCTTTATTTCGTAATTTTCTTATTGAAGAGCATTTGATAATAACCCACTTAGAAATGATATAATTCCTAAAAATTAATATTTTTATTCAAGAGGAGGTAAACAGCTTCCAAAACGATGAGCAGAAATAATAAGAAGGAATGTAATTATATCAAAATTAGCCGCAAAGCAGTACAGAAAAAAATGTAACTTTAATCAGGTTTGATAAGTAACTTTCCAATTTAAATTTTGAATATTTTCATAACGAAATAACATACAATTTAGTAGTTGGATGATGTTGCAAAATCGAGATAGCGATATCTTGAGGTATACAGGATGTTTTAATGTGCCAAATTTCAGGTGATTCTAAATTTATTTTCAAACAAAAAAGGTCCTCTTCATTATAGTTCAATTTTCATTGCCTTTCGAGATCGTGCTATTTTTCAGAAATATCCTTAATAAGTTTATAAATGTTTTGATCTTTCATCAAAATTGAAAAAACCATCAAATTAGAAGTATGGATACTTTAAATGTTCTATTTGGTATTCTATAAGATAAAATATCTTGTAGGATCAATAATTTGGAATTAGCGACTTTATGAAAAATGGAAATACATATAATAATAAGCAACTCTTAAGTTGAAATTTAATTTATCACCTCCTGAAGTTATTTCCATATGGTCCTTCAACTCCTACGCTGAGTAAGGTGGTTCAATAAAATGCACGCCATCTGGTTCTATTTTGCGCCAGAGCCTTAACTTCTTGTCAGGACACGTCCACTATTTTCAGTTCACCATGGATAGTTTTACCCTGCAGAACCCAGTTCAAAACTATTTTGGTTATACAGTTGCTTTGCTTTCTGGGTGTGTACTCAATCCATCCCCACTTACGAAGTGCTTTCTATCTCGTGTTCAATTTTCTTTTGGTTTGTGAGATGAAGCAAGTCTTCATTTCGAATTTTATCCGGTCAAAATATGCGGAGTATGTTCCGCGAGCATTTATTTGTAGACCTTAGGTTTATTTGTTATTGTCTTCGTTATTTTCCACGTGTCACATCTATAGAACAAACCAGTCCTAACATTGATGTTAAATATACGGAGTTTTGTTTGCGTCAAATATTGTGTTGATCTCCACACAGGTGCCAGCGCTTCAAAAGCTCCTTGAGCTTTTCGTATTCTGCTTCTGACATCATGATCTACTCCTCCATTCTTTGTGAGGATGCTGAAGTATGTATGTATGCTCTGAAGTAAGTATGTAAAGCTCTCTACATCTACTCTGTGTGATCCGTTGAGAATGAAAGGGGGAATTTCTACTGTTTCTATTTCATTTTCAGAGACTTGGTCTCTGTTACATTAATTTTCAGTTCCACTTTCTGGGCTTCCGTTGAAAGTCATCTAGCATATGGACCATACTGTTGTGTTGATGCGACATAAGACATATGTCATCCGCGTATTCAAGGTCCGTCAAGCTAAGACGGACCTTCGTTGATACGTTTAACGACATAATCTAGCAAAATACTGAAGAGACGGGGAGACGAGATACATGCCTGCCTCACACCCGAAAAAATGTCAAATTCATCGCGTTTATATCTAGCATTGTTTTTTTTACATTATGGTATTTGAATAGTTCCATATGCATCCAAAGTCTTATTATTGTTATCACTTCTAACAAGTTTTAAGTTAGTAATATTTATATTATGATCAAGCTCCAATCTCTGTTGAGATACTCATTTCTCCCATATCTAATCTGGGCAATATGTTCTTTATATCTAATTAATATGGATCTTTTAGTTTGCCCAACACACCTTCGATCACAGTTTCAACAACTGGTTTCATAAATCCTTGATATCTTATGTTGGTCTACTTTATCGTTTGAATTACCCCGGGATTTCTCTTAATTTATTACAGGGTTTGTAGGTTACCTTAACTACCTTACTGTCCAGTTTTTTCTAAAATTTTATGTAGTCCTCGTGTTAATTATACACCAATTGGTATTAAGGAAGTATGAGTGAATCTATGGGAAAAACGAGTTTCCAAATCTAAGACTTGAAATTCGGTAATTGTGACAAAGGATATGTAATTAAACTGTGCTCAATATTTCAAAATATTTTCGACCGTTCTTATACACAGTCTCTTATCATCACACACGATAAACTTTAATATTTGCAGAATGTTATTATATATGAATAATATCGGGTTACCGATATAATTAATTAAATAATTGAAGTCAATTTTTTCCAACTTTCGATTATTAATAACTAAACACTCTATACACCAAACACACCACAAGTCTGGCAACGTCGCGCAACCAGCTGAGAAAAAAAGAGATATAGATATAACATTTCTGAATTTGAAGTTAAAAAAGTTATTTTTCTTACAGAATTTATCTTTGTATCTAAAATCCATATTTTTAAATATAAATTTTATACCCTGTAGACACAAATGCGCTGTTGCCACATCTTTTTTTGTCGAACCGCGTGTTTATAATAAAGTCAATTCGTTACTTTTTAAAAATAAATAATAGTTTATTAATAATTATAAAGTTTGTTTTAGTATTATAAATAAAAATTGTTAATTTCTGTAACTATTTTAAGTTTTAGGAAAACAAAAAAATGTCATTATTATTTTGACTCACTCATAAGTATCGCTTGTATTTCCTTAACAAGAACTTGTTTTGCTCTGCTCCTTTTGCATACATTATTGGGTTTTGGATGCATATGAAAGCATTCAAATAGTAAAATGTAAAAAAACTATGAACACTAGGTACGGTTGTCTTATAAATAGAACATAGTTTATAGATCAAATCGTCTCTTGATGATGCAAACATGGTTAGCGAAATGCGCGTCAAGTAATTAAAAACAAGTGATTTGGTGTTTAGTGGTAAATCTCTGAATTTAAAACCATTCACGTTAAAGCGAATTTAATCAATCCTGTCAAGCCAAAAATTGTCTTGCTCAAGCATTTTACGGTATTTCCTTCGAATTTTGTGTTAATCTAATTAAGTACCTATAAGTGTTATACAAAATAACTAAAGCGCAACTTTCAAAAATAAGTGCATCAAAATTGACACGTTATACAAACTGGTATTTATTGCCCACACTGTATTAAAAATACTTTAAAACTATTTTGTATGTCTCAGAGTTTTATTCAATAAAATATGTCGGTAAATGGATTTTCTGTGTATTTAATTTGTGTGAACAGCAACTGATTAATTGCTGTAGATAATATGGTTTTTCAGTCCGACCTATTCTATTTTCAGTTTGTTTTTCCTTGCCAACATTTTCCTGCCGTGGGGTAATTTAAACTCGCCAATTTCAGAAAAAAAAGGCAGTATTCGAAAATCTAACGCAACCCTTTCTACAAGCAACGTTCGTGGAAAACTCTTAAAGATTTATGGCGTTTTTTAAAATTTTTGCTAGAACGGTCTTTAAACGTAAGCATATCAAATCAAGATGATTCATGAACAGCATAAATCATTATACAAATGGGGGGGAAATATTTTAAACAATACTAGAGAAAACGTATTTTTAACAGGCTTCTTCGAAACGATATTAAAAATGAGCAACATCTGAGCCTTTGTGAAAACGAAAAAAAAAACAGGCAATTTTTTAGCCATTTAACGGGAATTTTTCTCTTGTTTTATTTATTATGCCTTGTAGACAGTTTTAATGCGTTGTTAGTTTTTTTTTCATTTATTCTAACTAGAAGTTCCTTCACGAAATTTTTAATATTTTAGTAGTTCTAAATATTGAAACAGTAAAGTTTCTTTATTAATTCATACATAAAAAACTATATAATCAATTCAATAATTCAAAACAGGAGTATTAGAAACGGTATTAATAAATAATAGACTTAGTCCTCAAAAAAAACTATTTGTTTTGGAAGCAATACTATTTTATTTATTGTTATCACGTTTCACCATTTAATGCATACTAAAATGTTATAAAAAATATCTTGTTTGTCGTTAATGTGGTTGTAGTTTAAGAGAGACATAATGATTACATGGCGGTAAATTAGCAGAATCGAGTGATGCCGGACAATATCAAGGTACTATACTTATGGGTCCCTACTAAAGAACTATTAGAACTATTATGGCATATCACTACCTTGCACAATAAATTCATAAGTATTTAAGTCGATTTTATATAAAATGGCAAGTTCTAGTTGTATGCCGGTGGCGTTGGTGCGGCGGTAAGAGCGTCTGCTTTGCCGAATCTGCGCTGGAGCGGTAGCTGGTTCGATTCCAGCGCTCGGATGGTTATTTTTCTTTCTTCTGTCCGTTTATCTTTCCTAAATGTTTGTGATTGTTTCTAGGCAAGAGTGTAAAATCCGACTACGAATTACCCCTCAGTCACGCCAGTTAAAGGCTGGGTAAGGCCGGATGCCTTCTGAGAAGTGTTCTACGTTGGTCACTCGCCAGTCGGTAGGTTTCCTGATAGACTTATGGGTAGGCACATAACCAAGGGTTTATAGCCCGAGGGGGGTGCTGGCCTGGGTTTGTCGGAAGCTGATGACCGTGGTTCGGAACCCACGTTAAGCTGTAGGTCCAGTCGCTAAATAGCCTAGTTGCTGATGCGCCTCTAACCCAAACACTTTACTTTACTTTTTTCTAGTTGTCGATTTTGCAAAAATTCAGCGGATAAGTTTTGTTATATATGCGGACGTTTTACTTTAAAGTCACAGGCTAGATCTATATCCGAGGAAGTCAAAAGCCTATCTTTTATGTTTTAAGTGCCAAATTGGAGATCAAGATAAAAGTTGGACTCCTCTTGTTTGCTGTATGAGTTGTCACGTAAATTTAGTACAGTGGATGCATCGCAAGAAAAATTCTATGCCATTTGCTGTTGGTGCCTATGGTGTGCACTGACCAAGTAAGTGATTGCTACTTTTGTATCACTGAAACAGAAGGAATTTCAAAAAATCAAAGGGACAAAATTCAGAATCCAAAATTTCCTTCTGCCAGTTCCTCATAGCCAGGAACTACCGGTACCGATTGCGCCTTAACCCTGAACAGCATATTTCCCGGTGATTCTAATTCTTCATCAGGATCTGAACCACAACTTCCTGAGAACACCAGTTGTGACCCAACATTTTTAACAACTACCAGTGAACTTCACTTCATAACTCAGAAAAATTAAATGATGTGGTACGTTGCCTGGGATTGTCAAATAGAAATCAGAACTTCTTGGTTCAAAACTTCAACAGTGGAACCGAAACCGAAAACGGAACGAACTTTACCGAAAACGGAATGTAACATTTTCAACTATGTGTTGTGTGTGATATTGATGGTTTAATGAATGAGCTTGGTACTTCAAACATAAAATATGCTCCCCTTGTTAACCCAATAAAAGATTCTTTTACTGGGTTAACAAGGGGGTTTTATTAGGGTTAATTTCTTTCGCCTTTTCGCCTCTCCATATTAAGCTTGGACTAATGAAAAACTTTATCAAAGCCATGGACAAATAAAGTAATTGTTTCAAGTACCTAAAAGAAATATTTCCTCAATTAAGTGATGCAAAACTAAAAGAATGCTAGTTTATTGGACCTCAAATAAAAAGCTTCTAGGTAATTTCCGTTTTAAAGAAAAATTAAATGAAAAGGAATTGACAGCTTGGAAGTGTTTTGTAAGTGTAGTGAAAGGATTTCTGGGTAACAAGAAAGATGAACATTATAAAAACCTCATAGATAAACAATTGAATGCCTATGAAATACTAGGGTGTCACATGTCCTATGCAGTTTTTACATTCCCATTTGGTTTTTTTCCGGAGCATTTGGGTGCAGTTAGTGACGAAAAAGAAGAGAGGTTTCACCAGGACATCAGGACGATGGAAGCGCAAGATACCAAGGACGCTGGAACACATCTATGTTGGGCGACTACTACTGATTTATGAAAAAAGATGACGCTACAGAACACAAGAGGAAAAAGTGAAAGTTTTTGTCGCTGTATAACATTTCATGTAATATATTTTTATTCACATAATTCTTCGTAATGTAAATATGTCGTTTCCATTTTTTCCCCACCACTGACCCCCGGTAACAAAAAAAACTGTACGTGTTACAGTAATTAGCTTATCATTTTCGGATTTAGGACCTATTTTCGTCAATGTTACCTCAAAAAAGTTTAAATTTATTGACCTGTGTAATAAATAAAGAAAAACACATCGTAGGTTATGCAGACAACCTAGACGTATTAACACGATCGAAAAAATTATAAAGGAGATATATGATGAAATAAATGTGAAAGGGAAAAGAGCCGATTTAGAAATAAATATAGATAAAACAATGGTGATGGAAAAAAGAACCAAACTAATAAGAGAACAGAACTGGATAATCGGCGATGACAATATTGAAGTTGTAAAGGAATTTACGTATCTGGGAAGCAAACTTGACGAAAATAACATCACAGGATATATCAGAAATAATATTATGAAAGGTAACAAAATTACTTACTCCCCTAGTCGGGTCTGCCCTAAGGTTTAAGGAACTTCAAAGGAACACGGAAATGTGGATCTATAAAACACGTATTCGGTCAGTAGCCACTTATGACTGCGAGACGTGGATTCTCACAAAGAAAACAGAAGAGATGCTTGCAATATTTGAAAGAAGAGAACTCAGAAGAATTTTTGGTGCTGCGAATGACAACGGAATTTGGAGGATGAGGTATAACTTCGAAGTAAAACAATTATACAAAAATCTTGATATTGTAGACTATGTGAATGTTTATCGACTCAGATGGGATTCGTGGCGAGAATACCAGAAAACCGAATACCAAAGAAAAATCATGCAATAGCGAAGGGTAAGAAAAAAACAGGTAGACTAAAGATGGACGGAAGCATAATGTAAAAGACGCTGAAAAACTACTGCACGCCAAAAAATGCTGCTGAAGATCAAACCGGTTGGAGGTAAAGCTTGAAGGAGGTCAAGGTTTACTGATGGGCTGTAGTAATATTCTGCTGCAGGACTGTTCTGCAAAAGAGAGCCCTTAGGAAAGTTTCTCTTGTTGTGTATCCACATTTTTTGCATTTTGGTAAATAGAAAAAGACGAAAAAGATTCAGCGTTAATGTTTTCTTGAACTAAAACAGAAATTGTGCCGTTTAGGCCTTCCTTCCAAGTTTAATCTGAAAAATCTTCTTTTTTTGTGGTTGAATGGGCGATCCCCTAATGTACTTGGCATATTTTCAACAAACAGTTGTAATTTATGATAAAACAATATTTGATTTTCCTTAAAAGTTCTAATTTTCATCTCACATGGTTTAATTAATGAAAGAATTTCTTTTAATCATAATTTGAAATGCTTCTAAAGCAATGAGTTGTGTTTGTTTACGAAAAATATTCAGGTATATTTATTTAAAATAAGTAAAGTTGGAAAGAAACAACCAACCATATTTGCGGATAAATTTATTATCTCATATCAGCACTTTCTACTGCTCAGTTATTATATGTATACAAATGTTATGAACGATATTAAATGGAATGTCTCAAAAATTTCCTCAAAATTAACTGTCGTACACTGCTAGAGGTTGGATAGCACCTCGAAATAACACAGCAAGTCGTTCCTAAACGTTTACACCAACTAGGGAAAATTTGGAGAAAAGTCGTTGGGTCCCTTATGAACTCACAGTTGAAAATAAGAGTAGACGCACTGATTGTTGTGTCATTGCTCTTCAAATTTAAGAAAAACAACTTCCTGCAAAAGTGGGTCCTCTACGATAATCCAAAGTTTTGTTTTTTTTGTTACCTTTTTGTTCGCTTTATCTATATTTTATCATTGTCTTATCTATATTTATTTCTAGATCGGCATTTCTCGCTTTTACATTTATTTCATCATATATCTCCCTTAATAATTTTTTCAATCCTGTTAATACGTCTAGGTTATCTGCATGGCCTACGATCTGTTTTTCTTTATTTATTACACAGATCAACAAATTTAAACTTTTTTGAGGTAACATTGATGAAAAGAGGTGTACATGAAGCATTCTGTAGTCCTAAATTCGAAAATGATAAGCTAATTACTGTAACACGTACAGTTTTTTACCAAAAATTTAAAACCAAATATCCACGTCAAAAAGGTTGCAATCCACGCATTGAGTTGCTACAATCTGGTCCTAGGCTCAATGTTGATCATTACTAACCATGTATCAACACGCTCTGGTGGAAAAAGATGTTATTCTGGCAAAGGGAGAAGGGAAGTTATTTTGATTCAAGATAGCGCACGGCCCCATACATCAAAAAAGACTCTGGAAACGATCACCGCGTTGCGCAGATAGCTTTTGTCGCACCCGGAGTATTTTCCAGACTTGGTCCATTCCGATTTTCATCTCTTCCAATCCCTGCAACATCACCTAGTTGAAAACCGCATCACATCTCTAGAGGAAGCCAAAAAATAGTTTAATAACTATCACATTAAAATCATAAAGTTTTTTTTTTTGATTTGGGATACGATAGTTGTGTGAATGGTGGCAAAAGTATATAGAAAGTGAGAGAGATTACTTCGAAGATTAAGTTTGTATTACTTTTTTCATAAATAAATGTTAACATAATATAATTCACAAAAACGACTTTGATGAATTTTAATTTATGAAATTTTACAGAATAATTTAATACTTACAATAATAATAATAATAATAATGTTTAATTGCTTTACAATAACAAATTTAACTTAATCTACCTATTATAGGTCGCTTTGTTTCCGGAAATTGCGTTCCTATCGAAAATGTATCTGATAAGTCTATTTAAACATTAAAATTGTAACTATCCTTTATTGCACATCGACAATTTAATTTCGAATGGCAAAGGCCTAGCGGAAAGGTAACCCTGTGATTGGAATTTAGTTCATGCCGCCTATAGAACATTCGAATCGAAGCCTTTGTACCGGTAGGCTTTTGAATGAAGGAACTTTACAAGCCTTAAATAAAGGATTATTTAACACAATACGAACACTTCAAGGGTCAAATGATAAGTTGTTCAATGGGGAAAAACAAAAATATATTTCGGAAATAAACGCTATAATGAGAAGGAAACGGATTCATTCATACATCGCATATTCATTATATAGTTTTGATTTAAGAATGGATTTCTGTATTGTTCACATGGATTTGTATGATGTTATGTTGGGCTTATTACTAAACAATAAGCTTATATATAATTAAATTCGTATTTAAAAGCAAGCGATATTCAAATACGGAAGGCATTATGTTGTCGTACCAAGTGTACAATTTTATAAGTGTTTAGGATTTTATATGTTTTTAAAATAATTGACTTGTATTTTCTGAAAAGTATTAAATCTTCTTTTTTTCATCTTTCTGGTAGCTGCTAGATTTGTCGCATTCCGAACTTCCTAACAAAGAGTAGTCTAAATACTTTTATTAGAAATGTAAATCTGGTATTAAGTCTTTAATTTAATTCTCGGCCACTACGCTGCATCGATTGCAGAACCTGTTCGAATCAGATTTTTTTTCCCGCCATATAGTCATTTTAAAACGTCTTCTTTCACCTTTAAAACGGGGTATAACATTCGAGCAAAAGCATAAGAATTCAAAAAGCAACATTTGAAGCACTGCCTTCTTTTTGCCTCAACTGAAAGAAAAATTGCTGAAACTCAGAACATGATTTATGGAGCTTTGGGCAACAATGCTGTTGCGTACAGTACTTGTAAGCTGTGGAAAGGTTGACATAACCAATGTAGAGCATCCAGGATAGCTAAAAAAAAGTGGATGATTGAGAAGTGGAACAACAAGAAGCACTGCGAGCCATTTCTAAACGTTTATACTAGCTACGAAACATTCAAACGAGAGTCCTTGGGTCTTTTATGAACTCACAGATTCAAGAGAAAGAAGTTTCTTCATAAGAGTGTGATCTGTGATGAGAAGTGGATTCTCTGCGATAATACAAAGGGATGAAAATGTAGCGTTAATCCTGGTGAGGTATCAACCAGTACAGAAAAACCAAATAACCTGGCCCATATGGTGGGATCAGCTGGACCTCGCGCATTGAGTTGCTCCAATCTAGTCTAAGGGTCAGTGTTGATATCGTTACCAACAGCAACTGATTCGTGTTAGTCACGTTCAGGAAGAAAAGGCCTTATACTGTCAAGGGAAGTCATGAATCAGGATAACGCATGGCCATATGCAGCAAAAAATACTCTAGAAACGATCACCGATTTGAGCTGGTAGCCCAAATCCTACCTGACATATTCTCGAGAATTGTCCTCCAGATTTTCATCTCCTCCAATCCTTGGAACTTAATCTGGTTCATAGACAAGAATCAATTACTTTATCAAAATCACCAAATATTTTTCGAACAGTGATTTGACAGTTGCCTTTTGAATGGTTGATCCTATTGGAAATATATAGTGAATTTTAGACAGGGAGGAGATTACTTTTACTTTTCGACTACACCGTGCGGGCGTGGGTCAGCGATTTGGCTGCTGATAAGATTCTCCGGAAGTAGGTTAGAAAAGAAGGCGATCCTGAAAATTTGAGCTCAATGTGATCAAATCCGGCAGCCCTGGAATTTTTTTAAAGTTAAGAAAAGTCGATTTTTTATAGTCATTTTTAGAATGTTATATCTCAGGCTCTATATAACTTATGAGACTTAAACCAAACGGCATTCTTCTCTACCTGACTTCTCTAGGTATATTCCGTTGGTGTCTATCCTAATGTTCATTGTTTGCCTCAATTCTTTAGATATATGACTTCGCAAAGCCAATCGATTTTTGGAAAATTGCTGTTTTCAGAGAGCTATTACTTTTTTCTATCAATTCGAAATCGCTTGAAATCTTATACACTTCATTCTATCCCCAAAGAACCTTAAACATTTTGAAAGTTTGGAATAGAAGTGGTCTACGAACTGTGCATTTTTAAAATCTTCAATTTTTCTACTTAATAGGTCATTTTAATGGTATTATACTTAATTTCTTAAATTTTACTTAATAAATTAATACTTATCCATTATTTTTACAGAAAAAAAAGCTTAGAAAATTCAATACGCTAAAAAAATTTTGGAAAATTATAAGATATTTAAAACTTCATTTTTTTTAACAAATTATTTTATTTGTTACAGTATTATATAAAATAATTTAAAACAGATTTATACAGGGTTATCCATTTCGTGGTTCGGAAAATACAGCCCTGTATTTTGACAACTGTCAAACTCAAATGCTATTCAAAGTGTGATTGGTTTAGTTTAAGGTTTGCCATTTTACAATATGGATTGTTTATCCACCAAACAAAGCGTTGGGATTGTTAAAAGTTTTTACAAAAATGGTGATTCTGCCGTAGTCACGTTTCGCGCTTTACGAATAGAATGTGGTCGCCATAATCGTTTTTCTGAGCGCACAATTTTCAACAGTCAAGAAAATACTGGGTCTGTTACGAATGTTGTAAGATATCTGCTTCATCGTAACCCTTGCTCGATGGATAATATCGCTGCTATTAATGAAAGTGTGGCTGAAGACCCAAATTTATCGATTCTTCGGTGTTCACAGTCTGTGGGTTTGCCTTATGGCGTATTTTGCATGTAGACTTCCATCTTGATCCTTACAAAGTTCAACTCACGCAAGAATTGAAACCCATCGACCATGGAATGCGCCGAGTATACACCGATTGGGTGTTAGTTGGGTGTTAGTTGGGTGTTAGTTGAATTGGGTTAGGTGAACATTCACCTAATTTTCTTCGAACGAAAATCGAACTTCGAACGAACAAAATCTTCTTCAACGATGAGGCTCATTTCTCGCTCTGCGGATACGTAAATAAGCAAAATTGCCGTATATGGGGGCTCTGAAAACCCAGAAATGATTATGGCATTGCATCCGCAGAAGGTGACTATTTGGTGCGCGTTATGGTCTGATGGTGATATTGGCACGTACTTCTTCGAAAACGAAGGAGTGACTGTTAACGTTAATTATGAATGTTATAGCTGTATGATAACCGATTATTTTTGGCCGGAAGTTGAAAATTTCGATCTGAACGAAATGTGGTGCCAACAAGACGGCGCCACAAGCCACATAACATGACTAATTCTGGCTTTATTGCGCGAGAAGTTCCCAGGCCGCATAATCTCGAGATATGGTAATGTCAATTGTCGACCGAGATCATCCGATTTGACACTGTTGGACTGTTTTTTGTGGGGCTACGCGAAAGATCGTGTTTACGTAGATAATAATCAAAGTCTTGAGCAGTTGAAAACCAACATTTGTTAAGTCATGGTCGAGATACCAGTCAAAATATGTGGAAAAGTCATTGAAAATTACCTCGAAAAGATTGAGTCGTGCAAGCGGTCACGTGGTGGACATTTAAATGATGTTGTATTCCACACTTAACGCCAAAGTCCAAGCAATAAAATTTAAACAAAAATCATCGAAATTCTTTGTGTGGTTTTTATAATTTTAATTTTCGAAACATAAAATGGATAACTTTTTGCAATATTTTTGTTAATGATATCATTTTTTCCTCTATAATACTAGGTCAGTAGAGAAGGATGCCCTTTAATTTAAGTCTTTAAGTTATATAAAGGCTCAGATATAAAATTCTGATAATGACTAAAAAATCGACCAATTTCGAAATCGAAAAACTTTCAAAAAATTCCACCCGGAACACGCGGTCAGATTTGATCCCATGGGTCTCAAATTTTCACCTTCTTTTCTGACGTACTTTCGGCAGCCAAATCGTTGAACCACGCCCGCACGGTTTTGTCGAATATATATATATATATATATATATATATATATATATATATATATATATATATATATATATATATATATATATATATATATATATATATATGTATATGGAGTTTTTTTATTCTTTGGACTGCGTCCAACCGACGCAAGTTTATAAGCCATCCGACGAGAAGTCGGCGAAAATATGGGTTGTTTGATTGTGGAGAGAGAATCCCTATTCTTAGCGAGAGATGTAGGTGCCCTGATCTTACCACCAACAGACGAAACATGTGCCCTCCAATATAAGACATGGTGGGGCTTCCTCCCGGTCAAGCAACTAATCATTGCTTTGTTCTCTATATATACTGAACAAGTTGATGCAATTCCACGTACCAAAATTGTCGTTTTCTAAGTCATTGTAATCGTTGTCGGGGATGTCAGCAGTCACAGGTAGCATAAGTTTGATATGATCGTATTATAGTTCAAATAACTATAGGGCCAAAAATCGGAAACTTCAAGTCGGTCTTGTTCCTCTAACTGCCCATCACCTTCAGATTTAGTTTTCAAAAACTAGTCTTTAGCCATAAGTTTCAAACGTCGATCATGAACGACATTTTACAGATTGAATACAAAACTATTATCTAAATTGTTATAGCGGTATAATTATCAATACTGGTGTTTCCTTCTCTTGGTTTGTGCGTTGGTTTAAAATCTGGTTTTGTCTAATCCAGTTTTGCGGTATTATATTTACCTGACTTGCGGTATTTATATGAAATAAAAATAAATCGACCATAACTGCGGTTCTCGTAGTTGCAATTATTTTGCAATAACTTTAGATCATCACATAATAATTAACACGCACACACATGCCCGGAACGATTTTCTATGATTAACTATTTCTTGTGGTTCTGTAATTTTGCGAGGCTCGCTCATAACAATCGGTTACAGTCACTGATTCCTTAGAGGATTGAATAGATTTAAAAAAAAACGGTTCTTCATTTAAAGCTAAGATACTTTCTTCTTTCCCCCGTCTAAGTGAATTAGATACACAATTATATAGTATTCATATGTTTTCGATACTTACAAAACCATTACAAGATAATTGCTATTAAACAGGGTGTGTCCGCTATTAAGTTTGGCAGCCGATTAAATAATTTATTATCTCGCTGAATCGACATCTTATCATCTTTTCAATGGTTAAATTGGTCATTTAATTGTATAATTTCTATTACAGAATAGCACTTGCAGAATTGTTTTCGTTTTTTTTTGCATTAATAACAAGGTAAAAGAAGAGAATATCGGGAAGTTTGTCTGATTTTTTTACCCCTTTTCATACATACGTTTGGTTGTATACTAACATAAAGAAAAAGTTTCAGTGAACAGTACCTTATTTTCTAATCTACTAATTTATTTAGGAGACTTATGCTATTACTAAACTAAACTATAATATCTTAACGGGTTATCCAATAAGAACTTTAAAATTAGGCACAATCATTGATAAGTACGAAAAGTATTTTTTAAATAAGGTCCGTTTGTGAACGAAAGTGAGAATGACGCGCAATCGCCGCAGTGCGTTTGCGCGTCTGCTTCTTCTCTGATTTGTGAAGATTTGGTTCGTGATGTGGACAACAAAATTCTAGAGAAACGACGATTTACCATTTCAAAGTGAATGTTTACAGGTCTCAAGGTCAGTTTTGTACACCACAAACTGAATTATCGAAAATTGTGTTCTCGGTGGATTCCAAGACTGCTTTCTGACGATCACAAATCAAATAAACTGGGCTGTATTTTATCGTTTTTGACTCGATACAATCAGGAAGGAGATGAATTGTTAGACCACATCCTTACAGGAGATGAGACTTGGGTGTTTCACATGACTCCTGAGTCCAAGCAACAGTCAATGGAATGGCGACGCACATCGTCGCCAACCAGAGTGAAAGCCAAACAGACAATTTCAGCATGAAATATGTCTGTCTTTTGGGACAGGAAAGGGGTTTTGTTAGTAGATTTTTTGTAGAGAGGCACAACAATAAATTCTGATCATTGTGTCACCTTCAGAAAACTCCGGCGTGCCATATAAAACAAGCGGCATTGCCTACTGTCTTTAGGTGTGATGTTGCTCAATGATAATGCAAGGCCACATGTTTCTGCACAAACACAAAGTCTAATCAGGTATTTTGGATGAAAAGAAATGGATCATTCACCTTACAGTCCAGACCCTGCACCCAGTGATTTTCACTTGTTTCGGTACATAAAGAGTTCCTTGGTGGTCAACAGTTCAACGACGACGAAGAAGTTAAAACTGCAGTCATGGATTGGGCTTCTTCACTGGCGACAGATTTCTTTGGCGTTGGAATTCAAAAACTTGTTAAGCGGTATGACAAATGTTTGAAAAAAAATATAAATTATGTAGAAAAGTAGATAAAAGTATGTAGAATATGAAAAACATGTATTTTAATAATATTTATAGTATTTTTCTTCTTACTAAAAAACGGACCTTATTTAAAAACGATACCTCGTACAAGTGATAATCCGGTAATTTTTATTTTACCTTGAAGACCAAATAATGCTTTTGTTTTAAAAATAATGTCGTTCAAATATCCTTCTCGGCTTCGTCGGATGGAATGCATTCTGAAAACCCATGTCTCGATTACTTTTTCACACATATCGCGTGGTTTATTTTAAATAGTGGCCTGAATGTTTCGTTAATGGTCAAGAATTGTTCGAGGTTTATTTATGTAAACCAGAGATTTAACATAACCTCTTAAAAATAATGCAAGGGTGTGAGATCGCATGATATTGGTGGCCAGTTGATATTACTATTTTGTAAAATGTATCCAAAAAACTTTTCTGTCTAGCAAATCTACAGGGGTACACTTTAACTCTTTCTCTGTAGTTTACACTGAACTTAATGTGATTTAAAATGATTCTGAATGACGAAATTTTGTACGTGCATTAGCTATTGCACCGGGCACATTATTCTAGAATCATTACAATAATTTCGATGTTTGAGTGACTGGTAGTACTGAATAGTTGGATTCCATACATCCAGATGGGCTTCAGTGTGACTTTATAGATTAACAGTTTGTTATCAATGGATTATTAAGATTATCCTCCTACTAATCACTGCAATTTGCTATACAATTGAAACAAGTACCTAACTTTTAAATACAGTGAATGGAAGCATGAATAATAATTCACTGATCGCAAGACTTGGTGATACAAGATGGTACGAATGACCAACTTAGCAGAGTAGAAGACAAAATAAATAATATAATCGAGGGAAAACGATATTGTTCAGCAACGATATTTTTAGATATCACACCCGGTTTTGATAAATTCTGGCATGATGGTCGAATTTACAAGATGAAACAGCACCTGTCATATAACATGTACATAATACTAAGATCATTCTTAACGAATAGACGCTTTCTGGTTGAATGTTACATCGAACATACTAATCTATATCCCATACTTTCCGGTGTACCATAGGGCAGCGGATTAGGCCTGCAAATGCATCTTCTATATACAGCTGATATTCTTACAATCAAATATTACGTTCAACATGCAGGCAGTGCAAAAAACACTAGAAGAAAACAAGAGAATAAACAAAGCTAAACACAAGCTGAGAAATAAACGGACAAAAATGTTTGCCTTAATGCCTGAGTATAACACAACACGTAAAGAAATGTTGGAGGTTGTCAGAAGATTTTATTCAAAGTTATATGAAAATCAGAACCAGTCAGACAGCAATGCCGACAGAAGACCAAATGTCAGATATCGTGTTGGATAAAATGACAAGTGCTATAGGGGCGATGAAGAATGGAAAAGCTCCAGGAAATGAGTCTACATAAAATACTGGCAAAATTGTACTTAAAATGCCTTAAAGATCAAAAAATATCCAGCCTATAGAAAAATGCTGAAGTGATTCTTCTTCATAAAAAAGGAGCACAGGAAGATTTAAAAAACTACCACCCAATAAGCCTCCTATCAGTAATGTACAACGTTTTCACCAAGATAATATCTAAAAGAATATTAAGAACACCGAATGATGCGTAACCAGGAGAGCAGGCAGGATTCAGAAGTGGATTCTGTAAAATGGATTATATCCAGGTTGTCACCACACACACACACACACACCATGAAACTGTGCTAGCTTTTATTGACTATGAAAAGGCATTTGACTCAATATCAAAGCAAATTATAATGGATCAATTGCTTAATCAGGGGATAGACAGAGCCTATATGAACCTATTGGGATCTACGTATGATGAAGCTACAGCTACAGTTCACATGGATGATCTTGAAGTTAAAATCAATGGGGTGTACGGCAAGGTGACTCAATATCGTCTGATTAAAAATCAATGGTGTATACCTAAGCCATTTTAGATTCGCCGACGATATCGTTCTCCTCTCAAAAGATCCAGATTGGGCAAAGGATTTCAATAGAGGGTGATACTGCCCGGGAAGTGCAACGGCGTGTTAAGTGGCTGGCAGGCATTTGGCAGGCTTAATATAGTGTTTAAGAACAAACTACCACTTTGTCTGAAGAGAAAGGTTTTTGATCACTGCGTGCTGCTTGTTTTGACATACGGAAGTGAAACATGGACACTCACATTTCAATTAGTTCAAAAGCTTCGAATAGAACAGATGGGAATGGAAAGGTGTATGCTTGGCATTATAAAGCGGGAGAGAAAGACCTGCATATGGATCAGAGAACAAACGCAAGTATGTGACATCACTGGAAAAGTGAGAGAATTGAAATGGAAGTGGGCAGGCCATATAGCGAGGCGATGAGACCACAGATGGACCAAAGCAATACTGGAATGGATACCGCTTGATCATAAACGTCTATATAGAAGACCGAAAACACGATGAACGGATGATATCATCAAGTATATTGGACCCGAATGGCAGAGGAGAGCTCACGACCGCGTGAGTTGTAGGCATGCTGGGGAGGCCTTCATCCTACACTGCTTACAATCAGATTGCTTAAAATCAGATGCTTACAATCAGATTAACAACACACAAGCAACATATGCAGATGATACTGAGGCATTATCTTCTCATCCAAATCCTGAAATTGACTTAAACAAAATGCAGCTATGGTTTAAACAATGACGAATAAAAGCAAATGAAACAAAATCTGCAAATCAAAAACAAAAAGTTTTCCAATAAAGGTGTCAGAACTTTGAAATCTAATAGCGGCAACACTGGTTGAGATATAAATGTTAGTCATAGACTTCTGTGTTCAGTACACTGAGTCAATATCCCATGAAAAATCTACCATCAAAATGTGTGTTCAGTTCGCTCTAGTAAACATAATCGGCAAATCGACTAATTCATAACTGCAGAATTTGAAGTGATTCATGAGTTAGCTCTTCATCGTGCTGTTAATGGTGAAGGCTATAGGAATATGCTAATAGAATATGTAGAAAGAGCAATCGAAAATTGAGTCTGCACCATCTATTCCACCAAAGTCGATAGCGACATTGAACATCATTTTCAAAACTTGTCATACTAATATTATAAATACCAATCACAAACTGGTATTTATAGTATATAACCAATACCAATTTTATAAACGGCAAGACTGAAAAAAAGCTGATTAGATCTTAAAAGACTTCTTACTGGAAAATCCCCTATATATTCAATTTTTTTTATCTTGACCTAGATTTTGTATCATTGATTAAAATGTAAATGCAGATGGCCCGATCAAGAAAATTGATATGCATATAAATATCCATAATCTATAAAATGTCATCTTTTAAATTTATTGCCAAAATAAATAATGTATAAAATACGAAACTCGGACTCCATTCTGACAAAATATAAAATTAAATTATTGAGACGAATTAAAATTGAAATTAATGGCCAATAATTCAATTTCGTGCAATATATTTTTCACATCAAATTTTAGTTAAAATTATTGTTAGTTAGAATGTCTTAGAATTTCTGTTTTTCTATAACATTTTATGGTCACTTAAATATCAGATTAGTATATAAATTCATCCTGTTTCTATTTGAAGTATTCTGCTGTTTATATATATATATATATATATATATATATATATATATATATATATATATATATATATATATATATATATATATATATATGAGGTGTATATATGGTGTGTAAATAAAATAATGAGACTGGTGGGATAGCGTTCGATCTGACAACATTGTTGACTTTCCCTTTAGAGGGGTCACTGATAAGTCATCAGTATGAGTTTGAACTTCCTAAAATCACTGGGTGATCCGTAGCGATTCTTTTTTAAATCGGATTTTTCTAGTACGTTCTGAAAATGTATCAAAATGACGAACAAAAATTGAAAAAAACAAAAGTGTTCGTTAGGCAAATTTATTAAAGAAAAAGAATTACTGAGAAATTTGTCTCCCTTTTATTTTTGTTTTTTACCCAGTGATTCTTTATTTACATAGGAACAGATATTTTCATTGAGTTTGAGATTTTTTTGAGTTTTAGATCGTGGCGAAAAACCCAAAAAAGGGAAAAAAGTAATAAAGTTTCTCCATCTTAAAAAAATTGAAAATGTGCTATTTTTATCTGTAAAAAAGATTTTCAATTCATCTCGCAATTCAAAAAGTCTCGTTAGAACTTTTCCTCGCGACAATCACCTAATATCAGTATGGAAACGCAGTGAGTCGTATTTGGCCGAAATTTCTTCACACAATGTGGAAAGCAATCGAGTCTGCAATGGTCGGCTTTTAATAAAATTAACAATTTTTACGGCTTCTGACAGAACATTTATCTGGTATCTTTTTTGTAGCAAGCGCATTTCTGTGAAGAAAGCAGTGCATCTATTCCATATGTGGCATAATGTCTTTTAATTTTACTACCATACCGCTGTTCTTCCCCGTTATCGCTTTTAGGCCATCAGTACATACCGCAATGCATTTATTAAAGTCCAAGTTTTCGTTCTGTGTTCAATTCTGTGCATCAATAAAAACTTTACAGTCTTTCGCCTTTTGCACGACCAGGGATTGATTTACAAAATTGCATATTTTCTTTAATTGACCCGTCGCATTCGTATCGGACAAGACACAAAAATTGCGCCAAGTTCGACACGTCTGCTGGCTCGTTGAACTAAATAGCAAAAAATTCACTTAATTGAACCTTTTGATTTTTTTAATCGTGAACATCATTGGCCATTTCATTAATACGCTTTGATATTGTGTTATTTAAAAGTGGTATAGTTTTCAACTTTTTTGCTTCTTCCGGACTTATCATCACATTGACCATATCAATGGCAGCGGGTAAAATGAGCTTATTGGCAATCGTACGGGACTTAGACTGCCTGGCCACTCTAAATACTACTAAATAAGATGCTTGAAGTGCTACGGTCTGATTGAGGCTTAATTTGTTGATGGCAATTTATGTTTTTCAAGACGAGTGATTTACGCTCGAAAAATTATAATGGTTTGTTTTGTAAAGACAGGTGTTTTGTTTCCCGATGCCGGACTAATATTGAAGGCTTCATGCTTTCCGCGGACAGAATTGATAACAAACAACATATTGCGGCTTGTCATTCAAGGCAATGAACCGATATTTTAAATATGTTTCATTGTACAATCTGGTCTTTTTCTTTATTGTTTTACCAGATGTAGACGATGCATTTCGTATATCACAAATATGTCCATTTTATTTAATATTATGAATTTATTTTATTACCACATTATTATTAATTTATTTAACACTGACTGAGAGAAGAAATAGTAGAATTTATCGCTGGGTGAGAGAAGAAATCATAGTATTTGTTTTCGTGAAAACGTAATTAACAATGAAACTCCGCCTCGTTCTTTTGTTTTTATTACCAAAGCGCAGGGACGCGCAAAGGACAAATGATCCATCTCGCATGCGCGGGCGGTTAGCGAGAGGTGCGCGGGCAGGTTACTTTACAAGTGCGCGCAGGTGCAGGGCACAGGTTCGAACTGGTAAAAGTAATATAAGAAGGGGGGTTACACAAGACTTGTAGTTCGGTACTTGTGGTTGTGCGTGGTATTTCGGTATAAGTATAACGGCCGATTCACACATACATCCGTGATTTAATACAATACCTAAGCATATGAATACGCTCGTAAGAGTTTATAAGCCATTTAAAAATAAAAACGATTCTTCATATACCACGATACTTAAAAAAGGACGAATCGTCGGCGTGTTAACCGGCCGATGTAAAACTTTGATAAACGTCAAATTAGCATATTGTGGTGAGGGAGTCGTAACGTTTTTTACTTAACTTTTTGGCTATTTAGAGGGTCGCGACACTAAAAAGCCTGAGAAACCATGTTTTAACGTATTCTCAGAAGGCAGAGCTCGATTGAAGATGAACCACGCAGCGGAAGGCCTTCAACTGTAAGAAGTGATAAAAATGTCTTCAGAATCCGGGATTTTGCTTCATCCCCAATTTATTGCTAAAAATCTGATGAATGGCTGTGTGAGTCAAATTCAACTCTTCCCTGATCATTGTTTCATTTTTAAGAATTATTAAAAATAATTTAGCGTAGTCAACTTGCAATTCAATACACTGGAAGACAATGTGGAAAAAAGATTTGTAAGTGGGCAGGTGAGTTTCAACGTGGTCGTACAGGCCTGGATGATGATACTTGTTCTGAATGTCCAATAAGTGCAAGTACTGAACAAATAATGAATTCTATACATGATATGGTTATGGATGACAGACAATTGACTTTGTGTGAAATTGCTAAGGCCATGGATAATCTCAGGTGAACGGGTGTTTCATATTTTGAAAAAGGAATTGGGCTTGAGAAAGCTATATGCAAGATGGGTGCAGCATTTGTTAAATTCTGATCAAAAACGACTTCGAGTAAAACTTTCTAACCAACATTTGGATCTTTTTCGAAAGAATAAAATAGATTTTAAACTATGTATGAAACTTGGATTTACCACTATGATCCTGAACTGCGACAACAAACCGCAGAGTGGACTGAGCCCGGTTGTTCAGCTCCGAAGCAGCCAAAGTGGTCAAAATGGACCAAAAAAGTTATGGCATCAATTTTTTGGGATGCAAAAGGCAATTTTGTTAAGGATTACCTTCAAACCGGTAAACAATAATAGGACAGTATTACTCAAACCTTTTTTATCAATCGGATGCAAAAAAAAATCGTGAGAAAAGATCTGGTTTAACGAAAAAAAATCATTTTTCATTAAGGCAATGCAATGAGGTGTTCTTGCAATGGCCAAATTGAACAAGTTATAGTAGTAATTGTTGAAGCATCCACCATATTCACCAGATCTGGGCTCTTTTGACTTTAATCTCGTACCTCAAAAAATTCCTACGTGCAAAGTGCTTTTCATCAAATGAAGAACTTATAAAAAATCCATAAAAGATGGAATAAATGAAATTGGAGAACCGCTGGAAAAAGTGGATTGAGCTTAAGGGAGAATATACGAAAAAATAAAGTCATTTTTTCAACTATAAACTTGTTTTATAATTTCCACTCCGCGAACTCTAACTAGTCAAGTACGGTCAACACTCGAATACATTTAATATGACATTGTGGATTTTTGTGGGAATCTTATTAGTTGTTAAGCTTTTATCATCATCATTGGATGTATGACCACGTTTAAATTCAGCAACCCACCTTTTTATCGTTGAAAATGAATGAGAAGAATTGTTTAAAGAGGAATTTAAATCTTTTTATATGTCCATCGGGGTTAAGCTCTTCGAAACAAAGCACTTGACTTGAACTTTAACCATTTTTCAGAAAATATGAAAATTGTTTGCTTTACTAAATCGTCATACTTCTCAATCTGTCCCATCTCTGTGACACACCCAGATCTTTTCAAACAACCCTTGTATAAGAGGGATGACTTAAAATCTGAGCAAACATTTTTGCGCCGGATTAAAAATGCCAAAGTCTGAAACAAAACTTGATAGCGCGCCTTTGCTTGAAACTGTTGTCACTCATTTTTAGAACGCACTAGAAAAATCTAGTTGGCGAAAAGAATTGCTATGCACCATCAAGTAAGTCCTAGGGAGTTCAAACTCGAACTGAAGACGCATCATATGTTGGCCTGCCTGTAAATAAACATATTTTATCTACACACCTCAAATAAAAATAAATAGAATAACCCTTGTAATATATTAAAATGTTAACATTGCATTTGCAGTATAGAACTTCATAAATTATAAATCAAGGACGTTCGAAAACTCCTATATATTGAATATTTCAGTGTAGTTTCTAAGCTACAGTTAAACTATTTTAGTAAAGGAATATTAATAATCACAAAAAGTATATTAATTTTTTACATACAAAACCAAGAATATTGATCTACTTACTAAAAGTGTCAGCTGTTATTGACTTACCTGAAAGAAAGAGAAAAAAATTAATATATATTAAATTATTTTATTAAATTAATATATTGAAATACAAATACGATATTCCAACTATTTGTTTAAAACATTCAAAATAACTGACTCGAGTTACAAAAATGCATTGATATTGTAGCATATATTAAATAAAATATTTCTTCAATTTTAACATACATGAATCATTGTTTAATCCAAAAATTTGTTTCTATCATGTCAAAAAAAATTGATATAATCAATACCAAATATGTCTACGTCTATTCCTATTACCCTTTTTCGGAAACTTCCCAGAAAACTAGACAGAAACCATTTTTGTTCACCAAGAAGAGATGGAAAAAGGAGGGAGAACACAAGGATTTCTTTTCTACGCGTCATTTGAATCGGCCTGTGACAGGCTGAAAAAAAAGTTTTGTTTAGTGATAAATCGAAGTTTAATTTATTTGATCGTCACGGAGTGTTGTTTATTCACTGACATCAGAACCCCTCCTTTATTATCTACCGGAACATTCTTTTTGTCATTTCTGGTTTGTATTTTAGTTTTTATAAATTCTGCTTGTATTTTGTCCATTTTTAAGAAACCACTTGATAATTATAGGGGTAATCCGTAAGAGCATTTAAGTGCATAAATTGCATACATTGTAAAGGCTTGTCTAATAAGAGTTTCAGGACTTAAAAATGAGGCACAATGGTAACTACAAGTGATAATCTGGTAATTTTTATGTTATCTTCAAGAAAAATTACATTTTGAAAATAATGTCGTTCAAATATCCCCTCGGCATCGTCTGGTGGTATTACGGAGATCCAATTTTCGATTACTATTTCACACATATTGCATGACATAGCAAGAATTATTCGGGGTTTATTTCTGAAAACGAGAGATTTAACATAACCCCACAAAAAATAATCTAAGGGCGCGAGCTCGCATGATCTTGGTGACCAGTTGACATTACCATTTCGCAAAATAACGCGTCCAGGAAACATTTTTTAAATAAATCGATTGTCTGGCGGAGATGTCTTGTTAAATAAAAACATTATTTATATCCACATTTATCAGACCAGACCAAAGATATTCTGTTAGCATATTCCTATAGCGTTTATCACTAACAGTGACATGGTTCCCATTATCGTGTTTAAAAAAAATAAGGTCTTATCACTCCTTCAGCCTAAAAGCCGCAAAAAATAGTGACGTTCTGCAGTTATGTTCACAAACCCATTAAGACTATTTTTTCTCAAAAGTGGGGATCGCCTTAACTGCTCTAGAGCTTAATTCGTGTACCATGTATCTTTCAATACTAAATTGACACAATGTATTGAACACAGCAGTCTATGAGTGACATTTACATTTTAAATAGTATTGCTGCTATTACATTTCAAAGTTCTGATACTCTTATTGGATAACTCTTTCTATTTAATCAATTCAATGTTTACCATATTGTTAAACAATCATGTGTTCTTAAGATGTTATAAAAATATGAGATCTTTTAAAATTTGAGTGGTTTGTTGGTGTACCATTAACGGTGGTGTATTATTTGGTGTACCATTATGCGAAGTGAAGAACAAATGGAAAGTCTTAATTCGTACAATGGAAAAGTAATTCGTCACAAATGGAAAAGTTGATACCCTCAGTTATGTGTGATTTATCTAACTCTGAAAATACAGCGGTTGCTCAGCTTTGATATTTTCATTTGATCAATTCTTCTATTGGAACGTTTGATGTGAAACAGTAAACTCGTAGAGAACTCGCTGGACGAAGATTCACTTTAAATGATAATACTAAACTCGAAGTGATTGACCCCTGAACACCAAATGACTTGAATCGTCTCCTGATGGTGCTAACATGATGACAGCGACTCATTTCTTCAGGGTTTGGAGAAGGAAGTAATTGCTGGGAAACAAATCCGGCGAATACAGTGCACATGGAAGTACGGAAAACATGGAGACGTGTGTGCAGGCATATTATCGTGAGAAAAACTCATCTTTTTTGGCAGATGTGGACGTTTAGGCTGAATAGCACCCTTTATGAAGCGTAATGCTCAGCGGTGATGGACCATGTTTTTACCAAGTAGTCTATGAGCACCACACGTTGAGAATCCCCTGAAAACCGTCGCCATGATTTTTTCTACGGATGAAACCGCTTTCGCTATTTTAAGTGTACTTTCATCTGCTTCCACCAACTGATTGGACTGCTGCTCCATCTAAGGCGTGTAATGATGAACCCTTGTTTCATCTACTATTACAAAACAATGGATTGGAAAAATGGAATTAAATGGTTCTTATTTGGAAAATTTTTCTTTTTTTAGTTACTATTCGTTAGAATTTTTTTAAAGGTACGAACTTATGAATTTCACTAATATTTTGTTGCAATTTATTTGGTATAGTTGTTCTCAAATCGTCAGAACAAAGAATTACTAGATATAAATTATGTATACATATTAAAATGGTAAACAAAAACGACGACTGACGATCTTGAAAGTGACTTTCCGACTTCCAAGACGATATTAAAAAACTAATAAAGGATCGCTTTTATAGATTTTTTTATTGAAGAACATCGTTTTTAATATCTAGCCGGACAGAATATTACTAACTGCAGAAGATGGAAATTATTTACATAAAAACGAAAAAAGATGCCTTTTCAGTACCTTTTTTCAGTACCCTTTTCAGTAAAGAAATATGTATGTGGAAATATAAAAAATATACAATAGAATTAATTTAATGCTGATTCATTTTGTTTAGTTTTTTTCTGTGTAAACATTTTTGAAAACAATGAAAATATATTTTTAGTGTTGTAATCAGCTTTGAACGCATCATTACGAGAGAAAACCAAACAAACCAAAACAAATTTTATTGTAAAAACTTTACCGAGAAGAGAAAGTACGTTCTCTAAAAACTATCCAAATTTTGTATAATAAAAAATGTACAAGTCTTGGACTTGTAGACACGACTGTCAACATATTATGTGCATTTACTGCTATAATGTTTTTTTTTATAATAGGTGCAGTTTTTTTATAATAGGTTGCAGTAATTGAAATAGGTGCAGTTTTTCACATTTCTGACAACTTGAATGTTGTTTTTATATTATTGATATTATCTAATAATACTTACTCACGTCTTGACCAATCATTGGGTAAAGAATCTGCATAACAAATTAGAAAAAGACCAATTTGGCCAATAAAAAGGAAAGAAATGGAAAGGATTTACGGTTAGAGGCGCCTCAGCATCTAAGGCTATTTAGCGACTGGCCATAGAGCTTAACGTGGGTTCCAAACCACGGTCATCAGCCACCGACAGCCCAGGCCAGCACCCCCTCAGGCTATCAACCCATGGTTATGTGTTTACCCATAGGTCTATCAGGAAGCCTACCGACTGGCGAGTGACTTCTCAGAAGGCATCCGGGCTTACCCAGCCTTTAACTAGCGTGACTGAGGGGTAATTTGTTGTCAGATTTTACACTCTTGCCTAGAAACAATCATAGACATTTAGGTGAGGATATGTGTGTGCGTTTGTGTGTATATGTGTGTGTGTGTGTGGGGTAGGAAGTAGGACGAACAGAAGAATTAAAGAAAAACAACCATCCGAGCGCTCGAATCGAACCAGCTACCATTGGATTGTGAGGGGAGTGGGCGACTAACCCACCAGACCACCAGACTTTTTCCTGCTTCCTCGACTGAAGAAATCATGTCTTAGACGATATTTTGACTCCATTGAAGCCATTCAATAGAGTTCCCTGGCCGCTTTGAAGGAAATGCCAGAAGTCGAGTATAAAAACTGTTGAGAAGACTGGAAAACACGTTGGAATAAGTGAATTGCACTGAGAGCAGATTACTGTGAATAAAACAAAATAGATTTGGATGAATACGAGGGTTGCTGGAATGTATGCTATGTATCCGGAATTGGCAACAATGGTATTACTAGGCGCCATCTGACATATACATCGCAAAGTTTGACATTGTTGACTATATACGTACTCAGAACGTTTTGTCATACGGAGGCTATTTGTGTTATTTAGTGTAACTTGAAACTTTCAGTTTAGTCAAAAAATGAACTTAACTCGTGAGAACTTTCGTGCAATGGATTTAATCCGACTTTTGACGTGGATTATCTCAACAACAGTGCATCGATCAACACGTATGGGTTTTTCAAAATGCCAAACCCAAGAAAACTTGTTCGCGCAAGAAGCACTTCGAAGCAAATGGTCGCCTCTTTTTTTTTTAGGATAAATAGGCAAGTGACTACAGGGCAACTAGAGAATCGCAGAATGGTCAATTCTGAATGTACACAACCATTTGTTTGCCAGAAGTCTTTGAAGGAATAAGAAAAAACAACCAGCGACGTAAGATAATTCTTTACCATGACAACGCGGGCTCTTACACATCGAATCGAACAATTCGATATTTGATTTGAAGGGTAATCCGCCGTATAGTCCTGAGTTGGCACCGAGTGCTTTCTTTTTGTTCCCGTTCGTGAAGAATAAACTACGTGGTCAACGATTTTCGCCCAAAAGAAGCGGCTGATGTGTTCAAAATGCATGTTTTGGAGACACCGCAAACAGTGTATCGATCAGCGCGCAGAATATTTTAAAAAACAATAGAACTATTTTCAATGATAAATATTCGTTTTTATTTATTAGTCGGGATACATAAATAGCAACCCTCGTAAATAGCTACTTTGCATTTTATATAAAAGTCACGTCACTTTTTGATCATAGTGGTAAAATCATTCTAGATCTGGTTTTTTAAATTATATTTTTGAAACTTTTTAACTAAAATTCCGTTTTTTATTGCCGATTAATAAATAAAATCTGATCCAATAATGTGTATTGTACTAACGGTATTGCTTTGTTTTTGTTTTCAATTATAATCGTTGCTATTTTATAAAATCATTTATTCCGTTATGGATGAAACGCCCAGTTTCGAAATAAGCATATTCTATTGCAAACATTTTTTTTTCAATAGCTTTAATCCTGTATGATACGAAGCCGAGCATACCTATACTAATATTAAGTGTTCATGTTGAAATGCTTATTCACGGCACAATTTCAACTCTATTGAAGTGGAATCGATTCATTGGTTACACCTTTAGATAGATATTGAAGATATTGCTTATTAGTTTAAAATATAATAGAGGAACTGTAAACTCTTTGTGAATTTTTTTTACTAAAAAGTTTATTAAGTCGGGCCTTTGTTTGAAAGTAGATTAACTTTTGCCGATTAAAAATTTTGCAAAGTAGGCAGCCGACAATAAAATTCGCCAGAGATTAGATATTTTTTCTTGGAAAGAAATTCCCTTCAATTTAAAAGTTCTTATTGAATTATCCATAAAAACGGAATTTAAGTAAAAATCGATATATTCTGCCCGCAGATAGTTTTTGATTAGTTTGGGGGCTTTTTCCTTCTTTAAAGTTTGGCGATAATATTTTACCGGAAAGAGATGTTTTACACTTGAACTAATCTTTTTTCAGACTATGGTTTCCGACCAGAACTACGAAAGGTAAATACCGACAATAAATTTAGCCGTTTATTGCAAATATCATTAAGAGAACCCGGAAATAAAAACGTTTCTAGGGAAAAAGTAGGGGCAATGAATGGTGAACGAAAAAAGACGGACTGACGATAAAAAAAACAATTAACTCCTCCATTTTCGGTATTTTCGCACCCTACGAGACATTGTTTAGACATCCGATTTCAGCCCCTCTTCAAATTGACAGCTCCCTGAAATAAAGAATTATTTCAACCAAAAATAATGTGGAATCAGCAATCTTTCACTAATTGATTACAGTTTTTACTTTGAAAATCACTGGGTTTTCGACCCAATTGATTCAAATGTTATTTTTTCACTCAATTCGGATTCTCGTTAAAAAATCAAGTAGACAGGTGCTGTGATAATAAAAAAAGTAAATTTCTTTTTTATGACGTAAAAATATTATATTCGGCAATATCCACAAAAAATATCATTTCTGTTTTATATGTTCTTGTGATATACATATTAAATAACTTTTAAAAATTTACCATTGTTATATTAAAGCATTAAGCTAATTGAAAAGTTTGCGGAGCGGAAATGAAAAAACAAGTTTATAGTTGAAAAAATTACTTTATTCGTCCGTATATTTTCCCTTAAGCTCAATACATTTTTTTCTGCGGTTTTCCAATTGATTTATTCTGAAGTGATTTTCTGGAAGTACAATATTCATCTACAGATGCTATAAGTTCTTCATTTGATGAAAACTACTTGCCACGTAGAAATTTTTTGGGGTTTGCGAACAGATGAAAGCCGGGGGGCCAGATCTGGTGAATATAGTGGATGCTCCAACAATTCGTAGGGTAACGCTATCATTTTCATTGCAAGAACACCGCTGTGAGCCGGCGCATTGTCTTGATAAAAAATTATTTTGTTCTTTGCTAAACCAAGTTGATAAATCAATTGGTCCAAAATGTTTTAGTAATACTGTCCTGCTATCGTTTCACCGGTTTGAAGGTAATCAATTAATAAAATGCCTTTTGCATCCCAAAAAATCATGCCATAAACTTTTTGAGATAAATCTATTTTATCCTTTCGAAAAAGATACAAATGTTGGTTAGAAAGTTTAACTCGAAGTCGTTTTTGATCAGAATTTAACAAATTTTCAAAATATGAAATATTTGTTCAGTGGAGTCTGTGTCTGTGTCTGTCATCCATAACCATATCAAGTATAGAATTAATTATTTGTTCAGTATTGCACTTATTGGATGTCCAGAACCACGACCTTCAACCAGGCTTGTACGACCTGGCTCTTATTCGACGAGAATCGGGATGAAATTCAAATCTGGACTCATACATGAACAAAACTGTGGACCAAGCAGTTTCATCCCAATTTTGAAATTCTCGACACCAGTCAAATCTTGCGCCGCGATTGCCTCTTGAGAAAAATGGTCATCTGAGCGGCCATCGAGAATGGAGATTGAAATATATTGAATGGAGATTGAAATATTGTTAGTCGACATACTATAATTTCTTATAGTATCTCCACTAACAATTAAGTTATTCGTCCGATGTAACTCCGTAACCAAGTCGGGTGCTGTTGTTGTTGTTGTCGTCTTAAAAGTAAAAATCTATCTTGAGTTCCAGTTGTACAGGATCCTCGTCCTGGATGTTATTCTGCTGGACTTCCTGTTTCCCTAAAACACCTCCATAGCCGACTGATAACATTTTGTGAAACACATATCCGCTCAGGTACTTCGACTTACCGCATGTCAGCTTCAAGAAAGCCTAAACAAACACATCACAATATTTGCAATGTAGAACACAATATTTCCATGTGGTTTATAAGGAAAAGAACGGCAGAATAAAATATAAATATTTAACGGAATAAACGAATTAATTTTTTTTGCATCTATCGTTTTTATTAAGTTTTTATCGCTACTTCTAAGTTTAACACTAAATTTTAACAAGCAAAAACTATTCAACTTTTAGCACAAGGACCTATCATATATTCAATGTATAGTTTAAATGATATACAAATTTTTTTTATTATTGCATATAAATATCCTTAGACTTTTCTTATATGTATATATATATATATACATATATATATATATATATATATATATATATATATATATATATATATATATATATATATATATATATATATATATATATATATGTATATATATAATATACACAACACACATACATTATCAATATCAAATTGTCATACACTTAACAATACCATTCTTATTATATTTTACTATTCTGTACAAACTAAATCGAAATAAGGGGTAAAATATACCAAGAGAGTATTTTTTGTGATATCAAAAAGGAAACCAATCGAACAGAAAGGCATATGTATAAGAAATTATTGACAAACCTGAGTTATCAACCAAACGTCAGTCATAGGTTACCCTGTAGCATTATTTTATCTCCCCAACTGCAAATGCCACCGATATAAAAGCGATCTGACACGCTAGAAGAAAGAGAAAAGAGAAATCGACAAAATACCCAATATCTCTTCTAAAAATCGAGTCGATTCGAGAGCTGAACAAGACTTTCGCATAAGTGTATTTAAATGAAACATTAAGGTTTATTTTAAAAAAGATACGGATTAATATGACAGTTGCTCACACTATTTGATAATCATGTGTTATCATTTGATATTTCTTTTTTTCTTGATTCATAAAATCATTTCTTGTCAATCATGAGTATATTAGGTTGCAACTTATATTCATGGCGTTCTTTAATTTTTTCAAAACCATTGACTGCAAATTCTGAAATAGATCACGATACTTAGATAGCACAGAGAGGAATGGAAAGGTGTATGCTGGGCATTACAACTCAGGACAAAAATACCTTTAACAAGGATCAGAGAACAACGAGAGAACAAACGAAGTGTGCGACATCATTGGAAGAGTAAAGGAATTGAAATGGAGATGGACAGGCCGGATAGCGAGGCGAGGTGACGATAGGTGACCAAAGAAATTCTGGAGTGAATACCGCTTGAGCATTAAACGGCCACGAAGAAGAACGAAAACACGATGGACTGAAGACATCATCAAGTATATTGGACCCGATGGCAGATGAATGCTCGGAAACCGCGAGTTGGAAACCCGCTGAAGAGACCTTCATCCTGCAATCGATGGACACTGGCTGAGTAATTAATTTTTTTGTATGGTTAATTTTTATCGATGATCACTCGATCTTCTCGAACTTCGCATACTGATTTTTTTTTACCAGTTTCAGAAACTTCTTTCCTTTTTGATATAATAAAACCATGATATTTTGATTTGACTGGATACTTACAGAAAACACAGACTCACTGATAAAAATAACGCTTGTCGATATCTTCAGTATGTTCTTCAAGTAATTGCCTTTCACTGTAATACACTTATTCCAACAATTTTTCCAGTTTTCGAAACAGTTTTTACACTCTATATTTCCTTTCTTTCAAGAACAAAAGGAACAAAGGGAGCTTTCAAGAACAAAACGGCGTCCACGAAGTGGTTTCTTCAATTGAGAGAACAGGAAAAAGTTACACGATGTCATATCTGGAAAATATGGTGCTTGTAAAACCGTGTTTGTTTCATTTTGAAAAATTGACGAATAATTTTTCAGTAAATCTTCCAGTGATATCTACAATATCTCTAATACTTAATCGGTGGTTACTTAGTACAAGATCCTTAATATTGCTAATAACTTCTTCATTGGTTGATGTAAAAGGCCTTCCTGAACAAGGTTCATCTTCAACTACTTCTCTACAAACACTAGTTTATGTATCACTTGTAAATATTTTGTTGCCATAGCTTCAATGCCTTAACACTTCCTTAACATTTTTAATGCATCAACATAAGAAATTTCGTCTTTTCAAACAAAATGTAATGCCATTTTTTTGCCGATAAATGTATTTACTATAAAAATCAGCGACAATTTTTTTAAATAATTACAAAAGTCGCTATAATTTCTAATTTAACAAGTGAAATTATATGAAACCTCTATTAGATGTCAAGGATAGTCATAACAAAGTAAAAACATATTATTGATTAATTTGTCCGTTACTTTGTGATAGTTCCATTTTTAAACCGAATAAAACATTTTTTTTTTCTTTCTTATCTATCACTTTTATTTTTTAACTTTGTGTGACTATAGTTTCGTAAATCAATGTTATATTATCAAACACTATTTTAAAACTAAGGTATAGGCGATTTCATAGTTGAACATTTTTTGTGCGCATGCTTTAACTTCCGCCATATTTTTCGGAAACTTTAGGTGTGTAAGCTGTGAATATTATGTTTTCAATGTAATTAACAAAAAAACATATTTAATTATTAATTCACTATCAATAGTACTGTTTTAATTGTTATATACTTAAAGTTAAATATTAATACAAGCATTTTAATAAAAATATATAATGTTATCAGTAAAAAAAAAGAACAAAAGAACGTTGTTATTGGATATGTCGCAGCTATGCATGTAGTAAATCATTTTCGGAGCATCTATATTACATTATTACTTTTCCAAAGCCTTGTCTTGAAATGAATATCGTCGAAAACTTATTAAATCAACAAAACAAAAACATATAAAAATGTATCCAAAGTGTGCTAAATGTGATTTGTGAGTTAAAAAATGTGGACGAGATGATGGTCGATTCCAAAAATACGTATATTTGTTGACTTTATTTCAAAGAAGAAAGTGGTCTAACAACAGAACATCCTAAACTGGGTAAAAAAAAATCATGTAATCAGCTAATTTTAATCCACTTAATTGTTAATCTAATAGCTCATGCTATAACCTCAAATGATGAATGTTTTTGTAGGTAAAAGTAGCAAGTGCCTGTTTGACTGAAAAATATAAACAAACTCATGGTGTAAGTTGATTATTTTAACTGTTGCTAATTGTTCCTATGTAGAGTATAAAAGTATTAAAAGAAATGAAAATTAAAATTTGCTCCAAACTTAATATAAAGATAAATATAATGCTATAAATATAAAGTTAAAAATATAGATATAATGTTATAAATGTAATAAATATAATGTTGTAAATATTAAAAATATAAAAGTAATATGAATATAATTGTCATCCTAACCTTTCAACAAGTTCTGCTTTATTTCCATGGGACTGCCATAGCATTTTAGCCATCGTTGTAATCGAATACAATTATGTGGTTAATAAATCACCATTAATTAATTTTTCATTTAATTGCACTGATAATAAGGGTAATGACCCTTGTTATCCAACCATATTTATAAAAAGTCCCCGAAACTTTCATATTAACGCCTTGTTGACATGGCGGACGCGCTTGCGCGCAACTAGTCCCGAAAGTGTTTATTACAGCTATGTACCTAATTTTACACTTTTATTGGGGTTATTTTTTTTACAATATTTTAAATAATGGTAAATTTCTGTCTGAAGGGAAGATCTTCTGGGGAAGATCTGTCTGATCGTTTAATCTGTCTATAATTAACTGTCTAGAAGGGTCTTTATTATATTTATAAATTTGAATCGCTTCTAAAATATTAAATTTTTTGCTTTTTGGCGCGGTATGTAACATTTTTAAATTTGTAATCTCGGGAAATATATGTCCGGTATCTACGAAATGGGGTTGGCAAAATTAGAAGTGTGTTTCTTTAATAGGTACGCAGATTTGTGTTCTTTAAATCTGGTTCGAAAATTTCAATTCAACTTAACATATAAACTCCAGATTTTTTATTTTGTGATGTTTTATCTTTATTATTAATTATTTGCAAATTATGTTTCCTCAGAGAGTGAGCTATTTGTTCTGAAATTGGACAGAAATATGTAATATTACAGTATTTTGTATCTTTTTGTTTTACTTTTGGGTATACTTGATGAATTAATAGTTGTTTCCGCTTTTTAATTATTAAGTAACTAATTTATTTTTTATTGAAGCCGCTATTTTGTGCTATTAGTTTTTTTTTCGCAATTCAATTTTTGGATTATTTTCAGATAACGGAATCGTGAAAGCTCGGTAGATCATAGACTTATATGCTACATATTTATGTGTAATAGGGTGGATTAATTGTTTTGTAATTATTATATTTGAGTATGTGGATTTTTTACAGATATTAAATTTTAGTTTATTAATAAATTAACCTCAATAAAAGTGTAAAATTAGGTACATAGGATAAACAGCTATTATACCTTAGTTTTAAAGTAGTGCTTGATAATGTAACATTGTTTTGCGAAACTATAGTCACACAATGTTAAAAAATAAAAGTGACACATAACAAAGTAAAAAATTTGTTTTATTCGGTTTAAACATATTGTTGTATCGATTCGTAAAGCTCGCGAATTTTTAACAAAAGTAACTTTATCTTTTGACCATAGTAATATTGTGTTATATACGCAGCTACAAAATATCTGTAATATTGGTAATTTATTACAAATTATTACCATTATGGATTACACAATTTAGCCTCTTACACATATGAGACTTTTTTAAATGACCTCGGTATTTATGAATGAATATTTAAAGAAATGAGCAAATCGATACGGTAGATTACACGACAGAAAAATATGACACCAATCAATAACGGTTAATGATAATGACTACCAGTAGTATTTCATCGCTGTTTATGGAAACAAACGCCCTCTAAAAAATCATTTATTCCTTAATGTACATTCTGTACTTTACTAGTTGAATGACATTTTACTGCTAGCGCATATATTTTATGGATTCATGCCTGGAGGGGTATATAACTGAACAACCTATTGTTTCATAAAAGAAGATTTAACATTTTATTTTTAATTTAGAGAAATATTCATTATGTGGTGTATCCTTTAGAAGCTTTTGTTTATTTCGTAAACCTGCTGGCTAAAAAATGTTTCAGGCCTCTCTTTTAATTATTTGTAAAAAAAACTGGAATTAAATGTATTTTAAAAAGTACCCTGAAAATTTGGTACAAACTGAAAACGTTCAGGAGAATTAAAATGTGTCTCTTCGTCAAACCGATCGTATATAATGAAATTTTGGGTTAGTAAATAAGTTCGTTCGTTTTTTATGTAATAAAATATATTTATTTCAAAAAATAAACCTCAATATCAATTCTACTTCATTACCCAATCTACACCAAAGACTGGAGGGGCTGCATGATTAACCTCGAAAACATCAAAATCAAATTTTGCAAACTCGTTTTGACATACGCGTCCTGCCAAGGCAGCCCGGCCTTCATATACACGGCATATCTATTTATGAGCTTGCGCAACTAGATGGAGATATTCACTGAGTGTATTATGTATCAGCTATCATTTGCTTTCTATTCTAGATTACTCAAAAGCATTTTATAACGTAAAATGAAATCATCTTTGGATTGCACTTCGAGAAATGGCAGCGGAAACACCTTATTTTCTTCATAAAATCACTCTACAAGGTAAGTAAATATGAAAACGGAATTTTTGTATAGAAAATACACGTTTATTGTATGAAAGTGATACAAAATATTTTATTTAAGATTTACCCATCGTTGATGTATAGCTAGCGATGGGCTTTTTGCCACCTGTCTGACAATTTGTGGATGCCACGCCAAAAAAAACTGTTGCTCTTTTGAGGCAAACAAGTCATCGAGCCATTTTCGTAAGAATTGAAGCGCTGCTCCATCGATTCAAATAAATAGTCATCGGGCGAAGCTAAGTATGGTGAGTAAGTTGCATGCGAAAGTATTTCCCAACTAAACGCCTTAATCGTTTCCTTGGCCAGTTTTGCTGTGTGTGATGGTGCATTATCGTTTTTCACGCAAAGCTTGATTCAAATCGATCATTTGTTGTCGGTAACGTTCAGTATTAACGGTTTAGTTAGGTTTTAGATCATACCCTTCTGATCCCACCAAACACAGAGCATTGTCCTCCGTCCATAGCGATTTGGCCTTGCAATGGATGTCGATGGGTCGCCTGAACTTACCATGATTTTTTACACTTAGGATTCTCAACATATATCCACTTTTCATCGCCAGTCAAGCCATTCAGTTCATGTGGAACTCATTTTCTCATCTTCCGGATCTTTCCCATGGCTTTCAAAGGTATGGAGACGGCTTCTCGTGTCACATTTAATTGATCCGGGAGTTGTTGTTGCGTTTGAGCGTCATCCTCACCCAACAATGCTTGCAATTCGCTGTCTTCAAACTTTTCGGTGGTCTTCCACATTCTTCGTTTCTCGCATAAAAATCGCCACTTTTGAATTTTTTAAACTATTCAAAGCATTGTGACTTATCAAGAGCTATTGACATGTCTTTCCTCCAAAAGGGAGAACCAACAGCATAGCCAGACCGAATGCTACGCCACCAGTCTCATTAGTTTAGTTACACACCCCGTATATACCTTCTATGGCCATGTCATGAGGCGGGCTATTATAGAGAAAGCATGCATTTAGGGAAAGACCTATCCTAAACCAAAAAGAGGATAACCTGATGTCTGATGGGTTTAATCGATAGCTGATGACCCTTGGTTCCGAGCCTAAGTTAAACTGTAGCTCCAGCTGCTAATAACCCTATTGGTTAAATCACCACAAACTTTCACTAACTAAAGATTGTACATTATCTGCTTGGTTTAACCGATAGTTTAAATTACAACAAATTCAAATAGTACTGAATATAAAAGTGTTTATTTTGGTTTAATTTAACTTTTATGCTCAAGTTTCAAATAGAAGAAATCGTCGCATTTCTTCGGATGATAAATAAAACAAAACCCATAATGTTAATTATTCTCGGTAATTATTTGCTAGTGAGCAGTTTAACTTTGTTTCAGTTATTCTCAAATAGGAAAACTAGCAGGATTTAGTTCCACTTTTGCACAGAGAAATAACTAATATCATAGACAGGAATTAGAATTATTCGCATGCAAAGTCATCCTAGTACACTTACTTGTGTACGTAGCAAGTAATTTATTATCCGCGTTTAAACATCACAAAAACGACAACGGAATACGCGTACGGAACATTTTAATAAACTAGGAAACGATGCTCAGGTAGCGTATAAAACAATAACGATTGTCGGATAAATCAAACACAAAACGCTCATCAAGAATACAAATTACGAAATTTTTGTTCGAAATTAACATTCCTAACGAACCGGTAGACTTTCTAGCAGTTTTTGATGCTCCACGAATTTAACCTTTAATCGAGCTGCTCCTTTAATTGGGCGATGCGCGACGAGGCAAAAAATTGTTTTAATTCTAATCCTACAAATAAATAATCATAAATTGACCTCTTTATCGTTCGCCCCTCTGAATTTCCACTAATTAATGTTGTTTATTTTCATGTTTAATATACAAAAGCCGCTATTTTCCAATTACGAATTACAGCCAGTCTTTGTCTCAAAATTTTGAAGGAATAAAAAAACAGTACACTTAGACTGTATCATTAATCAATGTGCTTCACACATTAATACATTTTTTTCACATGAATTATCAATTCTTCTATTGGAACCTTCGGTGTGAAACACTAAACTCGAAGAGATTTACCACTAGAGTGACAAATCATTTTTTTGAAACTTCTCGATGCACGTTTCGCTAACTTTTCGATGCTAACATGGTTAGCAAAATGTGCATCGAGCAATTGCGTTGTATTTAGTGATAAATATTGTGACTGTTTGGTGTTTAGTAATAAATCTCTTCGAATACTGTCTAATGTACAAAAACAACATCACAGTAAATATCAAAAATCGTATTATGAGGGGTAACAAAGTTACTTATTCCCTGCATTCTGGCATTCCTAAGATCTAAATTGATTTAAAGGAGCACGAGCTCTAAAAGCTCTAAAAGCACGATCTATAAAACACTTAATCAGTCAATAATCACCTATTTTTAGTAAGGAAAATACAAGTTCATTGTATGAAACCAGCATTTTTCTTACCTGTCTGACAATGTGTGGATGCGACGCCAAAAAAACTGTTTTGCTCTTTTGGCAAACCAGTCATTGAGCCATTTTCGTAAGAAGTGAAGCGCTGCTCAGCAAGTGAGTGTCTCATCGATGCAAATAAGTAGTAATCGGATGAAATCAAGTCTGGCGAGTAAGTCGCATCCGAAAGTATTTCCAACCTAAACGCCTCAATCGTTTCCTTGACCAGTTTTGCTGTGTGTGATGGTGCATTATCATGAAGCAAAATTACTTTGTGTTGCCTTTTTGATATTTTGGTCGTTTTTCACACAAAACTTGATTCAAATCGATGATTTGTTGTCGATAGTGTTCAGTATTAATGGTATCGACAGGTTTTAGCAGCTTATAATAGATAACACCCGTCTGATCCCACCAACCACACACCATTGTCTTCCGTCCATAGCGTCTTGGTCTTGCAGCCGATGGCGATGTTTCGCCTGGAGTTATATCATCTGAATGTTTCCCATGGCTTTCAAATATATAAAGACGGCTTCTCATGTCACATTTAATTGATCCGCAAGTTGTTGTAGCGTTTGAGCGTCATCCTCACCCAACAATGCTTGCAAATCGCCGTCTACAAACTTTTTCGGTGGTCTTCGATGTTCTTTGTTTCTCACGTCAAAATCGCCACATTTGAATTTTTTAAACCACTTAAAGCACTGTGATTTAACAAGAGCATGCTCATCGTAGGCTTCGACAAGCATTCGATGCGATTTTGCAGCAGTTTTCTTCAAGTGGTAACAGAAAATCAATGCTGTCCGCAAATCGTAATTTTCAGGCACAAAATTCGACATGTTCGACGCTATTATAAACTATGCTATTGTATGAAACTTGTATACTTGTGAGTTGAAAATCTTTGTCAGATGTCAACAACGAAATGGCGCCAATGACGCGGTTCGACGGTAACTATATTGACAGCTAGAGCCCTCTATGGGCAAATTCTGGATTCATATTTACAGACCTGGTATATAAGATCAGGCGGTTTTTTATAGAAGAATTTATAGGCTGCGCCAGAAAGTAGGGGTCAAACGACTACCTTCACTGTATTTGCAGCATCATGACATTAGTAACCATGGATTAGTGAAACCGTGCACTACGTGTGTTCGCCTTTAAGGTATATTGTAAAAATAATGACAGTATATACCACCTCAACCGTTATTTCGTGGCCAATTCTATATTAACCGTAATGATCCGATACAAGCTGATCATGCTATCAAAACATGCGGTAACAACTGTGAAGAAATTGTTTGTCCAAGTAGAGAAAGAACTGTACATACGTACGCCTGTAAATAAAGAAAGAGTTCAGAGCCAGGCCAAGACGTCAGAACAATTAGCCAGGATTTCTCTTATCAATGCTAACACATGCTTTAAGCAAGACTCGTCCCGGGGTGATTGCTACTTTAAGTGATGCAGAACTAAAAAAGGCATACATACATATATATATATATATATATATATATATATATATATATATATATATATATATATATATATATATATATATAGGGTCTCCAATAAGGAAGATTCTAGGAGATTTCCGTTTTCAAGAAAAATTAAATCAAAAGGAATTGACAGCTTGGAAGTATTTTGTAAGTGTAGTGAAAGGATTTCTGGGTAACAAGAAAGATGAAAACTATAAAAACCTCATAGATGAACTTTTGAGAGCCTTTGAAATACTAGGGTGTCGCATGTCAGTAAAAATGAATTTTGTACACTCCCATTTTCTTTCTTTTCCGGAAAATTTGGGTGCAGTAAGCCACGAACACGGAGAGAGGTTTCACCAGGATATCAAGACGATGGAAGCAATATATCAGGGATGCTAGACCCATCTATTGGGTGACTACTGCTGGTTTTTAAAAAGGGATGATGCTACACAACACAAGAGGAAAAAGTGAAAGCTTGATCTCATGTAATATATTTTTTATTCACATAATCCGCAGTAATATCTTTCCAGAGATTTAACACATTTTACATGTTTATATTAAATAAATATTAGATTGTAAAAATATGTCGTCTCCTATTTTCCCCACCAACGGACCCCCTGTAACAAAAAACTGTACATGCTACAGTAATTAGCTTATTATTTTCTGATTTAGGACTGCAAGATACTTCATATACACCTATTTTCATCAATATTAACAAGTTTAAATTTGCTAAATATTAACAAGTTTAAATTTAGTATAAATTTCCATCAAGAAAATGCCGCAGTTTAAAATATATTACTTTGATCAAAACGTAAGCTGACCCAAAAATGTTTATTTACTCATTCAAATTTGTTTTGTTTCCTTCTGTTACTACAATACATTTATTCCAAGGTGCTTTTGTCTTGAAAACAATTTTTATACTCAACTTCTGGTATTTCCTTCAAAGCGGCCAGTGAACTTCCTTGATGGCTTTTATAGACTCAAAAAGCCACCGAAGAAATGTTTTTTTCAATCATGGGTACAGGAAAAAGTTATATGGTGCCATATCTGGCGAATATGGTGTTTGTGCAAAAACGATTAATTGTTTTGCCACATATTTAGAAGTCTTGTTCAAATGGACTTACCAAATGTCGCATAATGCTTAAGTAATAATGACCGGGAGGTTGGCATCTCCTGCAATTTGACAACTCGTAGGTCGAAGTGCAGCATCCCTTGTTGCGGTGAGTCCTTGCATGGGTGACCATTCGAAGAGTGTAAAATCCGAATAGGAACTTCTCTTCAGTCACGCCAGTCTTGAGTCTTCTGAGAGGTATTCTACATTGGCTACTTGCCAGTCGGTAGGCCTCTCAATGGACTATGGTTAAGCCCTATAAGATTATGGTTATCGATAACTGATGACCTTGGTTCGGAACGTTAAGTTGTAGGTAAGATGTATCTGTAGCTGTTAAGGTGTAGCTCTAACCCTAAAACTAATGAAGAAAAATGGTTTTTTTCTTCGCTAAACCTGCTCTTTTCTCGCGAATTTTTGCATCCAATTGACCCAAAAGGTTTGACTAATACTGTCTTGTTATTGTTTTACCGGTCTGAAGGTAATCAATTAACAAAATGCCTTTTGCTTCCCAAAAAATTGATGCCCTAACCTTTTTGGCCGATTTTGACCACTTGGCTGCATCGGAGCTGAACAACTGGGCTCAATTCTGCGGTTTGCTGTCGTAGTTCAGGATCATAGTAGTAAACCCAAGTCTCATCCATAGTTACAAAATGATGTTTAAAATGTATTTTATTCTTTCGAAAAAGATCCAAATATTGATTTGAAAGTTTTACTCGAAGTCGTTTTTGATCAGAATTTAACAAATGCGGCACCCATCTTGCACACAGCTTTCTCAAGCCCAATTCTAATTTTTCAAAATATGAAATACCCGTTCCGTTGACATATCCATAGCCTTAGCAATTTTACTCGAAGTCAACTGTCTGTCATCCATAATCATATCATATATGGAATTAATTATTTGTTTAATAGGTGCACTTATTAGACGTGCACAAAGAGGAGCATCATCCAGGCTTGTACGACCACGTTGAAATTCACCTACCCACTTACAAATCATTGTTTTTGAAGGCGCAGACTCCCCTAATGCATTTACATTTCACTATGAATTTCCATTGCCTTTAAACTTTTTTACAAAGAATTTAATCACTGCACGGTTTTCAATATTTTCCATTTTAGAAAATAACACTGCTGATACGTTTACTTTAAGCTGCTATTTTGTACGAATGAATTCACAGATCGACTTGAAACTTCAGATATGTTCATATGAAGGATGAAACTTCAAAATGTAGTAGATTATATAATTCTTTTAATACTCTATAGTTTTCGCTCTGCAAACTTTTCAATTAGCCTAGTAAAAACTTCGAAAATAACCGAATGGTTGAAAATACTGAAATACATACGTTTACTTATGTTATGCAATATATTTATAAATAGTTAGGTGTTAACTGTGAGTTAACACACTTATCTTTTTCGGCATATTATATTATTCCTCCACGATATGAGTGAAAACATTTCATAGACATAAATTGTCGACATAATATATGTACAAGACATCTTAATAAACCAGGAGACCATATTCATATAGAGTATAAAACAAAATCGATTGTCGGATGACTCAAACAGAAAACGCACATCATGAATAGAACTTACGACATTTTGATTTCAAATTAGCATTCATAACGAACCGGTAGACTTTCTAGCAGCTTTTGATACGCCATGATTTTAACCTTTAATCGAGCTGCTTCTTTAATTGGACGGTACGCGGGTGCGGCAATATATTGTTTTAATTCTAATCCAACAAATAAATCATCATAAACTGACCGCTATACCGTTCGTCCTACGAATTTTCACTAATTAATGTTGGCTATGTTCATGTGCAAAGCACAAAGACCGTTGTTTTCAATCACAAACTTTTGTTTTGAAAAACATCTTTCTGCAATTTTTATTTCTATATTGACAAGAACTAAAGGTCAATTTTTGTTAAATATAATATTTTTTTAACATTTTTTCAAAAGTTACGAAAAGTTACGAAAATACATAAAAAAGTCCTTTAAAAGTTAGATTGTTTGGATATTAGGTTGTTAGGTTGTTAGGTAAGTTTGGTAAGCAAATATATGGAAGCAAATAATGCCTCACTTCAATACTATTGTCAGGTGCATTGGCTATCTTGTGCAAAAATGATTCAAAGGGTGTTTGAACCCAAAGAAGAGATTGCAATTTGTCTTCCTGAAAATCATGATGAAGAGGCATATATGTTTAGGAATGATAACTTTATTATTAACTATTAAACTTGCCTATTTCGTTGAAATTGATGAAAAATTGAGTGTTTTGAATAGATTAATGTATAAATGGAGCCGTAATAACATAAAGTTTGTAAATCAATGCCTTAGTTTAAAAATTTTTTAGATAGACTGTTTATGATTAATTGATGATAAATCTAAAAAGGCAATGATCTATTTATTACAAATACGAAAAAAAAATAGATATAAACAATTATTATTTCTTTTTCAGGTAATATATGTCGAAAATATATATTCTGTTAACTTATTTCAACCTTGCATTAAATAAAGAGATAGAAGAAAAGAAAAGAGGATAATCTCTTGAAAATTATGAGGCAGAGTTGCTTCGGATGCAAATCCATAGTAGTGCACTTATCCCAATCTAACGGTAACAGTTCTTGACAGTTTGTGTATTTTGCAATTTCCAGCGAAAAGTATAGTCTCGCAGAAAAATGCCCTTTTTATTGCCAGATTATATCTTTTTCTTCCGATGCCGGGCGTCTTTAAACTCGCGAAGCTTTTTAAGAAGTTTTTAAGTAAACGGTGATTTGTACTTCTTTTTTCACCTCTTTAAAAATATATTAATATTCAGCCAACATACCCCTCCAATCACAAAGTATTGGGACTGCTCCAATAAAAGGAAAAAAATATTAATTGATTTTGCTTTAATATAAGTTAATAATAGTGAACAAAAGACAAACAATATCCCAGCTCATAAAATAACAAAAGACAAACAATAAAATCTATGAAACCTACAACTTCCGTACGAAAAATATTTATCAGTCAGGTGGAGATTATACTAAAGGGTTGTCCAATAAGAGTGTCAGAACTCTAAGGCACAATGATAACTACAAATGATAGACCCAATTTTGTGGATAATAAACAATGTTTTCTTTCAACATAACCATGCGACTTCGCACATAGATCGCCAGATAATCGATTTATTGCAAGAAAAGTTTCCTGGATGCGTTACTTCGCGAAATGATAATGTCAACTAGCCAACAAGATCCTGCGATCTCACGTCCTTACGGATTATTTTTCCTGGGGCTATATTAAATCTCTGGTTTACAGAAATAAACCCCGAACAAAGCTTGACCTTAAACAAAATATTCGGGTCACCATTGAAAATATACCACGCGATATGTTTGAAAAAATCGAAATTTAGGTCTCTAGAGTGCATCCTACCCCACTGCAACCCCACATAGCAAAATATTGATTTTTTTGCTGCTTTCTATAAGCAGTAGAAAACGACATGGGATAAATAGGTAGTGAGACAAGCCGGCTGTAAAAATGAGCTAGTCCTGATACTTTTTAAATTAAGTAGTGTACGCATAGGTAATGTAATGTAGATGTTTTCATAGAGATGTCTTTGCCATGCGACTTCTGTGCCCATTGTTTTTTTTTTGGTGATTATTGGACAGGAAAATAATATTTTTTCACGGGTCCCAGTTCTCCGAAAAAGTTTGAACAGTATCATATTTCATTGGGAGACTGTCATGGTTAACGACATATCGCAGATTTGAATCTTGTTTCATTTTCTGTTGACTTTAGTCTCTTTTATATTTCCGTGTTCCGATATGTGTATCCATTTTTTGTTCGAACCGATTCGCACCCTAACTGATTCTCGTCACCATAGATACAAATTAAAAGAATGATAAGTATTAATTGGTTTAATCTAATCTGTTAATAAATAAATATGAATAAAATTGAAATAACTCTTAATATTACTGTTAATATGATTAATTTCTAGAAGTCTGAATAAAATATTATTGGATTTAGATCAAAACTTTTGTATAAACAGTAAATTTGGAATTATTTATAAAATATATTTTATATTATTATATATTTTATGTTATTAAAATATATTAAATAATCCGTACTTTGAAATTTAGATTTTACAGATGTAAACAGTTACAGTAGTAAATAGTTATAGTAAATAAAAAGCAATTTAGTAACATAGGAATGTGGTTAAAATGTCATTTATTAATGTGGTTAAAATGTCATGTTATTTAATAAGAATGTCAGAACTTTCAAATGACACTTCAAATGAGTTTTCAAGTTACACAATGGTAACTACTGAGTGATAATCTCGTAATTTTTATTTTATATTGAGAACAAATAACGCGGGTCTACGGTGGATTTGGTGCCGAAAAGACTAAAACTGTTTTTGAATATGCTCGTAGTGCTGGTTCTAATGGTACATATGTTTTTTGAAATGTACGTGTAGTTTTCGAGATATGATAAATGTCGAAAAAAGTCGATTATTTCATATTTTTCATAAAGAAAGCTTCTTTTTCGTGATTTCTTCAAGTGAGTTCTTTCCAGGCACTCACGCATGATACTCCATCAGTAATCAGCCAATATGTGCTCATCCCATCCACCGTGGTACATTTCTTCCATATTTTTTAGGTCGTGATGAAATCCCTCTCCTTGTTCCTCACTGTAAGAGCCAAGGTTGTCCGGAAATTTGTCCAAATGATTGTTTGTGGAGGTAGTGAACTTTGATGCTCATGTTACATCCAAGCTTTTTGAAATTTTCCAGCATGTTTTGCACCAATTCGCGAAAGAAAACCAGGTTAATGATTCTGTACCATTCATTGAATGCACGAAATTGTTATCTTTCATGAAAAACCTAATTTGCGGTCCATCGAAAATAGCAGCTTAAGTTTCTCCTTGCTCAAATAATAAAGTTTCCTCGATATATAAAACAGGAACCATTTTTATCCAGTGCTTTGTCATACTTTTTCATTAGACCCAATTTTATGTGCAATGGGGACAAAATTATTTTCTCTTTAGTAACTAACGCTATTTATGATATTTTGTTTCCCAACTGTCAAGTCTTAATACCTTTCTTTCATACATACCGGTCTTTCATACCAGTGCTCGCTGTTAGCTCTGCTATCTCACAAACAGCGAAAACATGAAAATTTTATCTGTTTCGTTGGCCCAATAAAAAGTTTATTATTTTTAAATCAATGCATATAACCCAGTTATGATCATGGAGTCTTGCCAATACAAGAGATATAGTTTCATATTCCTCCTTTAATTTAATGGAATGAGCAATGGAAACCGCACCATGTTTATTCCCATTATATAGCAAAACACATTCCAAACTCCGCTTGGACCGGTCTATAAAAAGTCTCCATTCATTTGGCTGGGGGTCCAAGAAACTCATGTTTGATAAAAGACCACTGACATCATTGTCTGAGCAAAAAAAAATGGAACCACTTCTTTTTCTCCAGTACGATAACATGTAATTTTAGTACCTGGAGAAAGTAAATTCTTTGAGTCTGGATGCCAACAGTTCTGATCTTCCTTTTAAAATATCGAAGTCTCTGATAAGGTCTAAAAAATGTAGGGCGTAGCTTCAAAATTATCATTTTCTTCACTAGTACAAGCTTGCCGATCTTCGGATGTACTACATTCTGTATCTAATCATAAGATCAGACAGGCAACGAAAAGTTGGAACAGGGACGTCTTTTGAATGAGAAACAGATCTTTTAGCAGATACTAGATCGGGATATGTATTTTTTTTTCGGTTAATACTATGTACCTTGAATAAGTAAAAGTAACAGTCATCGAAGTGATTTTTTGGTTCTCTCCAAATCATAGGCACACCAAACTTCAATTGACTACTTTTACTATTCGTCCATTGCCTTAAATGCTCACTATAAATTTTGCAAACATTGTTTAGAATCCATGGTTTATAAACGTCTTTGATTTTCAACTTAAATAAGCGAAATACACATTTTGCACAAATTCAGATATGGGTCCTCGAAACTTTTTCACTGTATACTCGCGACAAACGTGTTAACACTATCGTTTTAACGATGACATCTTCCAGGTTTTATTTACTAACTTTTTTAATTGCGCAAACACTAAAAATCAACAAGTTAAATGGTACTGAGAAGAAAATATTATCAACGTGAGTTGATTAAAAACTGTACGTACTTTTGATAATTAAATGTTAGTGAGAATGTTGCTAGACACTATACTTTAAAATTACGTTTAAGTCTCGGCGGCACCAAAGTTTTTGATTTTTTTAATAACCTTTCATACATATCGCGTGGTATATTTTCAATGGTGGCCTGAATATTTCGTTTAAGGACAAGAAGTGTTCAGGGTCTTTTTCGGTAAACCAGATATTTAACATAACCCCCAAAAAAAAAACAATAAAGGGCGTGCAATCCACATAGGGAAATTTCATTGGACTGGGGAGATGTATGTCAAGTCACACCTTTGTCAGTTCAGGCCAAAGATATTCTGTTAGCTTATTCCTATAGTTTTCACCATTAACAGTAATACGGTTTCCATCATCATTTTCAAAAAAGCACAAAAAAAGTATGAAACAGTGACTTTCTGAAGATGAAGAGATAACTCCTGTATCAGTTGAGGATTTTTATCGGCCCAAATCCTACAGATATGTTTGTTCACAAACCCATTCAGGCAGAAGTGCGTCTCGCCGAAAAAGATTATTCTTCCCATAAAGCGAGAATAGCATTTTCACGGTAGATTTGAATAATTAATACGCGCTCTTGAATGACCTCGCTTCTATAAGCATCGTGTATCTTTCAATGGTGAATTGACATAACGTAGTGAACACAGCAGTAACGTAACATTTACATTTCAAACAGTGTTGCCGGTATGACGTTTCAAACTTCTGATACTCTTATTAGCAATTAGCCAGTATCATTTACATTGTATAAATTACGCCCTAGATGGTAAGTCATGATTTACAGTTGGTAGGGATTGAATTATTACAAATTTTCACTTGGCACATTCTCATTTCTATCTACTACTTGCCTGTAGCAATATCCTTCTATTAATCTCCGTTACTTAACTGAAGGACTATTTATGAAAACATTTTTTTTATCTTATCAACGAGTTCAGCTCTACTGATAAGCAAGTTTTACGTTCAAAGTACGCGAGTTGAATGTCACTTGAATCCATTTAGTGGAAGTTTTTTTTTCATCATTTGTTTTTCAATTCGCATAAAGACCACGCGAATTCAACCGAAACGGTGCAAAAAAGGGGAATTTTGATTAATTACATGTTATCGTAGCCATTTAGTTAACTCCCCTTTTTTAAAAAATATATTTTCATTCACACACGATTAAAAAGCTGGTTTAAATGTTCTACACCTGTAATACATTAGTAAAAACCTATTAATAATTTGATGTTACAGTTTCCGGGCGTCTACTGATTTTATAGCCAACAAATGTTAGCAACTGAGGGCCGTAAGACGGTAAAGTCATTAAAAACCAATATTGATGACATTGAGTGCTTTAACAAGTTATGGCCTTAAAGGAAATATAATAATAAATAATTTCCCCAATATACTAACGGACATAGAAATTGCAACACGCTAAAAGGGTGTTCGATTTTAATTTTTTTTTTTTTGGTAAAACATAGGTACCATGTCAAGGGATAAACGCTTAAATTAATTTTCTTAATAATGCTACTTTGCACGCCAGTTTTCCATATTCTCTGTCAGTCCATGGGAGCTGAGGCAAATTCTAAGCATTTTCTCATCATATCCGAAACGTGCTCTATGTGGCAAAAATATTTGCGTTTGTGAGAAACCTATTTATTCAGTGCTTAAAAAAATATATGTGGAGGTTATTCCTCGAAATATAGGCTGTTGTTTTCGATGACCTTAACCTATCTTTGAGACAGTAACTCTATTCCTCTTCAGTACCACAATGAGTCACGAAAAATTGGACGCAACCGGTTTTTACCTCTCCTTCAGTCCTGATCCTTTTCTTCTGAGCCAGAATCGAGGCTGTATGGTGAGTGAGGAAGAAGTTCAAAATCCAATTCGTTAATTTTTGATGTGGTCTTGCTTCAGGAGTTGAACTGAGTAGAGTTTTGAATTTATCGGCCTGTCATCAGGAACCAACTCAAAGTCCTTCAAAACGCCACCAAATAGACAGCTTCTTGAACATAATTTTCCGCTGTTATCTTGTCCCTAATGAAAACTAGAGATGATCTGTTTCTATAAGCAATAGCACCAGAACGCCTTCTGCTCGTTGTACATGCCGCTTAATATTAATCTGAGGTTGATGTCTTTCCACAATATCGTCGGCAAACTTTTTTTTTCAACCATTAAACCCAACTAAACATAATACATAACATATATCACTGAATACGACTTGATGTCCTAATGTTGTAGTTCTCTAGACTAGTGTAATTGTTACCGTTGATACCCAGTGGTTCGAGGTAGCATAAGATAAGACTGATAATGTTAGTCAAAATGACTAGTGACAATGATAGTTAACATATAGATGGCGCCACTATTGACAAATCCATATGATTTTTTGGAAGTACTAACCTTCAAATGATACGTGTCAAAATTTCATGACAAGCTGAGGTTTAGTTCACAAGTTACAGTGGTTTTAGTGACGCTACTCTTGTAATTCTGAAAACAATGGAAATATCTGAGTTTCTTGTGTTAATAAAGTATTGCATTTTAGTGGGAAACAATGTCGTTTAAGCAAATCAATGGCTTGACAAGTGTTATTCGGACTCTGCTAAATAGATACAAATGGTAGAGAAGTGGTTTGCTGATTTTAAACACGGTCGTACAAATAACGATGACGCTGAACGCTCGGGTCGCCAAAAATCGGCAGTTATTCCAGAAAACATAAAAACAGTCCACAAAATAGTTTTGGTTGATCGTAAATTGAAGTTACGTGAGATAATTGATACTTTAAAGATATCAGAAGGCAGTGTAATCATATTTGTCTATGAGAAAGCTCTGCTCGAAGTGGATACAGCGTTTGCTTACAGTCGATCAAAAACATCAACGAGTCGACGATTCAGCGAGCTGTTCCAGAACAATAAAATCGATTTTTTCATGCGGTATGTGGTAATGGATGAAACATGGATCCATCACTATACTTCACAATCAAATCGGCAGTCAGCTGAGTGAACAGCAATTGGCGAAAGCCGCCCAAAGCGTATCCGTATTTTGGGATGCGCAAGGTATTTTATTCACTGATTACCTTGACAAAGGAACAACCATCAATAGCGAATATTATATGGCGTTATTGGTGCATTTGAAGAAAGAAATTGCGAAAAAACGACCCCAAATGAAGAAGAAAAAAGTGCTCTGGATAATGCACCGTGTCGTAAGTCGCTCGCAACAATGGGGAAATTGCATGAATTGCACCTTGAATTGCTTCCCCACCCACCGTATTCTCTGGATCTGGTTCCCAGCGACTACTGAGTACTGAAAAGAAAGCCCCAGCGAAAGAGATTTTGCTCCAATGAAGAAGTGATTGCCGAAACTGAAGCCTATTTTGAGGCTAAAGATAAATCGTTCTACAAAAAAGGCATGGAAATGTTAAAGAAGCTTTGGAATCAATGTATCACTCTTGAAGGAGACTATGTAGATGAATAAAGTCAAATTTTGACCACCAGTTGCTGTTTTATTAGTCATTCTACGAACTTATTAAGTGGGCCTAGTTTTCCTAACTAATCATTAGTTATAGGTCGAGGTGAGGAAATCAGTCTTTGATGGTAATAAGTTATTTGTGCATCTTGTTCGATGTCCGGTGCCTACTTTTATTCGATTTTAAGCTAGTCCATTTACTGTTAGTGCAGAAAAACTCCCTCTAGCAGACAAATAGTTTGGTCTCTTCCAAATTCCCACCCGATGTTGACATTCCGCGTACTCGTGTATGCGCACTCAACAGTAAACATTTCAAAACCTGAAAAAATTTGCCAAAAACCACCTAAAATAATTTCTTTAAAATGAGTAATCTTAGTTTCGAACTTTTCACCGTATACATTTCTTTACGTAATTTTAATTGTTTATTCCTTGCAATAGTATCTGTTTTACCAAGAGTTTTTTCTCTGGGCGTTGCAATTTTTATGTCAGTAAGTATAATATAATTATTTTTAAATTTCTGGTGTCATTAATCAAATAATAAATTATAGGATGTTTAATAAACGCTAATTAAATATCCAAATTGATTTTTAGGCCCATTCATTGGACACGAAAAATTGTGTTTTGTAGCAGAGAACAAAAAAGATCTAATTAATATTTTATAAAAAAATGTTTTGCTGCTACTGTTGATTATGTTAGGCACTCAACTTAATTCTCGGCTTTTTTTGGACTACCGTTGATATGAAAAATAATACCAATTTAATCTTAGCCGTAATCTCTCTCTCTCACACATTCTATAACTTTCGCCAACTTGCAGGCAACTGTCGAAGCCCAGATCGAGAAAAACTTTTAATTTTTTTCAACTTCCTTAAGAAATGTGAAGCTGTCATCAACCAGGTGACGTTGCAGGAATCAGAAGAGATGAATATGCCAAGAGGACAAGTCTGGAGAAAACAGCGGGTGCGATAAAATCTCCCAGCCCTAGTGGCTGATTGTTTCCATGATATTTTTGCTGTAAGTGATCGTGCGTTGTCCTGAAGCAAAATGACGTTCCTTCTTCCCTCGCCAGTATAAGGCTTATATTCCTATAGAGCGTCACTAACATGAATCAGTTGCTTCTGATAACGGTCAGCAATGACCGTTTGACCAGATTGAAGCAACTCATAATGCACGACCACTTTTAGTCGCAGGTCACAATCTTATGGAAGAGGTTCTTTTTCTTGAATCTGGATAACAATGACACAACATCAAAGCGTCTGAGCTGTGAGTTCATAGGCGACCCAACAACCCCCTTCTGAATTTTCCCCCTGCAGTATTATTCCGAGTTCCTATTCGAGCTTTTGCAATGTACAGAAAGAATTTTCTTCCAACAGTGCTTCCATTCTCTACTTTTTTGGCTGTTCTGGCTGTTCTGCGTCATTTAAGTCAACACATCCAGTTTAGAATTGCTGGAATCAGTTCTTACAAGTACTATACGAGACAACTTTATCTCCAACTCCAAGGACCGTCCTGTTTTTCTGAACGACATTTTCCAGTAATGACGCAACAACTCTTAATATTCAGAATGTTTAATAATATTTCTAAAATCGAAAGGAGCAATTTAAGAGCTACAAAATAGTATGTAACACAAATAAATTGAACGATTTAATTAACTTCAAACATTGGTTTGAAAATACGTACGAAAAAACGCTCGATCACCCTAATAATTCTAAAGAGTAAACACACCTGCGTTTCGATTGAATAAAAACGGTGTTGTAGATTATCACAGTTTCAACTGGATCAGTCGTAAAATCTCAAATAAATTATTTTACGGAAAGTTTTTATCTTCAAGGCGTATCTAATTTCAACCACATAGAAAATAATGAGGGTACATTTTTTTCCATTTAAGAAAGTCTTTTATTATTATTCACCATCCGGAAATAAGTGCGACAACAGCAACATTTCACTGTAGCATGCATAATTGCTGACCTAAATATGACTAATTATTTCTTTATTCTGATTTTTCTTCGTACCGTGAAAAAGTTCAAATAAGATCACGATATTCTTTGAGCGCACATGCGGAAACTGGTTGCCCGGAGCGGAATATCGTCTTAGCTCTATACTTGATCTGCTTTAAGTTATTCTTTTGAGCATTTTCTAATCAAAAAATGTGCATACGGTATATTGTTTTATGCTTCAAGTAATAATCTTGAAAATACAAAGCACCAAAATAAACGTTTTCTTAACGCAATCTTAACAAATGTAAATATTTTTCACTATCGAATGATTTACTTTTCATTTGCGCTCGGAAAAATTTTCAAGATATTCGAATGGGTTCATAAAGCTCCTTTATATGGCGTGAAAGATAATGGTTGTTTTGTGATATTGCTGAAAAAACTACAAAGAATCAAGATTCAGTTTTGCGATAAACTAAAGAAAGTTTTATCCTTTTTTCCAAACCGGTTCGTTTCAAAAAACGATTTTTTAAGTGGAAACGCTATTACTGAAACTCTGTTACTGAAAATAACTCATTACAAGCGGCGCAAAGTTAGACTGCAGGGTAGATTATTTCACATATTCATAAATAATGAAACGAATATTTCATAAATCGGTTTCTTCCTACATTCTAAAAGTTTAGTTTCTGTTTAAATGAGCTGCGTAAAACAATTGAACCCGTCATTTCAAAAAGGACGCAAATCATAATTTTTTCAAATATCACCTTTTGGCGCCATTTTATTCATTGAAGCGTTTTACATATTCCCTATTAAAAGAGCACATCTTTATGTACCACAAACTAACTTAATAAAATAATCGAGCAACCCATAGATCACAGAAGTAAATCAGATGGATCACGTAGCAATGCAGTATCTGGTGATACATTAACTATAATACGGGAGCATATAGAGTCATTTCCTGTTAAATATTGACACTATTATCATAAAGATGTATCATCCTATTATTTGATAAAAAACTCAATGTAAAAACTATGTAAACATTATATGATCAAAAAAATCCAAATCATCTAGTAAAATATAAGTTTTACTTAAAATATTTCTAGGAAAACTGCGCGAAGAGTTAAAGATTAATCGAAACAATCCACATCTCAGTGATAATGCAAAAAAGGTTTATCAAGCAGATATCAAGCAGTAGAAGATAAGCAAATAAATTTTACCAAAAAATACACAAAGTGGAAACTAAGTGGAAAAATGATCCAAAGGTGTATGGGATTGCATTTGATTATATGCAAAATTTGCCATTTCCACATATTCCAGTACAGGAGGTTTTTTTATCTACGTCAACTATGGCTATATAAGTTTTGCATTTATGATTTCAAAACTGGTAAATCAGTCTTTTATTCGTATTGTGAAGGAGTCGCTAACAAGGGTCCCAACGAAGTAGGTATCTTTGAGCTAGATTATATTAAAAAAAAAAATATTAATAATGACGCCGAAGAGCTGCATCTATTTTCAGATGGTTGTGCCGGCCAAAATCGGAATCATGCTATGTTCCGTATTATTTTATCACTGGTAGCTGAACAAAATAACAATATAAGCGAGATACAATATTACATATCCAAAAGAGGTCATTCATTCCTGCGATAGAATCCAAACGATAGAATATTTGGGACCGCAAAGAGACAAGGATTTACACACCAGCCGAGTATGGAAATCTTATAGTTGAGGCTAATGAAAATCTTGCAAAAAGAAGGCCCAAAACTGAAGATATTATAGACATACAAAAAATGGTGGCCGAACCATTATAGGAAATTGGTGCTATCTGTGGGTTCCTATGTAGGAGGCGTTCCCAAGGAGAAAAAAAATACTTTTCCTATTTCCAAGGTGTCACAATTCACGTTTTTTAAGTCCATCAGGTCTTGCGACAACATGTGAATCCATAGATTCCAGCTCTTACACAGGATGGGCACCAGGCCGCCCTTATAATCAAGTAATACTCCTACATATGTACCAATCAATGAAAAGAAAATGACAAATTTGAAAAAACTAGAAAAATATATTCCAGAGAAGTACCAAAATTTCTATACAGAGGTTTTTGCACGGCCAACAATTTCATCAAACAGTGAATATCAAGAAAATCATTGATGATTAACTAACATATCTTCTGAAAAAAAATCTTTGAAATTTGTGTGTATATCTAAGAAGTCATTTCGAAAAAGAAATTAATCCAAAAATTTTAAATACATATATTTGTACGATAAATGTTATTTTTATAATAAATAAATCTTACAAAAATTATATATGTTTTTATTTATCAATTTCTATGTTTAATTTCTTTAGCACCATAGACTGTTTTTATAAGAAACATATTTTTGTTAATCCTGAAAAGTTTGAATGAATAGACTCGTGCCCTTTTCGAAATGATGGGTTCAATTAATAAGACAGTGGTGCAATTCTGATCAGTAGTCGAACATATATAGAGTGCTAAACTTGAAGAGACTTACCACTAAACACCAAAACGCTTTTTTGAACTGCTCGACGCACGTTTCGCTAACCATGTTAGCATCATCAGGAGATGATTTAATCTCAGATTACAAAACAACAGATTACAATCAACAGATTAAATCATCTCCTGATGATGCTAACATGGTTAGCGAAACGTGCGTCGAGCAGTTCAAAAAAGCGTTTTGGTGTTTAGTGGTAAATCTCTTCAAGTTTAGTGTTTCACACCAAAGGTTCGAACGGAAGAATTTATATATAGAGTGGTTGTTACACTGTTCATCAAACATCTAATCCATTTTCAATCTTTTATATTTTTCGAATACAAAACAGCGAAGAAAAAATATGGAAAATTCTAAGCCAATGCTTTCTAATTCGATTTCATCTCGTTTTTTACGACAAAAAAGTTTCAACAAACCCATTTTTTCCCCAACAATTCCTCATAGATTTCAGACAATATATCGAATGTCTGTCCCTTCATACATACATTAAAAATGAGGCTGTGGATCAGCCCCAAAGGCTATAAAATCGACTGAATTTTTTTTACCGAAGGACTGATAAAAACTATGAATCAAATTGTGTACGACGGTGTTATTATGCTTTTGTTTTTGCCGGAGTGGCCTTTCGGATGACGTCAGCACGAATACGAACATCTCCATATGGAAAAAAATTAATAGAGAATCAGTTTATACCGGAAATATGACTTTAGACTTTATTAAATACGACATCGTCTTTTAAGGGTTATCGATAAAAAAACGTGTTGATACCAGGATTCTAAAATTTTTGAGACATGGTCAATTTTTTAGACTTTAACTTATATTTATATTTATTTGCCTAGTAGTAGAACATAGCGTTTTAGATCTGTTACCATCTGTGTCGCATTTACTTTCACCGGAACAAAAAGATTTCTCAGCAATGTATCGATTGCTCTAGCAGAAATAAAACCGACTTTAGTCAAAACAATTGATAGAAGAGAGAGAACAATTGATACTAGAGGAAGTGCACCAAAGAAGGCACAGTTCCATCGACAGTAAACGATATCAGTTTTTGGGATGCAAAAGGAATGTTGATGTTTTTGATGTTATATGTTTATGTGTATAAAACAAAAACAGCATTTTTCATCAGGACAATGTATTTACTCACGATATTTTGTTGGATCGTTCACCCAATGAAATTAATACAATTGTGAGATAATCGTTGGGCATAGTGTACTGAAGCTACGAGAGACTATAATGAAAAATATAACCAGTTTTTTTATTGTTAAACTAACTTTTTTAATCACCCTGCCATATCAAAAAATATCGTTTTTTAGGTGTATCAACCGCAGGGTTATTAGCATCGCCTCAACTAGTTCATATCTTCTGAAAAAGTCCTATTATTCTTAGAAAAACTAATACTTTACTGACAAGGTGCGGTTGTCTAAGGTTAACCTTAACTTCTTCTGTAACCCCATACTCATATGGCAGTAAATGATATTCTGTACTAGGGAGGTCTTCAACTGTGATAGGTTGAATAATGACCTCCTCTATCTTCCAGCAGATTTCCAGGCCTATTCTCAGTTTTTACATTTTTATAGTTTCTTCGTTTGTAAGTGCTTGTGGTGGCCTCTAAATTGGGTTATTTTGTTTTATTCTATTTAAGGAGGTACGAGCGAATCTTATGGAAAAAAAACGAGTTTCCATATACACGAGGTTCCTATCTCTCTTATGGTAAAATGATTTCCACCACGGATTTTTCTATGTTTTTCACTATTAATTTTCCAACTTTATAGAATAAAAAATATCACATGATACAGTTTAATAGTTGCAGAATGTTATCATATATAAATAATATACCAATATAATTATTTACACTAATAACAACTAATAATCGACTAATAACGAAACACTCGATCAAAGGTGAGAAAAAAAAGATAGTTATAGCTAAATTTTTAGAAATTAAGTTAAAAAAAGATATTTTTCTTACAGAATTTACCTTTGTATCTAGAATGTGTATTTTTGTAATATACGTTTTCTATCTTATCCACGCGTGGTTCGACAAGAAAGCTGTGGTAACAGCGCATTTGTGTTTACATGGAATATATTTATATATATATATATATATATATATATATATATATATATATATATATATATATATATATATATATATATATATATATATATATATATATATATCATCATCATCATCATCATCATCAGCCCGCATCGATCCACTGCAGGATGAAGGCCTCTTCAGCATGCTTCCAACCTTCACGGTCCTGGGCTTTCCTCTGCCACTCGGGTCCAATATACTTAACAATGTCATCAATCCATCGTGCTTTCGGTCTTCTTCGCGGACGTTTGCGATCAAGCGGTATCCACTCCAGGATTGCCTTGGTCCATCTGTCGTCCCATCGCCTCGCTATATGGCCTGCCCATCTCCATTTCAACTGTTTTACTCCTCGAATGATGTCACAGACTTTTGTTTGTTCCCTGATCCATGCGCAGGACTTTCTGTCTCATCTTGTAATGCCAAGCATACATCTTTCCATTCCCCTCTGTGCCACCCGAAGTTTTTGAATTGATTGCGATGTGAGTGTCCAGGTTTCACTTCCGTATGTCATAACGGGTAGAACGCACTGATCGAATACTTTTCTTTTCAGGCAAAGTGGGAGTCTGCTCTTAAACACTATGTTGAGCCTACCAAATGCCTGCCAGCCATATTTAACACGCCGTTCCACCTCCCGGGCGGTATTCCCCTCCATGGAAATTCTCTGCCCAAGATATATAAAGCTGTCCACAATCTCTAAATCCCTCCCTTCCTTCCTAACCTCCACCCTTCCTAGAACTGAAATTCTTCTGTCCTGAGCGAAGTTATTGAATATATATTATTGATATATATATATATATATATATATATATATATATATATATATATATATATATATATATATATATATATATATATATATTTTAATCAACAAAACTACAATTGCACATCATTTTTTCCGTTATTTACTCAGCCTGCCTTGAAGAGGTATTCCGTAATCTGGATTGGGAACAGGATGGAATAAAAATAAATGGTGCATACTTAAGCCACATTAGATTTGCAGATGATGTCGTTCTCTTGTCACAAAACCCAAATGAACTACAAAAACACATATAAGAGCTGCAAAAGGAGGGAGAAATATTTGGCTTGAAAATAAATCTGAAAGAGAGAGGTTATATTTAAGAAATTTACTGAAAACAGAAGAATATCTTTTTTAGGAAGCGACTTAGAGGTGGTGGACCACTACATCTTGGGCCATCAACCACTATTATATCTTGGGCAAAGTATTTCAATGGACGGTGATACCGCCCGGCAAGTGGAACGGCGCGTCAAGTGTGGCTGGCAGGTATTTGGCAAGCTCAACATGGTGTTTAAGAACAAACTCCCACTTTGTCTGAAGAGAAAAGTTTTTGATTAGTGCGTGCTGCCTGTTCTGACATACGGAAGTGAAACATGGACACTCACATCACAATCAATTCAAAGACTTCGGGTAGCACAGAGGGCAATTGAAAGGTGTATGCTTGGCATTACAGAGAGGGACAGAAAAACTTGCACACGAATCAGAGAACAGACAAAAGTATGTGACATCACTGCAAAGGTAAAGGAACTGAAATGAAAGTGGGCAGGCCATATAGCGAGGCGATGTGATGACAGGTGGACCAAAGCAATCCTGGGATGGATACCGCTTGATCATAAGCGCCAACGAAGAAAACCTAAAACACGTTGGATCGATATCATCATCAAGTATATTGGACCCGAATGGGAGAGCACGACCGCCCGACGAGCTCGGGACCGCACGAGTTGGATGCATGCTGGGCAGGCCTTCATCCTGCAATGGATCGACAATGGCTGAATGATGAAATGATGATGATGATAATGATGATGATAATGATTATAATCACTTCGTTGTTTTTTATAAATAAATAATAATTTATTAATAATTATAAAGTTTGTTTTAGTTATAAATAACAATTGCGAAATTCTGTAACTATTTTAAGTTTTAGGAAAACAAAAAGAAATCATCATTATTTTGGCTCATAAGTATCGTTCGTACTTCTTTAAGAAATTATTCTTTTCCCTCCGTTACATGACCACGTCTAATTGTTGTTAAGGTAAGACTAATGTACCTGTCACTAGCTATCTAGTATCCCTTAATACCAGCAGGTATCTCTACTACCAGTAATGCCAATAACAGGGTGATTAAAATCATTTTTGTAAGTGGATAAAGTATACTGTTCTGTATATATAGTAGTATACTTTGGGAGTCTTCAAGTATATATGATATTCCTGTATCTGTTTTTGATCTATTAGTAAATAGCACAGTTGCACAGTTGCTTAGGATCTCGCAAAATTTATAAAAACTGATGTTTATGTAAGGCATTTCAGTTATTTTCCTTTTCATAATTAACCGTGTCCAATCTTATTTTTGTTTCAGGTATCAATCAAGGCCGTACTTTGAGAAGCCCATATTTGTGGAACTGTGAAAGTGAATTTTTCCACTCCGGTGTCTTACAATCGCAAGATTAGTGAGATTTGGTTTTAGTCTTTATGTTTGGATATTATACGATATTATTTCACGGTTAGGATGTTCTGGTACTGAATTTAATGACAACTGACAACTCTCTTCCAAATGCATTAATCCTGCGCCTGAGAAAATATGTTGGACTCGTGGGAAATGCTCCTATAGCGTATTTGGTAACTATATGATGTATGGTATTTAGCGATTTCAATCTTTCATCATGCTTTAGTCACTTTCTTTCACCACACTCTTTCCACCACACTTTCGTCACAGTCTTTCATCATCACACTTCATGCTTTAGTTTGACACAAGGTCTCCTGGATATTGCTGCCGATCCAACATCACATAAAATAGTTTCTACCATTTGGTACTATGTGGTGTGGTATATCTATTTGTGAAATGTTATTAAAATGATTAATTACTAAGAATATACAATTTGTTCTATTCTCTTATTCTTCTCTTGTTCTATTCTCTTAAAAAAACACAAATCATTACGAAAAAAATAAAAATAATACGATGCAAAAAAAATCACGGGCTTGTTCTATGATTTCTGTTTCTATCTAATGGGGAATATTTATTATCATCTCTTATTACTTTTATATACCGGCGAACATCTGGCAAAAAGCGACAAAGTAATTCCTTTAAATTATAACCGAAGAAAATGCTCGGATATAGTTTCTACAAATACAACGCCATTTTGGAAACGTGTACCAAGTCTTACGCCGCGAGAATTTAAATATGCCCCGAGTTATCCAAATTTCGAATACTTATAATTCACTACTGCATTCATGCGTTCCCTTGTCTGTGGAAATGGGCTTCCAGGCTTGGAAAACGTTATTGACGTTTATTTTAGACAATTTAGCACGGCACGAGGTGTTTTTATGGTTTAAGTAAAGAATACGCTATTGCTAAATTGACAGTTTTATTTTCAGGATTACGTGTTGTTTAGTATCTTTCGATATCCATGCTTTATATAGCGATGGATAATGATGTTAGTTTGAAAAATATTCTAAACAAAACTAAGAAACGTTCGGAACATATAGTTTTATTTTCTTATATAGAAAACGTTATTTCAAAACTGTCAGGTAGATTTATTTAGTCCTACATCACAAACATAAATATTTTCAAAGTCAACACAATGCTATCAAGGCCTGAGTATTCACTAATCTATGACTGACAATTAGAGATGCAGTTGTGTGGTACAAGAACTAAATTCAAATGAGGTCATTGAAAAACACTGTAGGAGAGTATCAATGTAGAATTAAAAAAATCTTTCTAATAGTAAACAGATTTTTTTTGGATTCTATATTATTTTATTTTATTATCTATAGATATTAGATATTTAGACTTACCAGGTCTGTAAATATGAAACCGGAATTTGCCCATAGATGACCATAGCTATAAATATAGTTACCATCAAAACGCGTCATTGACACCATTTCTTGTTGCCATCTGACAAAGATTTTCAACTCACAACAATACCAGTTTCATACAACATCATAGTTTGTAATAGCGTTGAACATCGAATTTTGTGCCTGGAAACTATGATTTGTGGACAGCATTGATTTTCTGTTACCATTTGAAGAAAACTGCTACAAAATCACATCGAATGCTTGGCTAAGCTTACGGTGAGCATGCTCTTGGTACATCACAGTACTTTGGGTGGTTTAAGAAATTCAAAAGTGGCGATTTTGACGTGAGAAACGAGAAACGAGGAATACCACCGAAAAAGTTTGAAGACAGCAAATTGCAAGCATTGTTTGATGAGGATGACGCCCAAACGCAACAACAACTCGCGGATCAATTAATTGTGACACGAGAAGCCGTCTCTATACGTTTAAAAGCCATGAGAAAGAGCCAGAAGATGGGAAAATGGGTTCCACATGAATTGAATGAAAGACAGGAGGAAAACCGAAAAACCATTTGCGAGATTCTGTTCGCCCGGTACAAAAGAAAGCCATTTCTCTATCGAATTGTGACTGGCGATAAAAAGTGGATATATTTGGAGAATCCTAAGCGCAAAAGATCATGGATAACTCCAGGCGAACGATCGACATCGACTGCAAGGCCAAATCGCCATGGACGGAAGACAAGTGTTTGGTGAGATCAGAAGGGTGTGATCTATTATCAGCTGCTAAAACCTGGAGAAACTACTAATACTGAATACTACCCACAACAAATGGTCGATTGGAATCAAACTTTGCGTGAAAAACCACCAGAGTATCAAAAAAGGCAACACACAGTGATTTTGCTTCATGATAATGTGCCATCCATGCACCAGCAAAATTGGCCAAAGAAACAATTGAGGCGTTTAGTTGGGAAACATTTTCGCATGGGGGTTACTCACCAGACTTGGCCCCGTCCGATTACTACTTATGTTCATAGATGCGACACGCACTTACTCAGCAGCGCTTCACTTACGAAAATGGCTCGATGACTGGTTTGTCTCAAAAGAGCAACAGTTTCTTTGGCGTGGCATCCACAAATTGTCAGACAGGTAGGAAAAATGTATAGCTAGCGATAGGCAATACTTTGAATAAAATATTTTTATCATTTTCATACAATAAACGTTTATTTTCTATACAAAAATTCCGTTTTCATATATACATACCTGGTAGACAAGCTTATATATGAAATCCAATGACATTAGTTGTACGAATTATAACAGAATTGAGAAATTATTCAAAAAGAAATCACCCTATTCGTTATTATGACACTATGGTAGAAAACAACTGTAAAAAATAATTGTTTAATTTCATATTAGGAAAAAAGGGAAATATCTCACTAAGATATGAGAATCATATTAATATTATATTCTCAAGACGGAGACATTTTCATATAACCTCTTTAAATATAAGAGAGTAAGATCACCGACGACAAGCAGCTTCTGAAGTACCATACTGCATTGTCTTCGCATTTCAATAAATACTAGTAGAAATATTCTACGTTAATAACACTGATAAACACAGTATTTGTGACAGAAATTCTTTTGTGTTTATGGTGTAATTTGTCTAATTCAGAACTTAAATAATGCAGAAAACAATGTCACACCGATTTATAAGAAAATATTTTCTGCATATAATCGTAACATCCTATTATGAGAGGTGTTCAGAAATGTCGTTCAAATTTAATTACCTGTTTGCTCCTAGGTGGCGCAGAACGCGCTGGTCGCGTTAACTTTACATCAAAGCTTAGGTTCAGTGAAAATTAGTTGCCATAGAGCGTTTTACCGGACAACACAACGTGCTTTCTGTGTTCGCGCGTATTATCAAAACAACAATTTGCTTATTATGGCTCATCGTCTAGTATAATGTATACGACATAAACGAGGCACCAAGTGTTGATTTAATAAAAAAAAATAGATAAAAAAGTTTTAAACTACAGGATCAACTCTTAATTTACCGTCTACGGGTCGTTCAAGGTCAAGCAGAGGTGCAAAATAACATTGAACGTGTGCGTGAGTCGGCTAGAGAAAATCCATCCCAACCCATACGGAAGCGAAATAGACAGTATTATTTTTCAATTCTTCTATTGGAACCTTTGGTGTGAAACACTAAACTTGAAGAGATTTACCACTAAACACCAAATCACTTTTTTTTTTGAACTGCTCGACGCACGTTTCGCTAACCACGTTAGCATCATCAAGGGACTTTAAATCATCTTAATAATAATAATCTTAATAAATAATCCTAATACTTTTTTAGATTAAATAATCTCCTGATTATGCTAACATGGTTAGCGAAACGTGCGTCGAGCAGTTCAAAAAAAAAGTGATTTGGTGTTTAGTGGTAAATATCTTCAAGTTTAGTATTATTTTTGCTAAATAAATTTTCAAACACTGTACTATAATGTTATAATAACAAAATTATGATACCTTAAATTGACTTCTATTAATTATACCTACAAAAATTAACAACAACATTGGACACCGTCTATAATAATCTCAAATGCGTAAAAACCATGGATGAATCTGGTAGGATTTGAAGATTGTGATCGATTACCAGACTTTGGAGATTATCACAGATAGACCGTGACTTTGGAGATCTATCAATAATAACGTATCTAAATTTCCGCTATATTTAAAACTTGTATATATTAAGCTGGACCCACAACAATACATTTTGCGTGTGTGTTGAATTTACTGGAACAATTTGTTTGAATTATCTGGTGGACAACAGATGGTTCGTATGCGTCCTGTACGGCGACAATATATGTGTGAGGTTATGTGTGTCAGAGCGCCTACATTGCCGCGCAGGTACACTACATACAACACATACAGCCCGCACAACGCAAATCTGTATTGATGTGGAGCCAGCTTAACAATTGTTTCGACACACAGTGCCTATTTTAAATACGAACTATATTAAACTAACAGTAAGAGAAGTAGTTACAATATAAACTGTCCATTGAGCTAATAATACCATAAAATATGATGGTGGAGAATTCCATTTTTTCAATGTCTAGATGCGTAATGTAAATTTAACAGGGACGAACCATTCAAGTTTACCTGGACATTTAGCAAAATACTCAATTTTTTTCTTTTATTAATTTCTAGGCTCTCTAAGAAATTTAGATTTATTTTCACTATGTAACATTTTAAAATTACCGTTGAAAGTGTGATTTTCTAACATTAAGTGGTTAGCTTAATGAGAATTATTTTGTCCCTTAAAATTATTTTTCATCAATTATCAGCTAAATATTTTAACATATACGTTATAATATTTATTATATATTCCAACAGATACGTTAAATAAATCTGAAATCTGAAATAGATCTGTTAGAATGATGTATTATAGACAAAAAATCACAAAAGTGATTTTACAGTAACCACATATAAGTGGACTAAGAACATTGTCTGTGGATTGAGCTGGGTAGTTTTTTCCAACGCGGTTTTCCAGATCTCACTCAATCCGACATTGACGAAACAAAAAAAAAGGTCGATGAATGGTTTAAAGAAATAATTGGGAAAAACAATTGCAACAAAACAAATAGAACATTGGCAAACAGAGAAAAAGGCCATCAAACCATATTAACAATAGCAATCAGAAAGACATACTTACATTTTACATAGAACACCAACACATTTCGTTAATTGCATTAAAATTTTCATTCACAAAGAAACATAAATTATAATTAACAGCCTGTTTTTTTGATCATTCGATATTTTACCATTCAATATGACTGATTAATCGATATCGTTGACATTACAGATTCGCGTGTATAATATTTCAAAAACTTCACGTTGAAAGAGGGTTCTCAAATGTATACACAACACATATAATTATAACTTACAATCCTGTTCTCATTTCAAATTTTAATCAGAGTTCCCCTTGCGGCTTTAGGTATGGATTTAAATGAAGTGGCAGTTTATATAAAAGGACCCTACCATACTAGTTTGATCCTTTATTTTCGATTTAATAGTTGAAATTGTTTTGCAGGAAACTTTTCAATGATTATTACAGCTATTAAAATACAATGTTTGTTCAAAAGTTTCCAGATGAAATGTAAACCTGTTTTGTAACTTGATATTGGTATAATTGTTTTAGATATTATAAGGAAAAGTTCGAAAAACTCGTATGCCTTCATTAATAAGCTTACAAATTAAAATCCATACAAAAGCATGTAACAGATGTACACAATTATTCGGTGCATTGTTTTATGAAACTAAAATGTTATTCGTAACAAGAAAATAAACATTATTTTGAATATAATAGCAACTGCTACAAAAAAACTTTTTTATCATTGACCCACCGTGGTGAACAAAAAAATAATCGCAAGATAAAATAAACTCCAGAACGTTATTTAAAAAATAATGTGGTCAAAGAAAATAAGAGTGTTGAAGTATATTGATTGATAGCTTTGGTTCACATTTTATTAGAAATTGGCTTTTATTGTTTTATTGGCGTTGTTAGTGTAAATTGTATATACAAACATTTTAAAAACAATGGGTCGTTCTAAACATTGTATTAATGAAGAATCCTGGCTAATTTAGCAATGGCGAGAACAGAAAATGTTTATAAATTTATTTGTCAAACTTTGAAAAGATCTTCTTGCGTTGTTCCAAAAGTATCAAAAGGAAAAAAACCTGGAGCAAAAACCAGAGTTCTGAGGCAGGAAACGAAAAACTTCTAGTCGAGAACATGCCCGTTTAATTCCCGAAATGCGTAAAAATCCTTTTTTGACTTCGACGGTTGCCAAACGGGAATTACAGTTACCAATTAGTACGAAAAGTATTAGGAGACGTTTGCAACAATTTGGCTATAATAGCAGAATTGTAAGGAAAGTCCCTTGATTGAATAAAAAACACTTAAAACAATGTAAGGAGTGTGCACGAAATAATTTAAATAGAGAACATTGGTCATATGTTCTAGAGAACATGGTAATATTGGAAAAGTACGTGTTCGGCGTCGAGTGAATTAACATTTGAATCCAAAAAATACTTAATTGGTTGCGTCAAATACGGTGGTGGCAATATTAAAATTTGGGGTTCATTTTCATATGCCGAAGTTGGTCCAATTCATTGGATATCTTACAGAATATTATGTTGCTTTATGTCGAAGAACATATGCCGTTACGGTCATACTTCCAGCATGACAATGATTCCAAACACACCAACAGTGGGAAAACTTGGTTGGATACCCACAATATTGTTTATTTACCTTGACCATCTCAGTCGCCGGATATCAATCCTATAAAAAATTAGTGGACAATTTTGAAGCCGCGTGTACCTTTAAGAAAAACATCAAATACCAAAAAATTATGGTAGACTGTTCAAGAAATCTGGCATTCCATTTCGGTTGAAGTTTGCAGCAATCTTCTAAACTACCTAGACGATGTGCCGCAACAGAATACTAATAAGTTGATTTTGACTAGTTTGTCGTTTTTTACTTTTTTTTGGCTTTTTCGCCCCGATCTAAAACTCAAAAAATATCAAAAATATCTGTTCTTATGTAAATAAATAATCACTGAGTAAAAACAAAAAACCAACCGGAGACAAATTTCTCAGTGATAAATCTAGTTTGTCGTTATACTACTTTATTCTTTTTTTTTGTGCATGCCATTTCTAAACACTCTTATTTTTGTGAACAAGTTCTTATTTATTGGTTAAGTTACGTATTTTTTTAAATTTAGTTTACATTATTTTTTTGGTTATATTTATTTGATATATTGTCAGTTATATGTAACAATCTTAAGTGAAAAAACAAACTATATATATATATATATATATATATATATATATATATATATATATATATATATATATATATATAACGGCACGAACTAATTCTGAATAATGTTTTAAACAAAATGAAAATGAATAAACTATAATCAATATAAGGAAGGAATTAAAGAACTGACACGAGATAGAAAGAAATGGAGCGGGATGTATAGAAGACAACCTCAACTCCACACGTCTGACGTCTAACGGTATAAAGGCATATACTTAAGTAAAGTAAAATGAATATATAATACTTATTATGCATCAGGTATAATTATTTGGAGCAGAGTGACTAAATACATTGCTGAGTCAATCTTGAAATATTCGCTTCTTGTATTCAACAGCCGACCGAAAATCCGATATCGATTCATTCTGCAATGAAAAATATATAATACATATAAAATTCTTCTCATGTTTGTAAAATTAATTGAAACTGATTGTTAAGTGTAGCGAAACGCAAACAACCGAAAACCAGCGTAAGGAAAACGAAAAAAAAAAACGAAAGACGAAATTTCTTGGGATAAACTTTTGTTAGATAACTTGTTTCCTTAGCTAAAACCTTCTTGCTCGACGGTTTTTGGTTGGTTATTTTGCGGTATGCAGCAATCAAGAGAGGGTTTTAAACTTGGCTTTGATGAGGCATTCGTGGTTTTAGACTTAACAACGTTTCTAAAAGATATATTTTCGCACAGAGCCGGATTGAATGCTATTCCTTTAAAATTAGTCCCAAAAGCATTTCAATTAAAAGGAATTTCATTAGCGTTCAGACCAGACATCTTTCGATACATTTGGTTTTTTGTTTTTTTTTTCCTCTCTAAAATGCAGCCCTTTCCTAATTAATAATTTGCCTAATATAAGGATAAAACCTGGAGTAACATCTTTGATGAAAGCAAAAAATAGTGAAATTTCTATTTTCTCAAAATATTTAAAATATTTCACCCAAAACACGATATTACAGCAGTCAGATTATCAGGATTAAATCCATGTTGGTCGAGACTAGATATTTCATTTTCTGCATATTTAATATGTTAGCTTGGATCTAATTTGAACATTATCTGAAATTGATCTCGTAATATTTCAAATCTGCCAAAATTTTTCTGCACAATTTTATCCATCTTTCTCAGAGTTCCATTTAATCCTTATGTTAAATGGAAATCGATTGACATAATTATGAATTACTATTGATTGTCAGTTTTATTAAAACTTCGCATGTAAATTTTCTAACTGAAACTCAAAATGTCTGTTTTTTACTTGCCCTACTGATAAGAAAAATGATGGAACGTTAACAATTTCTTTTATGTGGATGGTTCTACCGAATGGAAGAGTTTGCAAATTCATTAAAATACAGCCACCAAAATTTCTACTCATGTAATTACATAAGAAAATCACCAATATCGAAATCAAGTATAATTGTGACGTACTACATTCATATAGCAAATCCAAAAATATTGCGAACAAAAGAAGTTCATCGGTTGGCTAAAATGAAATATCTATGTTTAAACTCAAGCAATTCGAAAATTATTAAAAAAGAAAAAAAATTAAAGATCCTGTAATATAAAAACCTTCAGGTAAAATTGAAAAACAAAGGTTTATGATTTAGGGGCGAATGTTTTTGAATGGGAAAAAACATTAATTATGTATAATGTAATTAATGAATGTATATCATACAATATCCTCCTCAAAATTCCTAATCTAGGACAATTATAAGAACATGTCATTGTTGATGGCAAAAAAGAATTAACCCAAAAAAAAAGATGTTTAAAGATATATTATTGCTCGCCATTATATACAGTTTGCTGTTGATTTCAGCAAATATATATATATATATATATATATATATATATATATATATATATATATATATATATATATATATATATATATATATATATATATATATTGGATTATTTTCTTGGGTATATAGGTTCGTAAATTTTAAGAAATAAAAGCTAATTGTTCAGGTTTTTTTGTGGGCGTATACATTGTTTTTTATATTATTATTATTATTTTTTTAATTTTCTTTTTCTTATTATTATTTTATTTGGGAAATTGCTTTATTATTATTGTTTTAGTATGTTATAATAGATTTTATTGAGCTGTTCCGTGTCAGTTTTTGAATTGATGTTATGCTTGTTTTTTTGAATTTCGATCATTTAGAGAAATTCTCTTTTTTTTGTGTGACGTTGGGTATTCAGAACTGATGTGCTCCCAAAGTGAAAAATGTACTTTTTTCCGTTGGCATGATTTGAGAGTGAGGTTTTTTGTTGTACCCATTTTTTTTGTTGTGCCAATTCAATCGATTTTTTAAATACTGACTTGTTTGCCCTGTATAAACTTAATCGAAATCATTGTATAAGATTTTATATAATATGTTGCTTTTTCGTCATTCGGGACTTTTTATTTTACCTTACTCAATTTTTTTCTTAAAAGGTTGTGGCTCTGGTGGGCGACAGTTATAGAATGTGGCATAAGAATCTTTTGGATTTTTTCAGAGAGGCCTGAGACGCAGGGGAGTGAGAGATATGACATTTTATTTTTTTGGTTGTTTCTTTGGTATTGATTATAAAATGAATTAATTCTTTTTTAAAAGCCGACCGCGGTGGTCTGGTGGGTTAGTCGCCTGCCTGGCAACCCAAAGGTAGCTCGTTCAATTCCAGCGCTCGGATGAGTGTTTTTCTTTAATTCTTCTGTCCGTCTTACTTCCTACCCTACACACACAATTATATACACTCACATACTCACATACACACATACACACACGCCCACACATACCCACACCTAAATGTCTATGATTGTTTCTAGGCAAGAGTGTAAAATCTGACAACGAATTACCCCTCAGTCGCGCCAGTTAAAGGCTGGGTAAGGCCGGATGGAAGTGTTCTACGTTGGTCACTTGCCAGTCGGTAGGCTTCTTGATAGACTTATGGTAGGCACATAGCCAAGGGTTGATAGCCTGAGGGTGGTGTTGGCCTTGGTTTGTCGGTAGCTGATGACCGTGGTTCGAAACCCACGTTAAGCTGGAGGTCCAGTCGCTAAATACGCCTCTAACCGTAAATCGTTTCCTTTCCTTTCTTTTTTTAAAACTTTGTCTCATTTCCTTTGGGAATTTGTTAATTTTAAGTGTTGACTTTGCTATATTTATTGCGTTCTCTCTGAAATCGGAATCTGATAATTTTATAGATTTGTCAGCTAAGCCAATAACTACTGATTTTTTTGTGGGCAAGTGGGTATTCGGAGTTGTAATTCAGATATCTGGATAACCAGGTTTCATTTGTATACCATTCTGTCCTTATTGTTTGAATATAACAAATTTACAAATAAATTTTTTTTTCCAGTTCTTTTGGCTGTTACGTGGAGTGTGATGTCGATTCGTATTGTTAGTGTTTAATAAAGTTAAATCAACCTGTGATAAAAACCTAAAAACATTTTTTTTAAATATAATGACAAACATTATTTATGGAATACCTGCAATGGGTAAGTTCATAAAATGTTACAACGTTAGAATACCCACAGCAATAAAAATTTTCTTGGAAAACAATTTTCTGATGTAGGTCGAGTCAAGACCGAAACGTAAAATAAAAACAAGAAAACAAAAAAAAATATGAACACCTATCTTTTATTTCATAAATTTTATACGGACCAATATACCCACGAAAATTAACCAAAAAATATACCAGGAAGGCCCAAGAAAATAGTAAGAATTATAATATATATATTATAATATATATATATATATATATATATATATATATATATATATATATATATATATATATATATATATATATATATATATATATATATATATATATATATATACATATACATATACCGGGTTACCATTATGTATTGTATGGAAACGGTCAAATATCTGGAGAACGCTTTGAGATTTCAAATTGAAATTTTGTAGACAAACATCAGGAAATGTTTGCCACTTTTTGGGTATATTTGCATTTTTGTTCTCGTCGCATATTTGAAATCAAAGCCTAACTTGATTTTTTTTAATGGCAACAGTACGTGGATTTGGCATTGTTGGAAAGAGCATGTTTTCTGAATTTAACGAGGTAAATATTGTATGGGTTTTTTTTACAAAATAGATTTTAAAAAATGGGTTAAAGGCGTTTCTCCCTGTTTTAGGGAAGATATATTTTTCATTTAGTAGGCTATGAAACAATGGTTAACAGATGAAGTATTTGATTACACTTCACAACTGTTAAAGTAAAATTTCTTTAAATTTTAATATGGAATTAATATGTATTTAACTGAAAGACAAAGAATTGAAATATTAACAACTGTTGGATACGGGGACAGAAAACACACTTATACTGAAGTTTGTCGAGTATTTAATGTAGTATGTCCGAATAAAAACATTACTAAGCCAACAGATTGAAAAACGGTGAAAAGATTTAATGATACAGGCAGTATTAAAAGTCGTTCAAAATTTGGAAGACAAAAAACAAAAATTAGTGACGAAGATTCGTTGAATGCTTTAATTGATGTAGCAGACAAGTGTAAGGCAAGTAAAAAAACATACAATATTTGCCTCGTTTAATTCAGAAAAAAATCACATATTCAAAAGCAGAGATTTAACATAACTCCACAAACATAATCCAAAAGCGTGAGATCGCATGCTCGTGAGGGCCAGTTAAACTTTTCGCTTAAACTTTTCTTCCGATAAATCGAATGTTGTTTATATCCACATTTATCACTCGAGGCAAAAGATATTCTGTTAGCATATTCCTATAGCATTCACCATAAATAGTAACATGATTCCAGTGACTTAAAAAAATGTGAAGAAAATATGAAAAAAATGAAGAGGTAACTCCTAAATCACCTGATAATTGGGTTTTTGAATAAAAAATAATTATCGATTTTTTTACCTTATTTTAAAACTTTACTTTAAAACTACAATTAATTATAAATGAATTAAAATTCATAAAATTTTAAATAAAATCACGTGACTACGAATGTGCCACGATTGGCTGCCATGTTTGTGACGTCATTATGGCAAAGTGTTTTTACATTCAACTGTCAACGGCTTCTACCTGCTTATATACTGACAAATTATTAAAATTTAGTGAAAAAGAAATTGTTGGTTACTAAATTAATTCAGCAATGTGAGACAAAGGTAATTTAATTCAGCAATGTGTGACTGCGCTGAAGTTGGAGGTACTAAAGCATCAATGTGAGTTTTTTAAAATAATAATGTAAATGTAATTAAGAAACAAAATGTTTCTATTAAATATAATTAAATTATTTATAGGGTGTCACGCGTAAGTTACGGTGACAAGGCTATAGGTTATGTTCAACTTTCAATTCAATTTTCAAATACTAAATAAAACAAAAATCATTCGATTTATATGCTGGTATGAATGATTATTAAATATATTATTATATTAAAATATTTACATTACAAGTTTTAGGATTAATACATCGTGCTCTTTGGAATCATTGATTTCGACGTTTAACATCATCTTATGGCACATTTAAACACATTTTTTCAGGAGTTGCTTTTATAGTATTGGTACAAAATGGTACGAAACAGGCACGATATTTTTTTAGACATTTTCAATACATTTTTCAATACACTAATGATAATAACAATAATAAATTGATTTAAAACTAAAACACTGGTATTCACTGTGTGTAATGTTGAGGAGAAATAAACATCGTGGTGTCATATGCGTTCAGTTTTTTTTCGGGAACTGTCGGCGCGTCATCGGTACTAGCGATAGTACAATTCGATATAACTTCTTAAGTATAACGAAAAAAAGTAATAAGAATAGTCCTGTTACACAAGTTATATATGATCGTTCCATTTCAGTTCCTTCAGTTCAGTTTTTTTTCGGGAACTGTCGGTGCGTCATCGGTACTAGCGATAGTACAATTCGATATAACTTAAGTATAACGAAAAAAAGTAATAAGAATAGTCCTGTTACACAAGTTATATATGATCGTTCCATTTATAACAATAACTTTTTTTTTTAAATCCCAATTGCCGTCCGCCCAAATTCAGAATATATGTTTGTTGACAAACCCATTAAGTCAGATGGAGATCGCCTTGAATCGTGTATCTTCTACGAGTTGTTCAATCTTGTATTTTTCGATGGTAAATTGACACAATGTAATAAACACAACATTTTATGAGTGACATCCTACGTAGAGCATAGGGCTTTAGCAAGAACTTGCCATCGGACTCTATGATTGAGCCTCTCCATATTTGAACAGGTCTTCCCACCTTTCTTGGAAGTCTATGGAGTCTATGGAAGTTCCAAAGTTCCAAATTTATAAAAAGTAGATTTTGTTAAAATTGACTTATTAAAATCCAGTTGTTTATCCCAATGTACGTTTGCTCTTTATTAATACTAAAACATCAATAATTCCAAAGTTTTAAATACAGCTGGCTTATTTATCATCTACATATCCTTTCTTACTGCAAGTTAAGTTATTATTATAAAAACCACAATGTATTCATGTTGTACAACTGAAAATATTAAATAAAAATAAAAAATTATATAGATTCAAAGGATTATCGGAAAATATTAAAACGAAACGTCTGTGTTTAAACACAAAACATGGATAATTCGAAAATTAATTAATAGAAAAAAAATGGAAATGTTTTGAAACATAAAAACCCTCAGGCAACATTGAAATATAAAGGTAGTTGATGTATGGTGTAGAGTATGTCGCTGAATGAATAACTTAAATAAAAGTATGTTGTACAATATCTATAAATCCAGTTTAAAAAAGGCTAAACTTTTCAAATATTTAATTTGTGTTTCAAATTACTTTTCTTTGCTGTCGTATACAGTTTGTTGTTGGTTTAATACATTAATAGCTGAGTACCACCCTTATATTATACTTATTTGTTGTTTCATCAAATTTAGACATTGTTGATTTTAATTAAAGCTGTTTTGCTAAAGCACAATTGTTTATCTCAATTTGAGTTTGATCTTTGCCAAAACTTAAACATTAATAATTGGAAAGTTTTAAACACAACTGTTCCCTTGATTCTTCATCATCTTCATACCCTGTCTTACTGTGAGGGTGGTTATTGCTTTAAGTTTACCCTGTCTGACATAAATATTTTAGACTCTTTTCTTAGTTAAATATATATTCTCCGATTAAATATCCAAATCTCCAACTCTTGTAATTAACAGTAAATATCATGGATGCAAATTTGATAACGCAAAGGGATAAAAATCTTCATAAACGATTTTAGTCCATGGCTCAAAAATACAGTTGGCATATCTGTGATGAAAGAAAATATTATATATATTTCAAACAAAATATTGGTTTCGATCGATAAATCTAAAGATCATTTTTAGTATATAGTACATTTTTAAGACGCATAAATAATTTCGATATTGTGTCATAAATAAATAATGGCGTTAGAAAAATCTACGCTTTTAAGAAAAAATATACTTTCAATAAAAGAAGCTAGTTTACTATCACTAAAAAGAACGAATTTTCTGATAAGACTTTATTGTCAATTGTCAGATGCTATACGTACTTTAAAGTAAAATGCTCGTTGTTACATCACACTACCTACATCAATCGTAAAACTTTTATACCGTCAATGTAAAAAACGATTGTATAATTTTATATGGGTGTGTTATTTTAAAATTAGGGAATCTATATTAGAGCCAGACATATGTCTCATATAAATTTTATACCGTTTTTGGTTTAAGGTCCTTCTAAAATATTTTATAGTGACAAAGATGCCATATGTTTGATTCAATAAGGATAAAATATTACCCTTATACAAAAATTATATATATATATATATCTAAAATACATATTTAGATCCCTATAGGGATCTGAGTGATACTGATTGAAAATGGGAATAAATTTAAATAATAAGGAATCAATTCAAGTTGTTCGACCAAAATAAAAACTAGTGTTGAATCAACAGAGAAAAAACAAATAAACATGTATAAGACAAGGCGATAGTCTCAGACTATCCCTATTTAACCTGATAATGGATAAAATGATAGACAGCGTAAGACCAATGGAAGGGTATAAAATAAGAAACCAGAATTTTAATGTCTTATACAGATAACGTCGTCAATATTGCCAAAAGCGAAGATATCCTAATAATAAACAAAAAATCCTGCACATATTTAACATCACGGCGAAAACTTACAACATGGCTATATCAACAGAAACAATATATGGTAAAATAATAGGACAGAAAATGATATTTAGTTATTTAGGAATAGATGTAACGAGCAACTGTGATCTTTATCAGCAGTCGATCAACCAATTAAGAAAAGCAACAACTGTCTCAGGAGCAGTGAAATAGATTATATAGATATAGAAACATATCTTAGAACTGAAGAAAAGAGTAGAATATATAAGTAGTTAGGACATCTGAAATGAGAATCCTGAGATTTATAGAGAAGAGCGAAGATCACGTAAGAAATGACAACAGATAACAATGCACTGACAACATTGCATTCTAACAAATTAGTGAGAGCAGCAAGAGGCGGTAAACTGCAAATATTCCAGATCACCAGGAAGACTACTAAAAAGTTGGATAGCTGGACATCAGGTTCAGAGGAGGAAAAAGCCCAAGTCTTGACGCAACGAAAGTGGAATAGGACACGAAGTGATTTTTGCTCCTACGTCAATGTGTGTGGAACAAACTTTGCACACAGCTTTGTTTTATTCAAATCCTTGTGAAGAATGAGTCAAATCATTTTATTGCCTATATTCAATTTGCTATAAAATCGCGAACTTAATCGATTATTTCGGGAGTGCGAGCTGAAATTAGTCTCCCATCACGTTTGTCGTCCTCTAGCGACTCTCTGCGATCCAAAAAAACGTTTATGCCACAGAAAAACATTTGTTCTGCTTAAACAATCATCGCCGTACACTTGCTGCATCAACCGGAATGTTTCCGACGCAGTTTTACCGAATTTTGCATTATAGTTAATAACATCTCTTTGATCCATGATTTTATTTGTAGATAAAACTTTTTTTGGACCTCATAACCTCATAAAATAACCTCAGACCTCATAAAATCAACCTATGTCAACCGATTCGCTGAGATATATCTTAAGTACTGATAATGGACGCACTGTGTATGTATGTATGTATTTCTTTATATATATATATATATATATATATATATATATATATATATATATATATATATATATATGTATATATATACTAGTGTGTACAATTGATAACATAAACTTCAGAATATTACATTTCGTTTTTTTTTTAGACCCAATCTGTAAAAATATTATAATTATTTGGTAAATTTAAATAGCAACAGGCATAACTATCATTAATGTTTAACCAAGTTCAGCACAGAAACCGAAAATGGCATTTACTGCTTTTTGCTCAATCTGCTAGCACCTTCGTTTCTTCGAAAACTTTCACATTTTGTTATGTCAAGACAAAAAACAATATCAGCATTGTTTTAAGGATGTAAGAGTGACAGATATTCGTGAAGAACACGCATCGTGCCATTGTTTTTGTCGTGATTATATATGGCACAATAATTATATGGTAAAAAGATACACCGATAATATGTTTTTTATTTATTTACTTTGCATAACCGCAAACTACCATCGTACTACCACTGATCCAAAACGTAAATGTGAAATTTATTCTCATATAAGCCAGTCGTGTGTAAATACTTAGAGTGTGCTCTATATCATTATCATTTTATTCAATTATTTTGCTTAATGCTTCAATGGTTTCACCTTGAACTTAATGTATTTTTGAAACATGTCTATCTCGTTTTTCCATTCGAATACCCTACAGTTTTCCAAATAGCTGGAAAATTTACTAGGAATGGCGTTTTACCTTATTAAAAATGGATTGAAAATTGACAGAGATTTACGAAAGGGAAACAGACCTACCTATACATCTAGCTCATGGATTATTTTACAGATTTCTGTCACCGAAATTTGTAAAATAAACTCGTAAATTTCATTTCACTACAACAGTTTATTTCAATATCACCGAGACCAGTCAGCCTGTATAGTTATGAAGTTTGCTGTTATACGAGGATAAGCTAAACAGTTTAAAGCATAACGAATAAAGCACGCTGTTTCAGGCATTGACTGTGATGGACTAGCTCGTTCACTCCTTCAGACTATAAACAGTTAAATATCAGATATTTGAGTTCGTCAGTTTAATTTTGATAGATCTTTAATTAAAAGTGTGCCAATATTTTTGACGGAATTCAACAACCAGATTCACAATATGATCACAGATGTTTTCTCAGAATCAGATTCTTTATTAAATAATTGAAACTTGCCTTAACACCATACATTGTTTAAAAAATGCATGCTATCGTGTTATAAGATCACCCATTGAAGACGTCTATGATAGCGGACAGTATTTTTAAGGTAAAATTTGGTAAAAAAGAAGGGGGTAAAAGTGCCACATAGATAACATTGACAACATATTGCGGTCAGATCCATCGGTAGTAGTTGAAACGAAAGGTTTGGAGAAAAGATTTGGAAAGCTATAAAGGGAAATGACACAGAGATGTTTATATAAAATGAAGTTCGTTTATTACCATGTATAATTTGTTTTTTTATTTCTAATTTAAATCTTAAAACCGGAGTATATTTAGCTTTTACGCTCCCGCAACCCCCTTTAGGAGTTGATTTTTATGAACCCTCCTTCTTAGCGAACATCTACGACGCATGAGACGCATTTGAAGTATTATTCTCATTGTTTCGGAAAATTCGCGAAATGTGAGTGGTATATATATATATATATATATATATATATATATATATATATATATATATATATATATATATATATATATATATATATATATATATAAGAATGTATACATACAGCACAGCAAGATAAAATGACACTGCGCACACAGTTATAATCATAGATCCAATTGGTTCATCCAGTCGATTGCTTCAGGAGACACACTGTAGACGTCACTTAAAGGCCCAGGATAAGAAGGGCCTGGGCAGTCTTCTATTAAATGTGCAGTTGATTGTGAGGCATTTCCACAATCACATTGTGATATTTCTCGATTTAAGGTTACCCAACACCTTCGGGGTAGAGCGAAATCTGGACGTTTACTAGGGGTGATTTCGTAAGGTGTATTAGATATTTCCTCTTCATTTCTCCCATAGCCAAGTACGTCAAAATTTACGCTTCTTCTGGCTGATTTACAAGGTGAGTTTCTGGATTTTAGGCGATCGATGGCACTGTCTATATCCTTATGTATTGGAAGGTTTGGATTGGACATAAGTTTCTTGCATTTTTTTGTCAGAGCATCTTGCCGACGAGGGTGAGGTGGCGTGAGATTACTCAGAACTGACAGCCACTGACAGGGGTGTTGACCTAACGGTACCGGAGATAATTCTCATTGTGTGATTCAATATGGCGTCCATTTCTGTCGTGACTCTACTATTCAGTCATACAGGGCTGTAGTTCTTCGCTACAGAACAGACAAGCGCCAAAACTGAAGTTTTCAAAGTTTCTGCGTCAGCTCCGCAGTTGGAATTTGCTAATTTTTGGATGATGTTGTTTCGATTTTTTTTTGTGATAAATCAGCCAAGATTATGAAAAGCGCAAGAAACTCTAAAATTTAACAGTTACTTGTTAAAGAAAGCTCAAGAGATGTATGGTAGTAACGGAGTCCAAATAAAGATTGACAATCATTTATCTGAGTTCATCAACGAAACATTCAGAACACTATTGAAAATATACCACCCGATGTGTGTGCCAGCAACAGCGGCGATATTGTCTTCGAAACGGGCAGTTTTTTGCCTTTTTTTTGTTTTAATATCGAGCAGCGTGAAAGGCGTTTGGAATTTGTCGATAATTCGGCGAATACATCACGACGTTCAAATTCACAAAGTGCTCTATAAGTTGGGCGCACAGAACACTGAGTTTGGCAATAAATTTCGCCAATTAGGAAGCGTTTCGACAAATTCTGAACGCATTTCACGCTGCTCGATATTAAAACAAAAACAAGACAAAAAACTGTACGTTCCGAAGAAAATATCACCGCTGTTGGTGATTTCATAAGTATTGAAAAAAATCTCAACCCAAATTCTTCCTTAAACTCATAGTATACATGTATTGGAACTTGCGCACACGTATTTATCGTGTATAACACTTGGTTCATCTAGCTCAATGAATATTTGATAGGTTTGTCAGCGAAATTTATAAAATAAACTCGTAAATTTCATTTTACTACAACAGCTTGTTTCAATATTGCCGAAACCAGTCAACCTATACAGTTATTAAGTTTGCTGTTATTACATAAACTGAGCTTGTGTAAACTAAACCTTTTAGTCATTAGTCATGACTAATTTCCAAAACAATTGTAGCGTATTAGGTGCACTTAACTTGAAATATCATCAGAACTAAATTCTAGTACGAATCTACAACCTAAGCTCGGTATTAGCATTAATACTTCGTATTGAACTACTTTAATACCTTCCTTTCTTTCACGATACGCTAATTTAAAAATATTTATAAACCGCAATTTAATTTTGCAAAAACTTTTACCAAAAGTTAAATAGTTCTAGGTAGGGCATTAAAAGTTGATTATAGTTTTCTCATACTACCTACGACTTCGTTTCTAACTTTATTCTGGAAGTTTTTGAAGTGGGAAAAACATTTTCCATACTCACTTTAAAACTATATTAATAAATAAAACCTTTAGAAACATTTGCTATATATAAAGCATGTTCAATTGATCAAAATTAATTTAAGACTCTTCGTATAAATAATATTAAAAATGAGCTAAATATATTTTGCGACACTATATCATTTTTTACACTATTATGTCCTATTCTCTTCTAAAATTAATCATAATTAATGTAATTAGAGTACATTTTCCAGTCTTTTAACATCAGTTAATGATTGAACAGGAAGTTGCTGATAGTTGAACTGTCATACAACAAATACTTCTCCCAGTGAAATTGCTATTTTAGCGAAAGGTCACAGGCTACCATCAGCCATTAATAAATTTCAGATCTCGACAAATAGTGGGAAATCAGAGATAATGAAACACAGTCTGTTTTCATTGGTATACAAGGTACTAAACATCGAAAAACATTATGACAACTAGGACAAACAAAAGGTTTTGGTTGTTTAAGACAGTTCGAATTTATGATAGAGACATGAAAAAAATTAAAGAGACGCTAAGAAAAAATAGGAAGGGCAAGAGGGGCTGATAAAATTGTATTTGAGATGATAAGCGAAGAAGGTAAAATATGGTTACATCCGATATTCAAAAAGCATTAGAAAACTAGGTAGTACCTACAAATTAAGGTAGAACCAAATTACAAGGGAGTGAATTCGGAATTGTGACAAATCTACAGAGCGATATGTTTAACCACAATAGGGTATAAACGTATCGGGTATATGAAGTACTAGTACTTAGAGCTTAAAGTAAATGAGAAACTAATAGAAATGGTAGAAAGTATATACAAAAATGTGAGAGCACAGGTAATAAGAGATGGTAAGAAGCCAGAGGTTTCGAATTGAAAATAGGAGTAAAACAAGAGGACACTTTAGGCCCATTATTGTTAATTATTATGATAAACTAATTAAAATACTGAAGGAAAAACAGAAATCTCACAGTAACAAAACCGTAAGGCCTCTTATGCTGCAAACGATAGTATACTTATAGCAAAAAATCCAAAACAAATGCAAACTATGATAAATATATAAAATATATATATATATAAAAAATAAATATATAAAAATATAAATATGAAAAAAGCATTATATGTAAACAAGAAATTGCAGAAATAGTAAAGGCATTTGAATACCTAGGCAGAGTAATATTAAATAATGGAAGTTTTAGACTTGGAAATTGCATTGCAGATAAAAAGCTAGAAATATATATCATTCCATTCATTGCACTATTCTCAGTAAAAAAATACATATACAAAGTTACGAGTCTATTATACAGTAATATTATAAATACGATTATATGCAATGTAAACTTCGATGCCACTCAAGAGAAATGAAATACCTAAGGGGAATGACAGGCAAGACAAAACTAGACAAAGTAAGGAATGAAGAATTCAGGAATATGACGATACAAGAACTTGTCACTTTAAAACGAGAAAAGAGACAACTAAACTGGTATGGTTATACCACTATGATCCAAAAGTAAAGTGACCTTAAATAAAATATAAAGTAATTGATTGATTTATCCGTTACTTTGTCATAGTTCATTTTTCAAATTAAATAAAACACATTTTTACTTTGTTATTTATCACTTATTATATTGTTTGATTGTGTGACTATAGTTCCGTAAACGTTTTATTTAATTTGAAAATATAAAGTATATCTTTATTCATCCAAATTTATTTTGTCTCCTCCAAAGTAATGCCCTCTAACTGCAATACATTCATTCCAACGTTTTTTTCCAGTATTCGAAACAGTTTTTTTACTCAACTTTTGGTGTTTCTCTTAAACCGGCCAGCGAACTCCTTTGATAGCTTGTATGGACCCAAAATGGAATCCGCGAAGTGATTTCTTCAATTGAGGAAACAGGAAATAGTAATATCTGATGCATATGGTGCTTGTGGAACGGTATTTATTTGGTTTTTGACGAATAATTATTCCAATGTGCAATGGACGGTTATCATGATGTAAAAAAACATTAATTGTTTTGCCAAATCTGAATGTTTTGTCTGTAATACTTAATTGGCGATTACTCAGTACAAGATCCTTGATATTGGTAATATTTTCTTCGAGATTCATTTTCAACTGTTTATCTACCATTACTAAAGTTCTTGTAACACTTGTAAACATTTCTTTTTGACACATATAGTTATATCGCCATAGCACTTTCCTAAGATTTTGAATGCATCAGCAGAGAAAATTAGATAAAGTTTATGAAAATCAATTTTAAAAAATTGCCGCTTCTTGGCTAACTCTTAAATTGTCCTAACACGAAAATTTTCTAAATCAAAATCTAATGAAAACCATACGAACTGATTTAGTTATGATACTGATTTAGTATTCAATTACAATATTGATCTTATCTATCACTAGGGTATTTTGGAAATTTAGCTGGTCATTCGTAGTTATTACAAGACTATTTCTTAAGGATTTTTCATTTTCAATATTTCTAGTAGGTCTAATTTTTTACTTTTCTTTTGTGAGTGTAATAATTTAACATTGTTTATATCTATAAAATAATTGTTTTCAATACAATGTGTAGACATTCCGACGCTTTTTATAATATTTAAAATATCTTTTTTGTCTTCTTTTGTTCTACAACCTATACTTCTACCAGTTTGACCGCTTATATACCGCTTCATAATACTTACAGTTAACAAAGCATTCACCCAATTTATCTAAAGTATCCGTTTTATCCTTATTATTAACTAATATTCTACCTACATTAAGTTTATTTACACAAATAGTCTTACAACCTAGTTTATTTAATCTTTTGCCCACTGTATTACTAACTTTAGAAGTGTAAATAATAAATTTAAACGATTTGTCTTTTTGCTTTTTAATATTATAGAATTCTTGTAAATTCAACTTTCTATGTTTATTTTTAGAGCCCTTTATTAAAATTATCTTTGTTTAGCGAAAAAACTAACTAACCTATGTATTAGACGATAAAAAGGAGATAGTTTGACTTGCCAAGATTCTTTAGAACTAAAGTGTATAACCGTGTCTTTTGTAGTCGGTTTTCCGTAAATATCAAATTTTAATTTATTAGACATTTTCTTTATCTTTATCTCAATCTCCATAATGAATTGAATATTTTTGTTTATAGAATTCAAATGACCTAAAAGCGTGTGTAATTTCTTTCCGTACCAGTCCAAATGCAAAAACATCGTCCACGTATCTATGCCAGTGTGATATATTGTTGATTGATGGATTTTTCAAGTTAAAAATAACATTTTCGAAATCAGCCATAAAAATTTGAGATAACAAAGGTGAGATAGATGAGCCCGAAAGACCGTGTTTTTGTTGATAAATCTCATTGTTATATTGAAAATAATTTTATTCTAGGCACACTAGGATTGCTGTTCTAATAATTCTAAAATCTATAACAAACGTTTGAAACATTAAAAAACTACCAGTGTATTATACTAGTAAATCCTAGTATTTTCAAAATGCCCTACAAGGAACCAACTGCGGAATCCATAAACATATTTAAAAACTAGTTTAAATTTGTATTAAAATACAATAATACATACATTGATTTATTAATCAAGGATATTGATCATTAGATATAGTGAAATAGAAAGTCTGATTAATCATTTTATCAGAGAAATCAAAACAGGCCTGTGCTTCAACTACTACCGATTTTACAAAATAAACGGAATTATCGCCTATATTTCTGTGCGTAAAACATTATTTATAGGACTAGTTTCCCTCAATTCGCTACAGGGGATATCCAATTTGGGTCAACTTTGTTAAATTTATGCGGAAAATTAAAATTTGTATTTCAACAAAAAATAATTAGCAGCCGGATATAAAACTAGGTCTCTGTTTGCTCGCTAAACAGTTGCTTAAGGATTGTTTTTCGTCTTGTTTCACAGCAATGAAAGAGTGGTGAAACACGTTCATTTTATTTGCGTACGCAACTAATAAGTAAAAAAACCGAATCAATCATACGACGGCCTTGTTTAAAAACGATCGTGAAATCATTCTCGATTTCAAACGAGTCAACGGGTCACGATAAAAATTAAAACTGGCTTTGGTTATATTCAACTTTGTTTCATAAATATCACGTATGATTAAACGACGAATTTGAACAGATTATCCGTCCACTTTTATATTCTTACTAAGACCTGTATTATATTTTTTAAATCGTCATTTAAAATTGGGTGTATTAAAATTTAACAATTTTATTGGATAACCCACGGTGGACAATAGACAATTGGCTGGCTTGAATTTTAAATATTTAAAAAATATATTATTTATGTTTATGAAAAAGAAGAATGCTCAATTCAATTTAGTTGTTCTAAGTAAATGTGTTTTGTGTTCTTAAGACAAAAAATAACCATCGATTATTTATTGAAAGTATCTGGTTGTCCAAAAAGTTCGTAGGGATTTTTTTAACAGAAAGAAAAAGAGAAACGCAAAGTTTGTAAATATTTATTTCATAAACAAGGTTTATGAAATTTATTTGTTCATTTTTTTTTTTGAAAAGCCAAAAATATGTCAACTGAAAACTAATCAATATATATACATATGCATATGTATCGGGAAACTGAAAAAAAATCAATATGTAGTTTTGAAAAACAACCCACGCATCTCACTTTGTACACTTTATAATCAATACGCATTAACTGTTAGTAAAAATTTCCAAATATTTACTTCCGGTTTTCTCTTTTGGTCCAACTCTACCCATATTGTTTTACAAAACATTCATTGTCATGTGGGTGTTCAATTAAATCTTAAGATAAAATGTCTGATTACGCAACGAAAAAAATACAGCTGTGTTTAATGAAAAGAACAAATGTTACGAAATAATTACAGACGTAAAAAACTAACTGACCAGAAAAGTAACAGTTCATATGTCTATTTAAACTAGAAAATAGAGCCAAAACTGATATATGTCTCATATAAAATGACTATTCAATCACCAGCCTGTAATTTTTTTTTCTTTAAAACAATTACAATGTGTTTTTCTTTATTTGAAAACGAAGTAGAATCCTATTAGTCATATTTTTATTTTATATAAATATGCAACAATGATCAAAGCTATTCATATTTAATTATTACATTCGTATGGTTTTATTCCTTAAAAATAAAAGGAAGAGATATTTTCGGAAATAATTTTATTTAAGTAAATAATAAGCATTACATTCAAACAGACGCTGTCATATGTTCTTAAAGGCGAAAAATCTACAAACTTGTTCTACAATTTTCTATATATATATATATATATATATATATATATATATATATATATATATATATATATATATATATATATATATATATATATATATATATATAATATATTTCATTTCTCATGGAATTATTTGTTAAAAGAGTTGAAGAAATTCAGGGAAGAAACATTCAGTTTCTTGTAAGAGAGTCGTTGATATTTCGGCCTGACACAGAAATGCCTGAAGTATTTCCAAATGACTACGACATTTGTCAAGTTGTTTAATTTAAACGCGGTCATATATCTATTGAAGATAGCGAACGCTCTGGATGGCCAAAAGTCCCAACAATCGATAAAATCGTCTCGAAAATCTATAATGTCGTATTAAATAATCGCCGGCAGGAAATACTCAAGCTTGTTAAAAATTGATCTCCATAGATCATGTCTACTACATTTTACACGATATTGTGGATATAAAAAATCTTTCCGCTCGATGGGTGCCGCATTTGTTAATTGGAAAAGTCATAACTACAGTTTTCTGGGATTCTCGTATTGTGCTGCTCATAGACTACCTGTCAAAGCAGACTACCGAGAAGTATTACGCTTTACTACTGAGCCAAATCAAGGGTACTATTCATGCTAAACGTCCACATCTAGTCAAAAAGAAAGTGTTCTATACCTCGATAATGCATCTGCACACACGTCTCGGGTTGTTCTTGAAAAAACTCTAGGACCTAACACGCCGAACGGCTTCCACGTGCGCTGTATTTGCTGAATTTGGTTCACAATAATTAGTTCCTTTTCCCAAACTGAACCTTTTTGAAGAAAAAGCTCGCTGAATAAAGATGACGTCAATGATGGGGTGAAAGCTGAGATAACCGCTTATTTTGCAGAGTTGGGCAAATAGCATTGTACTAGGGGTATTAAAAAGCTGGTACGACATTGGTCTAAATGTACTAAAATAAAAGGTACATTGAAAAAGTTTTTAAAATAATAAAATATGTGTTTTCTTTGCAAGGCTAAGAACTATTCGAACTCTGGTAGGTATTAAAATTATTATGTCATACAAATAATGCTTGGGCAATGTTGACTTTAACAGATAATGTGTTTGGTGAGAGTTTAATAGATAATGTGTGATACAGGGTTTGAACAGATTGTTCCAAACATGACTGATCTTCGAAATCGATCTCCCATTAATTGATTTTTTATGCACCCTTGCACTGCACTAGTTCAGATTGTTTCTTCCCTGTCCTCGATTAGTAGTGAGGCAAAAAGCACTCTAATTTCAAAATCATTATAATTTTTCTAATTAAGAGTTACAAAATTACAACGAATATAAAACAAACATCAATGTAAAGCTTTATGATTTTTTGGATGGATAATGAGGTTGATGGGATTTATGAGGTTTTTGGATGGACAAAAAAACTTTGGTCTGTAAAAGTAAAGTGCTTCCCAATAGGGACGATACGATTTTGACAGCTAATGGCGGCCATATTTGATATCCAATTCATGACATTTGCTGTCAATTGTTTTCAGGAAAGTTTGCCATTTCACGACGAACAAGTTTTCGTTGCCATAACGTTTGGAAATTGCAATGTTGACTTTAATAGATATTGTGCGAGTACTGGTAGATGAATTAGTTTTAATGACTTCATACAGGGTTTGAACAGATTGTTCCAAACATGACTGATCTTCGAAATCGATCTCCCATTAATTGATTTTTTATGCACCCTTGCACTGCACTAGTTCAGATTGTTTCTTCCATGTCCTCGATTAGTAGTGAGGCAAAAAGCACTCTAATTTCAAAATCATTATAATTTTTCTAATTAAGAGTTACAAAATTACAACGAATATAAAACAAACATCCAATATTGATTTGAAAATATCATCTAATACCAAAAAAACATCAGATTTTGTCAGAAAATAATTACCACTGAAAAAAAAACTGTCTAATTTTAGAAAAGAAAAATGAACCAAATGTGACCCTTGTTGTTTTCTTATAAAAAACGATGTCCCCAAAAGAAAGTGTATGTTCCTTCCTTAAAATTAATTAGAAAATTTGCTTTCTATTGTTCGAAAACAGAGCAGATTGAAATTGAAGCATGAGTTTTCGGCGACCAAACGTCACTAACAGAAAAGATAAAATGGCCAAGAAAAAAAAAAGAGAGGCCAGAAAAGAAAAGTGAGTTTATCCCCTGGCTTCGATTAGGTGACATTGTAAGCGTGTTCAGGCGTACTGACACTCGGTATAAAGAATGAATCGTAGAAAATATCAGAGAGGAACAGGCAGACACCGGTTGAGCACAAGAGATGTGTACGGGAAAGAACGGCACAGCCCTTCTGCTAGGAGAGGTTCGGAATTTTCTCCCCTTCACCTGGACCGAATGCGAGGGTAGGGACGGACAATACGAGGGAACTTTTTCACCAGGGACCAATTTAATGTTGGATAAGGGCGATTTTGGAATAAGCTCCGAATTAAATTCGCCACCCTCCCTTAGTTACTAAGTATCAGGTATCAGTAAAGTATCTAATACGTAATTTCGCTTGTAGCGTGATTTTCTTTTACGCATTCTACGGAAATTACATGGACAATTTCGTGAAAGTACTCAATCACGTCAACAAAATTAAACAGTAAAACTTTAGGCGTTGCAAATCCCTATTACAACATAAACATAGATACAAAAGTATTGCGTCACTCTGTTTAACCATTTTAAACGGATTTCTTGTAAATAATTTTATTTCTACAATGTTTGTTTTGTTTGTTTCTTCAATAGTTATTGCTCTTATTGCTCTTAATATATGTTATTTTCAGTTTTTTTTCATATATTTCAGTAAATCATAAAATATTTCTAATAGCTAGTCCTTTAAGGTGACTCATAAGTACTCTGTAGTATATTTTATTCCTTTATTGGTAAACAGTTGTAACTTTACGTTTTAATAAGTTTTGAAATCTTCTGGAAAATAATATTACGGATAAAATTGTCACAAAAATCCATAACTACTTATTAAGTAATTGCCGACTTAACCTAACGTGTCCATTCTGATTCTGCAAATATTGTTCGACGTTTTTTAACAGTAAATGAAACCAGGATTAATTATTACAAGTCAGAGATAAAGCAGTAGCCCAAACAATGCGTAAGACTAGGTGATAGTGGGCCAAAAAAAACGAAAACTATTCCATCTGCTGGAAAAGTCACGGCAACGGTTATCTGCGATTCTCGTGGTGCAGTGCTCATAGATTACCTGGCAAAAGCAAGAACCATCACCAGGAAGTATTACGCTTCACTACTGGATGAATTGAAGAATGATATTCAGGCAAAGTGTCCGCATCTGACCAAGAAGAAAATGCTCTTTCACCATGATAATGCACTTACACATATGTTTAAGTCTCGAGGTGTTGCTGTAAAACTCTATGACCTGCACTTCTAAGTGCTTCCACAGGTGCAATATCCAGGGGCAAACACCCCGAAAAAGCGATAAAAAAAGTGTTTTCCCCACTAGTTCAATGTAAAGCTTTATGATTTTTTGGATGGATAATGAGGTTGATGGGATTTATGAGGTTTTTGGATGGACAAAAAAACTTTGGTCTTTAAAAGTAAAGTGCTTCCCAATAGGGACGATACGATTTTGACAGCTAATGGCGGCCATATTTGATATCCAATTCATGACATGTGCTGTCAATTGTTTTCAGGAAAGTTTGCCATTTCACGACGAACAAGTTTTCGTTGCCATAACGTTTGGAAATTGCAAGGAGCATTTCGTTCAAAACACGGTCATCATTCTGCTCTTTCTTATCAAGCCATCCGCCGTATAATTGATAAGTTTGAACGTGAGTTTAGTCTTCATGACCAAAAGTCACCATCACGACTTTGTAGTGGCCGTAATGAAGAAAATATCAAGGCTGTTCGTAAAAGTGTTGCCCAGAACGATAATGAGTCTTTTCCGTGCCGTTCTCAAGAATTGGGCTTACTCAGGATGATCATCTGGCGTATTCTGCATTTGGATCGCGGTTTTAACCCATACAAGATTGTATTGGCACAAGAACTTAAGTCAACTGACCATCGATTACGTCGGGAGTACGCTCATTTCCTCCAATGAGGAGGATCCTCCGATCATTTTTGGTTAAATGGCTACATCAATAAGCAAAATTGTAGTTATTGGTGTGAGTCAAACCCACAAGTGATTCTTCAGGCCCTGTTACATCCCGAAAGAATCATTGTTTAGTATGGATTTATGGTATGGTGGCATTATCGGGCCGTATTTTTTCAAGGATGGACCGTCACTGTGAATGGCGAACTCTATCGAGCCATGCTATCCGATTTTCTCTTTCCGAAAATTAATGACATTGATCCGGATGAACTATATTTTCAATATGATGACGCAACTTGCCACACAGTACGCATTACGATGGACTTATTGAGCAATCAATTCGGAGAATCGGTAATTTCATGGAATGGACCTTGGCCACTGGCAACTGGCCACCAAGATCTTGGGATTTAACACCTTTAGACTACTTTCTTTGGGGCTATGTTAAATCACAGGTTTACACCAACAAACCCAAAACTCTTGATGAATTTGAAGCCAACATTCGAGCAACCATAGTCGCCATACCATCCGATATGATTCACCAAGTTATCAAAAATTATGCCAATCGGATCAACCAGTGCAAGAAGAGTCGAGGTGCTTACTTGAACGTTATATTGTTTAAATTATAAATGGCATAAAATATACCATCTAATAAAAACGACCATTTTCCGTCCAATTTTCTGTGTTTAATTTCAAATTTAAATCCTATCGCTCTTATTGGGAAACCTTTTGTATAGGGTTTTAAATGAAAGAAAATTTTCTCAGACAAAAACCTTTTCAAACTACTTTCGTACCTGTATCAAAACTGTAAATTAGAAACACACAACTTCGATAGGTAATTGTCCCTACAGTTTCAATTTCCTGTACGTATTTTACGAAAATTACATAGGTAATTTCTTGAAACTAGTTCATCAGGCCAAGTAATTTAACAAAACAAACTTCAGATGCATCAACCAACAAGCAAGATGCAAGATGAATTATCCAAACTTTACTGGTTAATAGGTAGAAAATCCAAATTATCGTTGGTTAACAAGTTATCTACATAGTGATTCTCAAACCCATATGAAGTTACTGCTAAGCATACAACTGTGGGGTACTGCGAGTGTATCCAATATAGAAATACTTCAAAGATTCCAGTCCAAAACCCTAAGAATAATTTGTGATGCTCCTTGGTTCATGACAAATCAAACTCTACACCGCGTTGTAAAAATAAAGACTGCTAGAAGAAGCCAAGTGCGCGAGTCCGAAGTATCTATCGCAAATATATCGCGATTTGAAGTGCACCCCAACTCCCTTGCTCTCAGCCTCCTGGATAATAGCCAAAAAACGCATGGACTGAAACGCTGTGATCCTTTAGAGATACTTAAGATAGAATTAAGATTATTCCACTATTCTAGTAATAAAGAACCTAAGTTCCTATACATGTTAGGCCTTTAATGTAAGCGCCTTAACCCCTGGTGCTTGGCAACGCGCAGTCTTACCCTAAGTGTTGTAACAGTTGCTTATTACCTTTGGGTAGATTGCCCAAAAAAAGGAGGTTTAAAAAAAACTTCACTGTTCATGATTTTTACACGCTTCACTAGTTACGGTTCATATAAACAGAACATAGTTTAGATTTAGAATTAGATTAAATCATCTCCTGATGATTCTAACATGGTTAGCAAAACACGCGTCGATAAGTTTAAAAAAGTTATTTGTTGTTTAGTAATAAATTTTTTCGACTTTAGTGTATCACACCAAAGGTTCCAAAAGACGAATTGATGGATGTTGTTGATGCAACACGCACAATAGGATGATTTCATAGTTATCTATCAGATTAGCAACATTTAATTGGGAAAAGTATTTAAGTAAAGCCTTTGATGTTCTAAACTCTTATTATAACAATTAACCATGCTCAAATATGTTCATTGTCATAGATAATTAACTCCATATTCCATATAGGAATGTTAAATTGAAGAGAATTTAACCTGCCTAACCAGACGCGTATATTCAGAAATATTTGCTTTTGCGGAATTGCAATGTTTATCGGCATATCTCAAAGCAAAAATAATATGTGTTTTTGATGTAATATTATTACATCCCCAGCAAAATATTAATATTCCCTCTATGACATTTTCAAACGAACACTTAAACTATGGCAATCTATCAGAAAAGTAAAAATTTAGTGCTGTACGAAATATGAAATATCAAATCAGGAGAGACATTTCCTGAAAGGCTTTTATTCTAGAAGATAATCGTGAATTCAATCATTACTATTTTCTAATGAGATCTATGAAAACAGCTTTTCTAAACTCTGTCTCGAAAAGCGAAAAATGTTTTCTCATTTTTCTAATTCTATTTCCTTATATGATTAGTTAGTTCCAAAAAATCAGGAGAAAATGTGAAATATTTGAGCATAGGCGTAGGATCCAACAACCAGTCAATAGATGCGAACCATTGAATTAAATAGACTTTACAATGACCATTAATATTTTGAATTTAAATAACCGCACGAACTTATGAATGACCGCAATATTATGATTTAGTATTTTAATCTAAATACAGACCCTTGAATAATGTATAATGCCTGTTAAAAGTTAAAATGGCTCTGCCGTATAATTTAATTGAAGTATAATAGAAAAAGCAAAGATTTATGCTAATAAGAAGGTAAACGTCAGCCGAGACGTTTGGTTACATGAAGGAAAACGAGCATTTATTTGAGAAATAGCTGGAGGCTTGAAGGGTTCAGGAGGGCCGTACAAGACTTGATGAATCCGAGAAGATGTGTCAAGATAACTGCAAGACTAATAGTCTTTCAGATATTTTATTTTATTGTACGGAAGTTCGTTGACGACCAGTTACGGTCCATGATCTCCATTTAGTTCACCTAAAATGTTTGTACAGGGTGGCGCAAAAGAAGGTTTCTCATTCAAATTAAAATATATTATATATATATATATATATATATATATATATATATATATATATATATATATATATATATATTTTAGTGTGTCCGGAACTTTCCATAAAGGTTGCTGTCAAACGAACTGTAAGTTTGCGCGCAAGTCGGTAAATCTGTGACTCAATAGTCTGGCAAATCATCGCGGAACTTTTAACATCAGAACAACGCTTGCAAAATCTCAAAATTTATCATCAAAAGCAGTGTTCAGAGTGCCAATAAACATTAAACATATATAATAAAAAAAGAAATATATGTTACATAGTACCACAAAGTTTGGGCACTAAATTCCGAATTGTATCGGGTTCGTAGGGATTTGGTGCATTTGGTGCATTGCCAAAAATTGTATAGATTACGTAACGAATTGTTGGTAAAAGCTCTGATCGGCCAGCTCTGATTAACAAAAGAGGGATAATATTGCAACACGATAATGCCAAGCCGCATGCAGCAAGATTAACCCAAGAAAAAATAAGGTAGCTAAACTGGGAGGTTTTACCACATATTCTCCAGACATTGCACCATCCGATTTTCATTTATTCCGATGCATGGAACATTTCCTAAGGAATAAAAGTTTCAAAAATATCGACGATGTGCGACCTCACCTAGAAACATATTTTTCTTCAAACAAAACAAAATTTTAATGAAAAAATTGAATTTTATGAGCAGGGGATTGAAACTCTACGAGCAAGATGGCTAAAAGTCTTAGATAATGACGGAGATTACATAATCGAGTGAAGATAAAATTAAATGTAAATACATTCGTTCCTTTGTTACCACTGAAGTAATTGATTTCTTATGGGTACCCCTAATACTTTCTAAGCATCTAATTTGGTTGTTGTTTTCGTTCGGCAAAAATATTTGTTTAATAATAAAAATGTAAAACAAACAAACAGGACACAAATCAAAATTTCAAATATTATATACTCTGGATTACTTAAAATAAAAATATCGAAGATAAGAGTTTATCTTCCACATAACATTGTTGTAAAAGCAAACAAGATGTAGAGAAGTACGTAATCATAGTTATATACATCGATCAGGATATATATACTCGAAAACTGGTTCTCAAGTAAAGTTTTCTTAATTCTATACCTCTCACAAGCTCGTGTAATGCCAGTTAATATTTGTTCCAGATATAGCATTCATTATGATTAGCTAATTAATTAAGTAAATATTTGCAATTAAATTTCATTATAAATACGTTATTGGTGAAAAGTATTTGATTTTATATTTTTTTTTACAATAATCAATATATTGTTTTATTCGACTATATAAAAACAGAAACTTGGAAATAATACTCTGACAGAAGAAGATTTCGCATATCGATCTGTAACATGGTTTCTAATCTATTACTTAATCACTTTAAACAATCTCAAGGCAGAAATGCATCAGGGGAATGTGATATTATAGATATATATGTAAACTAATTGGAATTAAAAATGGAAAATTTGAGAAATTATAGAGCCTAGGTTGGGAAATGGACTACATTTGGCATATACTATGTGCTAGCATATACCATCAAACCATGCCCTATATACGAACACCAGTTTGATCGCTTCAAAATTCTTTAAATGAAAAATTATTTTGATCTAGGTCATCGATGGAACTTGTAAAAAGGTAGTAAGATATCGAAAATAAGATATATTCTTATATATGGGTGGGCCAAATATCACACTACCATTTGAAACTTTTAAAAAACAAAAGAGAATATTTTAATAACATAGTTATTTTGTCCTAATTTTGTGTTAATTAATTTTTGAAAATACAACCAAATGTAAGCCATTTGCAGCAAAGCTGCGCCTATGTGTCCTTATTAACACATTTTCCATAACTTTTGTCAACATATCAGGTGTTAATGCAACGACTTCAGCACATATGTTGTCGTTGAGCTGGTGTATGGTTTGGGACTTATTTATGTATACCTTTTCTTTAAAAAATCCCCATTAAATAATCCAGAGCTGTCAAATTAGGAGATTATTAATACGTAATACGATGGCATTACACTATTCCAATCTCTTATTATTGTCTGTAGGTAACTAACTTGCTGAAATTCCCTATTGTGCACCACGTTATCGAATCGACGTCTTTGGAAACTCCCCCACATATTTTAAGCACCTCGCACTGTTTTTGGACCTCTTGCGCAGGCGCTATTCTCAACTGTTTCGAATTCTTGAAATTGCTTGAATAAATGATAAATTGTCGTTTTATGAGGCGCCGGATTTAAATTAACGCTGAGGTGCAATAATTTTTTTTAATGTAACGTACAATTACTTCGGTCTTTTAACGAGTATTTATCCATAATAAAACTTGTAAGTCTGCACTACACAATAACCAAACTCAGACTGTTACAAATACCATGAAAACAAAATGGTAGAGTGCACTTGCCCCACCGTATATACAGTTATGGCCAAAAAAATAATAGTACTATTTAATAGCTGCTATAAAACCACTTTTCATATCATTCATCGTTTTGATAAATATTTGAGAGAAAAAATAATTACAAAATAAAATAAATTCGAGAATGTCATTTAAAAATAATGTGGTCACAATAATAGGTGTTGAAGTATATTAATATCTTTGGTGCGCATTTTATCAGAATTTGGTTTTTTTATGTTTGATTGGTGTTGTTAATGTAAGTTGTTTGTGTATACAAACATTTTAAAAACAATGGGCCGTACTAAACATTGTACTGACGAAGAATGCCGCCTAATTTTGCAATTGCGAGAACAGAAAAAAATCTTATAAATTTATTTGTCAAACTTTGAAAAGATCTTGCGTTGTTTCAAAAGAATTAAAAGAAAAAAATATGGAGCAAAAACCAGGGTTCCGAAACCGGAAACTTCTAGTCGAGAAGATGCTCGTTTAATTCGCGAAGTGTATAAAAATCCTTTTTTGACTTCGATGGTAGCCAAACGGGAATTACAGTGACCAATCGGTATGAAAAGTATTATGAGACGTTTGCAACTATTTGGCTATAATGGCGAAATTGTAAGGAAAGTGCCCTATTTGAATAAAAAAGTCACTTAAACCACAAGGAGTTTGCACGAAATAATTCAAATAGAGAACATTGGAAAAATGTTCTTTTTTCCGATAAAACTAAAATAAATTTATTTGGTAATGATGGAAGAGAACATTAAACCTGAAGAGATTTACCAGTAAACACCAAAACACTTTTTTGAACTGCTCAACGCACGTTTCGCTAACCATGTTAGCATCATCAGGAGATGATTTAATCTAGATTAAAGTGTGTTAGATTAAATCATCTCCTGATGATGCTAACATGGTTAGCAAAACGTGCGTCGAGCAGTTCAAAAAAGTGTTTTGGTGTTTAGTGGTAAATCTCTTCAAGTTTAGTGTTTCACACCAAAGGTTCCAATAGAAGAATTGAAGAGAACATGTTCGGCGTCGGGTAAATGAACATTTAAATCCAAAAAATACTATTGGTTGCGTAAACAATGGTGGTGGCAATATTAAAATTTGGGGTTTGGGGCTGTAATTTTCTTATGCCGGGGTTGGTCCAATTCATTGGATAAAACCAAGAGAAAACCATAACCAAAGAAATTTACTTAAACATCTTACAGAATATTATGTTGCCTTATGCCGAAGAACATATGCCATTACGGTGGAACTTCCAGCACGACAATGATCCCAAACACACGGCCAAAAGTGTGAAAACTTGGTTGGATACCCACAATATCGTTTGTTTCTGAAGAATCTGACAAGAATCCTATAGAAAATTTGTGGAAAATTTTGGAAGACCTGTGTAACTTAAAGGAAACATCAAATACCAAAAAATTAAAGGAGGCTGTTCAAGAAATCTGGTACTCCATTCCGGTTGAAGTTTGCCGCAATCTTATAAACTCCATGCCTAGACGATGTGCGTCAGTTTTGGAAAATAAAGGAAAAAAAATAACTAAATACTAACTAATAAGTTGATTTTAATTAGTTTGTCCTTTTTTTGTGCATGCTATTTTTACACACTCTTATTTTTGTGACCAAACTTTTATTAATTGAAAGTTATGTATTTTTTGAAATTTAGTTTACATTATTTTTTTGTTTATACTTATTTGATATGCCAGTCGTTTTAGTTCATTTGGTGAATATATAAACTGTTCTGTTCTAGTTTATTCGTAGATACAAAATAAACTTATGATTTTTAAATAGTACTCTTATTTTTTTAGCCGTTTGTTCTAGACATTGCTTCAATTTTGATTGGTTAATTAATTAAATAATGATTTCTAATTATTTTTCATTATTAACACCAGAACGCTGAAAGTTTTTATTTTAAATAAAAAGACCAGACTGGTGCAACTTATCTAAAATTAATTAATAGTGACAAGGATTGAGATATTATTCTATCAAACTTCAATTTTAAGTTTAATAAAACAGAAATTACAGTCTGGCTTTAGATATATACAGGATCTTGTTTAAATCGCTCATGTGAATTTCAACTGTGATATTCAAGTTATACTTTTTTTCTGACTTTATGAAGACGATTATAACGTTTAACAAGTTTAAATATTTTGGGTAAGGCTTTTATCCTTGAATTTATTCAAAAAGATGGGAATAATGTTGCGTTTTATATTCTTTTCTTACGATTTTAACCAAGAAGCCGGTTTAATACGATACCAGCATGGCTTTTGGATATACAAAGGATGTATAGACGTTTCTCTGAAGCATTAATTGTATGATTACTCTCTATACCAAGATTAGTTTCTATTATAAGCTATAATAGAAATATTTTATGTTCAATTGGATCAGCTGAATAGAAAGTATGATAAGGTAAACGAATACCTTTATTTAAACACACACTTTTAAAAAATAAATAACATTAATTTTTATATTAGTTAGCTCCTAGACAGAGCAAAGGATTTCATTTCGGAGTTTTGCTGACGAGAAAACTAACTTGTAGATCTTTTAATATTGGTTTCTTCCATATAATATTTCGTCTGCCTCTTCCCTTTTTGGCAGATAATGCTTGTTGATCATCTCCTAAATGCATGACCAATCTATATTTCCATTTTGGTTGTTATTTCTACTTTTTTCTTCTTCTGTCATCTCTCATAATGGTGATTTTACAGGCCAAACATTTTTGTGTACTACTATGATCCAAAAATTAAGGTGAACTTTTAAATAAAACACAAAGTATGTATATATTCATACAATATTTTGTCTCCTTCAAAGTAATCTCCTTCTCGCTTCAATACACTTATTCCAACGTTATTTCTAGTCTTCGAAACAGTTTTTAATGGTATGTAAATATGAAATAGGAATTTTTGTATAAGCCATGCACGTTTATTATACAAGAATGATAAAAATATTTTATTCGAAGTATTACTCATCACTAGCTATACATTTTTCCCACCTGTCTGACAATTTGTGGATACTAAGTCAAAACAACTGTTGCAAACCTTGAGACAAACCAGTCAACGAGCCATTTTCGTACATGTTCGTAAGAAGTGAAGCGCTGCTCAGTGGGCGGAGCCAAGTCTGGTGAGTAAGCCGCATGCGAAATTATTTCCTAAACTAAACATTTCATTGACCAGTTTTGCTGCGTGATGGTGCATTATCATGAAGCAAAATCACTTTGTGTTGCCTTTTTTGATATTCTGGTTGTTTTTCATGCAAAACTTAATTCAAATCGATCATTTATTGTCCCAAGCGTTCAGTTTTAACGGTTTGTGTCATCATCCACATCCAACAATGCTTGCAATTCGCTGTCTTTAAACTTTTCGGTGGTCTTCCCCGTTTTTCGTTCTCGCATCAAAATCGTGATTTTTTTTGAACCACTCAAAGCACAGTGATTTACCAAGAGAATGGTCACCGTAAGCTTCGACAAGCATTCGATGTGATTCTGCAACAGTTTGTAAATTAACAGTTTGTAACCACTTGTAATTTTTTTTTTGAAAAATGAAATTTCTTATGCTGATGCATTAAAAATGTTAAGAAAGTGTTATGGTGATGAACCTATGTCAAAAAAAATACAAGTGGTACAAGGAGTATAGTAAGGATAGAGAAGAAGTATAGTGTACACTGCATGTAATCAGAAGAATTAATTTCGAAACAATTCCAAGCTAAAAGTCCTTTTAAGATACAAAACAAAACTGCTACTCCCTTTATTTAAAAAAAGTATTCTTTAATAGGAATATTTTTATTATTTTATAATATTGAAATCTACGGAATACTATTCCAATTTATTTAATTGTGTAAAATATTAACTATGCTCTTTACGATATATATCATTCAAAACTTTTTAAAACTCAAAAACCTCTGGTCGGTGTTTTTCATAAAAACGGATCGGCGTCTTTCATAGGGCTATTCAAGAAATACAAAATAGCCCAGTTAAGATTATGTTGAAAAATGAAAAGAAATTTTAAATTAACTCAGTTTATTAATAGTTCTTTTAATAAAATGAAAAAAACTGTTTATTTGATATATTTACTCGATTATTCAGGCTGATAATTCCCCTCTTTTTGTAAATCGCTGGAAAATTCACAATATTTTTAGAATTTTACGGACCCTTAAAGCAACTCGTGCAAGTCGGGGATTTTCATTTTATATTCCAGTCCTCAGATTTTATAAAATATTCACGTAACTCTTTCAGAAAAAAAATAAACAGATCCCTGAGATCGACGATTTTTCAACGTTGTTGATGGTGAATACTAGCTGAAATGACTGTACCACACCCTCTAACATCTTAGCTCATCAAGGCTGCAGGCATTCGGTATATAGGAATATTTTTAAACCCACGCATTCTTAACATTTAATAAAAGTAATGTTGTAAAGCGAACTGATGCAGAAACAACAATTTACAGCTTCGCACATATAGCTTCTACCTTTTAATTACTTTTACGTATCGTACGAGGTACTTGGACCTTGAAAGTCAAGATAACTGTTTAAAAAACGGAAAATATCTCGCTTGAAATTTTCCTTTTTTTTCTATTAATATGAAATAGCAGGATAATCGATGTTAAGTTACTATGGGCAATATTGCAACAATTTTAAAAATAAAATTGATGAGTATATTTCTCATTAAATATGATAAATTGCACAAGAAAATACACGGAATGTAAAAGATACAGGATGTGGCAGTGAAACAGACGATTATAAAACATCAGTAAGTAATCGAAATAATATATTTAAAGAGTTAGAAATATTCCACGTTACAGAACGTCATCTGAACATCGTCTGAAGGTCCTCCTCGTAAACACTCTTTCTTTCTATAGGAATTCGTGTTATTTTTTGTAAAGAGTTTTTAGCTCCGAAATATTTTGTGGAGGTCAACGAAACTCTTCAAATAAAGACTATACAAAGAAAAATCACATGCCGTTAAATTGGACAATCCTGCTGGTCTAGGAATGTCCCCATATCTTTAGATGAGTTGCTGGAATAATGTCAAAAGGAATCCTGGTAAATTGTTGTGTTAAAGTCTCGATCACGTAAAAATAGGTATCAGTAGTTGCATTTTTATTAGTATCCTCAAGAAAGTAAGAACCAATAATGCCAAAAGTGCATGCCACATTGTCACCTCTGTACCGTGCTAAAGTTCGATTTTTGTCAAGCCAATATCGAGAATTTTGTTTGTTCACAAAACCCGAAAGGTGAAAATGTGCTCTATCGGAAATAAATTGTGAACAAGATTTTTATTTTCGTCCAAAAGAGCCGAGAATTGACGAAAGCTCGTACGAAGTTTTTTTAAGAGAAAGAGAAATGTAAATAGTTTAAGTAAATATGTATTTAGTCCATTAAGTATTTTTCAAAAATTAGCATCTATATTGCCCAAAAAATGTCAACAGATTGGTTTTCATCGCTTCTTCCATTTTAAAAGACTTCGCATTTAAACAATTTTGGAGGAAATTAAATAGATGGTAGTCCAAGGGTGCGATATCCCAGAAGTAAGGCGGATATGGCAAAATATCCCAATTGAAGCTCAACAATTTTTTACAGGGTCTTGATTGAAACGTGTGGTCGTTTTTTCTGTTTGCATTTCGCCTTTCCGGTTTGCTAATTCTAATCGTTTTCCTTTAATTCAGAAAAAAACCTTTGGCTATTACAGCCTTTATTTGCTGGATACATCAGTGCTTGAAAGACGGCCAGAACGATGTCGGTCTAGTCCTAGCCGTCGTCAAGCTATTGACTGGCATTTTCAGCTTGAATCAACTGGCAAATTAAAGCAAATCTCAATGTAAACATTGTAAATACCACAGGAATTAATAATATGAAAATTAAAAATTCCTAACCTAAAACAGATTTTTGTTACAAGCGCTAAAAGAGCAACTAATGGAAAGTCCCTACGAACTTTCCGGACAACCCCATATATGCATCTCTAACAGTGTTCCTATTCTTTAAAACTATTCCTTCTAAACTTATCAAAATTAGTACTTTTCATCTGGTTTAGTTAAATTTCGATCTTGCTACATACAAAATTGGAAGCATCTAATTCCATGGGCACAGATGGTTATAATATACAACGTATATAACCAGAATAATTGCTTGAATATTCAATTTCCATTAGAACGATAATTTTCATTTTAATACATGTATAATAGGCCATACTGTAACAAATACAATACAAGGGTTGTCTGTAAAGTTTCCAGTCTAACACAGAAACAAGTCTTTTCTTTTATAAAATTCGATATTATTTGTCTACATAGTTTTCTTGTAATTCTATACACTTTTCCCAGCGATGCTCCCTTCTCGTTAATTCGCTCAAATAGTAGTTGCCATCTTGTTCTGAAAAATAATCGTTTAGGGATGTGATGGCCTGCTGATTCGATGAAAATCTCCGTTCTCCGAGCTCAACTTTGAGCCTTGGAAAAAGAAAAAGTCGTTGCGACATGGCGACCACTGAAGTGTCAGACGGTGAAGTGTCAGATGGCTTTCATCTATAGAGGGTCATCCGTAGATGGTTTTCATTCATTTTTAAATAAACGAGGAGAAAACGAAAATAATGATTATCCACCGTCAAAACAACATGCCCAATATCAGTCAAATAGGGCAATTTAAGGTAGTGAGGCAATTCATCTATCAAAACAAGATGCGAAATGCAAAAGATCTGGAGGGATAGGGACATAACACAGAACACAAAGAAGTATGCTATATACCGCTGAAACATGGACAAGCAAACATGGAGGCAAGTGCTTCGCATTCCGTGGATTGCCAGACAAACAAACGCATGAGTTATTCAAAAAACTAATAAACCCACAGGGCTATCCCAAATTATTCATGAACAAATACTAAGATTATAGATATAATCTATAGAAAATAATGTAGAAAGACTGGTGGTACAGGGAGGGATGGAGGTTTCTAGATCATACGAGGAACCTCCAAAAAGATTGACAGGCCAAATTAAAGATCTAACTGTTATGTATCTCCAATATGCAACCAAGAAAGCCCGAAATAAAGAACGCTAGCGAGAATTAGTCCGGAAAGTGTGCGAACGAAATAAGTTTCCACATGTCACAACTTTTCTGTAGAGAAAAATACGAAGAGGAAGAGAGAATTAGAAATTCAAAGAATCGAAATATTCGGGTGTTACGAAACAGTGTGTAATGGAGAACTGGTTTAACTAATCATCACTGGTTTAACTAATCATCAAAAGAAAAAATAATGGGTCGTTCACAATAGTAAATGTATTAAGATTCCGGGATATCGAGATTATTGAACCAACATAAAAAGAGAAACAATTTTAATAAAGTGTTCTCCTTTCGTTAAAAAGTATCCATGACAGATTGATGTTTAAAATTTTAAATATTTGAAAGATAAAGCCCCTTTTCAATCAAAATAAATTACTTCATAAGTAAGTCGGAATATCACCAAAACCGTTAACCTTAAATTTCCTTGACGAGGGTTCAAGTTAAGCTCGCTATTGAAAATTCTTCTCAACTCCTTAGAACTTTCCCAATTTTAAAATTTCGACTTCCGGTGGGGAGGCTAATTAACTAAATTTTCTTTTGCTGTCCAGACCCTCTTCTATCAAAAAGGAATTCACAACTCGCACAATGTCCACTAAATATGTCCTAAAGTTAGCGTTTAATTCCGAATTCGGCCCTTTTAGGGTTGTTTAAACGATCCTGTGGACGGTTACAATTTTCAAATTAGCTGTTGTTTAGTCCAAACTGTCTGGATAAATCGATCCGTTTCACTAACTACGTATTCTAATATTCCTTGGAAAATTTAAAATATACGCATTTGGTTCTTAAAATGTTACATTTAAACAAAACATATTTTTAAAACTATTCTTAGTATTGTTTTAATGGCAAACAAACAATAGTATATTCACAATTTTTTTTAACAAAGTCAAGTTAAAATATGGCAGTACTATATATTTGAAGATTTGTAGATATAGATGCGCATCGAGAAGTTTTATAAAAGTGATGTGGTGTTTAGTGGTAATCTTATCGAATTTAGTGTTTCACATCGAAGGTTCCAATAGAAGAATTGATTAACATATGACCAATATATCAAGGAAACTGGATGCTGCAAAAGCATTGCCGTTCATTAATAGTAGGTCAAAAATATATTAAAGCCCTTCCAATCTGGAGTTGAAAATGTTCGTTGCAGATTTACTGTACTTGTATAGCGCTAAAACAGCAATACGGTTCTCTTTGTTGTCCCACTCCATGTTTACTGCCTGACGTATTGGGATGTGTTTTCATTGGTTTAGAAATCTAGTCAGCATAGTTAAAAAATAAACGCACGAATGGCACTTGAATACATTCTAGCGCGCATTCACACTGAGAGACATAATTTATGGCAGAAATATATATATATATATATATATATATATATATATATATATATATATATATATATATATATATAATATATATACACAGGGTGTTAGGTAAACATGCGACAAAAAGTAAAGGGGTTATTCCTTGACTTATTCTAAGAATATTTTGTTGTATGATGATTTTTGAAATACTCCTTTGCTTCGAAGACACAGGGTGAACAAAATTTACGACATTAACAACATTTTATTATCAAAATGTACATGTAAAGTTGTTCAATCAACAATAAATGTTCGAAATGACTTCCTCCAGCCTTGACACAAGCATTCAATCTTCTCGTCATTGACTGTCGAACTCTTTCAAACACACCAGGGTCGTTTCTAATTGAGTTACACCCAGCAATTATCCGATTTCGCAAATCATCCAAATTTTTCAGTGGAGTAGCGTAAAGTAATGACTTCAGATATCCTCAGAAGAAATAATCCAGGGGGTTTATGTCCGGGGATCGAGCAGGCCATGCGTGTGGTCCACTTCGACCAATACAGCGATATCCGTATGTTGCTGTTAAAAAATCACGAGCAACCAAACTGATATGTGGTGGTGCACCATCGTGCATAAACCACCTTTCATGCCTTGTTGCCAATGCTACATCTTCCAGAAACTCAGGCAGCGTTGCTTCCAAAAAGTTGCGATACACCTCGCCAGTAAGTCTTTGTGATAGAAATACCGGTCCAATTAGATAGTCACCTATAATTCCAACCCAAACATTCAACGAAAAATGATGTTGAAAACTATCTTCGCATACCTCATGCGGATTTTCATCTGCCCACACATAGTTATTATGAAAATTCCTTATTGCGTTTCTTGCGAAAGTGGCTTCATCGGTGAAAAGAATTTGTGTCAGGAATGGAGGGATGCGAAGTAAATTTTGCAATATCCACTCACATAATACAATATGTGGAGGAAAATCAACAGGTAGTAGTACCTGAACGCGTTGAATGAGGTATGGATACAACAAATTGTCCTTAAGAATTTTCCAAACTGTCCAGTGACTCACATTCAAAGTATTTGCAATTTTTCGCGTAGAACAACCAGGCTCTTCCGCTATCATGTCCAGCACATTCTGTTCCAATTGTACCATTCTTACAGTCAGTGATCTTCCTGACCCTTCAGTTCGTTTCAATGTGCCTGTTTCACGAAGACATCGATTAATATTTTCGAAGATTTTTCGGTCAGGAACATTACGGGCTGGAAATCGTTCACTGTACAATCGCCTAGCTTATAATGCATTGCCATCAGCAAGTCCATACATGAAGTGCATGTCAGTCATCTCGGCGTTTGTATACATTATGATAGAAGATTTCACTCACTATTTAAGACACGTCAAACAGACAAATGTCACTCAATCTGTATAAACAAATGCGACCGATGAAATCCACTTACTAAATAAAGGAGCCGTTCCAAGTGATCGAGATCGAAGAATTTTTTTTTTGTATTTGATAAACTCATTGACGTACACCCTAGTTTTATTTACATTAATGATATATGATGAATTTTTTATTTTAGAAAAATTGAAAAAACATCGCTTTACTTACTAGATCAGTGGATGGCAAAACAGACTTACCTGAAAAAAAAAAGAAAAATGTCAGTAATACCGAAAAAGGTTAGATATTTTAAAAGAAATAGTAATTATTAAACATGTTGATGTATGTAGTGTCGGGTCACTTCAATCATTTAAGCGGTTGTTTGTTGAAAAATGCGCCACATTAGTACGGGCGGTTGATTTTTTGTATTAATACCCCCCTATGGCTTTAACTGGTAGTACAGTTAAATTAAAATCAAATAAAATACAATTTCAACACAGACCTATCGAAAAAACAAGCTACATTTTCATCTGAACTGTCAGATCGTTTAGTAAAAATCGGCAAAATTAAACTTACTTGAAAATTACTATTTATTTCCAATGTTGAAATACATTTTCAAATATAATGCGCCAATATCGAAAGATTAGTCAAAATGAATTAAAATGGACGCTACTCTATTCCAATCACAAATGTTGGCAGTAAAAAATAACAAAAAAGGGAACCACTAAAACAATCGTTTCCAAATCAAAAATTCGAACAGAAGCCAATGAAAAAAATGTACAAATTCAAAAACATGCAATAGAAACAAAATGCTACATGACAAAGAATAGGCCAAAATTGGAGTTAATGAGATTGGAAAATGCAGTTTTTTTTTCAAATACATGATGTTGAGAATCAACCCGTTTGGTATTGTAAACAATTTATTACACAGTTGTCGCAAAAAATATTGAATAAATAAAATACTTTAATTTTAACGAGGAACAACAAAATGCAGTATTATGAAAAATATGTTATTGCATTTTGACATATTTTGTGTAATGATAAAATCAAAAAATTCCACTGATAATGGATACAAAAAAATATGAGTACGTCCACCACGGTTATTAAAACACTCTGTAAATCTGCGAGACATGGATCGAATTAGATGACCTATGTCTTTTTGTAGCAAGGTATACCAGGCGCTGTGTATGCAGGTTTCACGTCTATTTAAAGTTGCAGGGGGCCGGGGTCATCGTTAAAGAGTTCGACCAATGGTATACCATACATGTTCTATCAGCGATAGATCTGGAGATTTCACCGACTAGTCGAGTGTCTTTAACGCAAGTTCTTCTAAAAAGCGCACTTTTTGCAGAACTGTATGCGGTCTGGCGTTACTTTGTTGACGATATTTAGACGAGCTTGCAGATAAAACCTAACGATGGGTTGCAATATTTCGATTACATAACGGGCTGTATTTAAACTGCCTCTAATGGTAACTAGGGGGTAGTCTATTTCATTTCCCAACCATTATTCCCCATAACATACTATAATTTCCGAAGTGATAGCTGTTTCACCCCGAAAAATATGATCCTTTTACGTCCATCAAGACCACCTAAACAAAATATGACTCATCATCAACGAAAATAGAGGTCCATTCCAGGTTCCATTCAATTTTAGCTTGGCTCTATTTTAAACGACGCGCCTGTAAGAGAAAACGCCCGATAAACAGGCTAAGCACACACCTCCATAGCAATGTAAATGTCAATTAGCAGTCATCTTCTAAACAGCCGACCTGTTGCTGCAATAAAAATATTAGGCCCTTGCTAGATGTTTTCATGCAGATTTCTTATAGCAATGAGTCTAAGATACAACTCGTCGCATCCTTGGATACTTTTAGGATGACTAGAACCTCGTACTTGTGTATAACGCTGATCTTCAATCCATCTTATCTATATCTTTATAGTAGTAGAAGGAACAATGTAGAAACGTTTCGCTATTTTACGAAAATTTAAATCTGGTTCTCTTTCTGTCACAGCAACATCTCATCTCTTTTTAAATTCGGATAATTGTCAAAAACGTCGTGTTACCGGAACGTGGAATTTTAGAAATTTTAATGGAACCACAGATGACATTTGATTTAAGCATGTTGTGTAACGCTCCCACAGCTTTGTTTCCCCTTGCCATCCTTTTTTCAATTTCCTTTATTTCAACGCTTTCGCTGGTTATGGTAACACCGAAATACTCAAATTCTTTGACTGTTATAAATTTAAAATGTTTATTCTGTTCTGTTTTAATTATAACTTGTTCATCCACGTCCTCGTTCTCTCCCATCTCAAGGAGTTTTGTGTTATTTTCATTAATGTGCAGGCCAAATCCTTGTGCTTTTCTTTTCAAGCAATCTAAAAATTCTTGTTGTTCAATATACTACTGAACAAAGTCATCAGCGAAATATACATAAACGTAAATGGAACAATGATAAATATATAAAAACAGATCGCAAGATATGGAGATGAGCTAAACATATTAACACAATCGAAAAGGATATTAAGAGAGACCAATGATAAAATAAAGGGAAAAGACAAAGGCCGGTCTAAAAATAAATATAGACAAGACAAACGTTATTGAATATTGAAATTGTGAACGAATTTACATATCAGGCAAGCAAACTTGATGAAAACAACCAACAACAATAGCAAAGGCGATATCAGAAATCGTATTATGAACAGTAACAAAGTTACTTAATCCCTGCATTCTGTTCTAAGATTATACTTAACAAATTAACAAAGTACAAAACTTAACTTATACAAAGAAACACGAAAGTTTGGATCTATAAAAAAATCACTCGGTCAGTAGTCACTGACGGTCGCGAGATGTGGACTCTCACAAAGAAAACACAAAATATGCTTGCAGTATTTGAAAGAAGGGTATTCAGATGAATTTTTGGTTGTGTGAGTGATAATGGAATTTGGAAGATCAGGCATAACTTGAAACTCAAACAATTCAGCGACTCGGATGGGCGGGACATGTGGCGAGAATGCCAGAAAACCGAAAACCAAGGAAAATCAGGTCATAAAGACACAATAGTAGGGTAATGTAAGAAGAGATGCTGAAGAACTACTTGCACATCAAAAATTGGCAAGAAAGAAGAAGAAAATCAGGTAAGTAGAATAAAATATTTATTATTACAATCTTTATATCACTGTTGTCTTTACATCTTTCGTTTCGTTCTTTATCACTTATCGTCGACCAATTGCGATAGACCAATTACCATTCTGTGCGTGGTATCTAAAATAATGGAAAGAATAATGTACGATCAAATAATGTACATGTCATTTGTAAATTAATTTAATGTCCTGAGCTCGACACAACATGGTTGTGAATGGCATGGAAGTGAAAGACCTGCTCACACAGCAATTTGAGAGTTTCTTACATACATACTCGTATAACGTTACATACGTACATACGTATGTTACATACGTAGATACGTACATACGTATTCAATAACTTCGCTCAGGACAGAAGAATTTCAGTTTTAGGAAGGGATTTAGAGATTGTGGACAGCTTTATATATCTTGGGCAGAGGATTTCAATGGAGGGGAATACCGCCCGGGATGTGGAACGGCGTGTTAAATGTGGCTGGCAGGCATTTGGTAGGCTCAGCATAGTGTTTAAGAGCAGACTCCCACTTTGTCTGAAAAGAAAAGTATTCGATCCTTGCGTTCTACCCGTTATGACATACGGAAGTGAAACCTGGACACTCACATCGCAATCAATTCAAAAACTTCGGGTGGCACAGAGGGGAATGGAAAGATGTATGCTTGGCATTACAAGATGAGACAGAAAGTCCTGCGGATGGATCAGGGAACAAACAAAAGTCTGTGACATCATTGAAAGAGTAAAATAATTGAAATGGAGATGGGCAGGCCATATAGCGAGACGATGGGACGACAGATGGACCAAGGCAATCCTGGAGTGGATACCGCTTGATCGCAAACGTCCGCGAAGAAGACTGAAAGCACGATGGGTTGATGACATCGTTAAGTATATTGGACCCGAGTGGCAGAGGAAAGCCCAGGACCGTGAAGGTTGGAAGCATGCTGAAGAGGCCTTCATTCTGCAGTGGATCGATACGGGCTGATGATGATGATATATATATATATATATATATATATATATATATATATATATATATATATATATATATATATATATATATATATATAGTTCTTGGGTATACATCTAAACAGCAAACTGTCATGAGACCCCCCTGTGAATGAACTTGAATGAAATTGACAACCATATGTTTCATATGGCTTGCTGCATTATGACCTGCTGAAACAGCTGTTTCAACAGGTACTACTGTTTACAGTAGTACACATGTACTACTGTACAGGTGTACTACTGTACTACTGATATAGTGTTGTCATATTATTATGTTGAATTTTAAGGCCGTGTAAAGTATGCACTAATTTTCTGGGGCAATTCGCCTCATTTATTGTCAGGTTTCAGATTCCATTAGCTTCTGATAAAAACAATCGCTGGATCTGGAAAATAAGCTACCTGTCGATATCTTTTTCCTAAATACCATATCTTAACATTACCATTATACATATACGAGACTGTTAAATTTGTTAGATTGAATTTTCAGAAATTTCCACAGCCATAGTTCCTTCCATGAATACAAAACTCGTGGTCGTAATAACTTCGCTTACACTCGCTTAAAGTATTTGAATATAGCGTATTCTATGCAGGGTTTAAATTCTATAATAACTCACAAAACAAGTTCAAGAGCATCGTAGATAACAAAACCTTTAGGAGCCTAGTGTGGGACTTTCTTGCAAGTGCAGCCTTTTATAGCTTGGAGAATTACTTACCAAGTATTGATAACGTTCTAGGTTGTGAAAAATTATCTGTATTACAATACTATGTATTGTTTACTTGATCTAATCTATACATTTTCTAAACTTTAAAAAGCTTAAACTTAAAAAACTAAAAAAAGAGATTTACCACTAAACACGAAATAACTTTTTTTGAACTTCTCGACGCACGTATAATCATCTTCTGATGATTTAATGAGGATATATGGTTAGCGAAACATGCGTCGAGAAGTTCAAAAAAAGTAATTTGGTGCTTAGTGGTAAATCTCTTCAAGGTTAGTGTTTCACACCAGAGGTTCCAATAGAAGAATTGATATACATTTTCTGTAATATCTCTTAGATTTAATAAACGTATTATTATTATTATGAAATTTTTGAAATAGTGCTATAAAAACACAAGAGCATGTTAATAGTATTACATCTAATTATCAGTTATTAGTTAAATCTCAATGTATCGATATTTTAACATAGTTGATGAATATTCATTCGCTGCAGATAAGATCAATATTGAGTAACAAATATTTTAATTTGAATAAACCCTAGCGCAACTGAAGTTGCAGTTAAAAAATACATTTCCAACTGAACTATCGAAATGTTTACTAAAAATTCGAAAAAATTACAAAATTAAACTTATTTGAGAATGAATAAAAGGCTATTTATTTCGCATGTTCAGATGAAATTTGTGATATAACGTGCCAATGCTGCCGTATTATTAGTAATGCATTAAACTGGGTGCTGCTCTATTTCAATCGCAAATATTTGCATTAAAAACTGACAGAAGAAAATATCAGGAAACAATAATTTAGCACAAAGTTCTAAAAAAATGTATAAAAACAAAATACTAAATGGCGAAGAATAGACAAATTAGTTCTAATGAGGTAGAAAAAGTCAACTTCCTTTTGTTATAAACACATGACGTTTTGTTTTCAAGTACACAGTTCACTATTGTAAATATTTTGCCGATTGATGAAAAAACACAAAAAAATACTGCTTTAATCACTTAATTAAAAACTGCTTTGGGTATTTTGTAGTGTTTATTTAAAGAATAGTTTAGAATCTTGAGGCTATTAGTAAATTAGGTATAAATGAGTATATTATATAATAAAGGATATTAAGTTCTTTAAAGCATTGTGTTTCATCTAGTGTTTTCATTGTGAATCGTCGTTAATATAAAAAATATTATACAGTAGAAACAATAAATTATAGTTTATTTAACTCTAGCTAATAACTCAGCTATTGCTGGCGGTGTTGATGAAGATCCAAATTTATCAATTTGACGCCGTTCGCAGGAACTTTGCAAGGTTTTGTTATTCTGCTACATGTTATTATTTCATTCCGAATTTGAATGGTATTGATCTGAAGCAGATGTAGTTCCAATAGGACGGCTCCACCTGTCATACAGCCAACGCAACAATCGATTTATTGAGGGAACAATTCGGTGAGAAAATTATTTTGAGGAACGGATCTGTGAATTGACCACCAAGGTCATGTGATTTAACGCCTTTAGATTATTTTCTTTGGGGTTATGTTAAATCTTTGGTCTATGCCAATAAATCAGCAACTATTGACGCCTTGGAAGTGAACATAACTCGCACAATTGCGGGCATAAGACCTCAATTGCTTGAAAAAGTGGCCGGAAAGCGGATTCACAGAATGCGCTTCATCAACAGTAGCCGCGGCTGACATTTGTCCGGAAATGTTTTCAAACAATAATTCCATCTTGTAAATCTTATAATTTTCTTTGTACGTTTCTTTCATCTCGCATTTGCCTTTTTACCTCCATATATTTATTATTTGTAATATTTTCCTCTTCCATATTGCTATTTTATTCTGTAATCCGTTATTCAGCGTCCATTCATCTAGTCACCAGCTTATATAACCTCGTTTTTACCTTCAATGACCGATTCGCTGCTTCTAAAGCAGTGAGTGATATATTTCCTTTTAACAGCCTCATATCTATTTCTGCTTCTTCCTCACATGTATTGTACACGAAATTTCAAAACTGTATTATTACCTGATAGCTAATGTTTGAATTATCATATATTAAAAAAATGAAATCATTAAATATTTCCTATGTTTTATAATGTTAAACATAATGTACCAATATAGAAAATTTAGTAAGAATAAATTAACAACAAAAATTATTTTCAAAATTACAATTAAAAAATAAAATGCAGTAGAAACAAAATGCTGCAGGGTGAAAAATAGACTAAAATTGGTACCAATGAACACTAAAATACAGCACTTTTTTATATGCATGATGTTTATAATCACCGCATACTTTGGTACTGTCAACATTTTATTTCCTAGTTAATGAAAAAACAAAAAAAAACATTTATCAATTAATCACAATTAAAAAATTACCTTAAATATATGTTGTAATGTAAAACTACACATACATGGAAATGTTAGGAAGCAAAATATATTGGTGCTAAGTGGATTCCATTAAAATTGTTAAAAAAATAGAGAAAAGATAAAAATATCCCAGAAGCTTTATACTCATGATACAACACGTGTGAATGTTTCATCAGCGAAAACTACCGGACAATAAATACTGCTTGAACATGAACTAGAAGTAGAGAACAAGAAAGATATGAATTTTCACCTGGACAGGGTATTATTATTATTAAATGTAGAAAATAAAACATGTTGATTTTCAATTTCCACCCTGCTTTCCATATTCCATAGAGATTGAATTATTCCTGTTCAACTTACTGCGAGTTCTGCAAATATTTTTGAAGCAAAAATCATTCATAGACTTTACTACTGTTATAGAGTTATTGATGAAACAGGCCCCTAACTTAATTCTTGGCCTTTTTTGAGTACCTTAAATCATCTACTCAGTGATCGTTTCCAGAGTTTGCTGTATGGGGCCGGCCGTTGTCCTAAAGCTAAATGGCTTCCCTTAGCAGTATAAGGCCTTTGTTCCTCCAAAGAGCCGCTAGCACAAATCAATTGCTGCTAATAACAGTTAACCTTGCGGTGTTACTCCGTGTTCCTGTCCGGGCGGTATCAGGGCACGACAAAACTTTTCATCCAGCACTGCTTTCAATTCATTATCCACTTTTTTGGCTAGGACGTTCTGCATTAGTCAAGTCAACAATTCTAGTTCGCAATTGCTGGAACCATTTCTTACAATTACTGTACGAAATAGTGGGTGTTATCTCTCAAATTGTGTCCTGGACTTCAGAAGCATTTTTCTTCAAGAAAAAGTTGAAAGGCGAAAACAAGAAAGTAATGCAAATGTTGCTTTTTAAACGACATCGCGTCCGTAAGTGATTTTTTAGGTTATATTTATAGTAGATTCGTATATTAAACCTCGATTGGAAGGTGAAAGTTAATAAGTAACCATACGGCGGGAAAAAAATCTCGTTCGAATAGGTTCTGAAGTCGATGAAACGTAAGGGCCAAGAAAGAAATTTAGGCCTTAATGCCTTTCCAGATATCTGAAGCAAAAATCATTAATTGACTTTTGAAATCAGACTTCAATACTATCGCACAGGCAACTGATCGTAGTTTCTTTTATCTATAGTAATAAGCATTGAATGATAAGAAATTGAAACTTTGCTTTAAAAATGCTACTAGTCTAGTTATAACTGGTAGAATTAAATATTTTAAGTTGTACGTTAAAATAAACAAAACATTTATCGAAATGTATAAGTTACTAACACATGTGTGGAGAGACGATTGTCTTTACCGTACACAAGTTTACGACTGCTTTAAGGTATGTTCACATCTATTCAACTTTTCCGTCCAATATATGTTTCAACGTGTTTTTCATCTTGCGTTATTGCATGCGTTAGCGCATACATCCTAGCGTAGGGTAAGACCATTCCTCCTTTTTGTCCACATGTTTGCGTCAGTTTAATTCAACCTTTTCAATAAAGATGGTTTTCTAAAAATGTTAAAAACATCTAATTTTGTAAGTACCTACTGTTAACTGTGTAACTTCAGTTTTATGAATACATCTGACATTGTCATGTTAGCCGGTATGAGTGCTGTGCTGGTGTTAATAAGAGCACGGAAAATAAGTGAAAAATACAGAAAATTTGTATGGACAAAAAAATATTTAGAAAAATTACTCCAATTTACTACAGGAAAATATATACTAAAATAAATATTTCTTGCACAATTTACAATTTTATTACTTTTTCTTATATTTTATCGTCCGTTCAAGTCCGTTGTACCATTAGGTGTAAGGCTGATTGTTTACATTTCAGCATGATGGTATTTCATGAATTTTAACCCTCCATAAGTCTCTGTCCAGTGCTAATTTTCTAGCCTCATTCCAATGAATTCCTTGTTTTTCTGCCGCTTGTCAAACTATTCTTCCCATCTCAGTCTTAGACGTCCAACTTTATTTTTTCCTCGTGCTTTCGCTTCATGATTTGTTTTGCTAATCTCTTTTCATTTATTCTGAGGATGTGTCCTAATCAGCTCAGTTGTTTTTTTTATAATAGGTCTCTCTATTTGTTTCGTTTCCAATTGTTCTATTACTGTCGTATTTCTCATTCGAAGTCTTCTTGTAATTCCCTCTGTTTTGCGTAGGAATCTCATTTTGCCAAAAAAAATATATTACTTTCAAAATTATATATTTATTTTTTGTCTTTAAATATATAATTTAATATATTTATTTAATTTAATAAAATTAAACTACTTTACTTTAAATTAAATTTGAAAACTATTGCAAAAACTTGCAGATTATATCAAGAAGTTGAAAGCGAAAGCCCAAGACACCCAACATCGGTGGGAGCCGGTGCGCTCTGCCTTTGCGTCTCGTCGTGCGTCATGATTTTTCCTTGTGTCCTTGCATGCTCCTCGTTCAATACCATGCTTCATGCCTCTAACCTCTGAACAGATGCATGCGTCTTGACGACCAAAAATGTGGACATACCGTACTCTTCGATACAAAATCGGTTGGGAGTTAATTTAAAAAGATCCGATCAATACTGAATTGGAATATCGTGTAGGAATCCAAATGTAGGATGTTGGCTGACGAAATGCAAGTACTTAAGGACCCGCACGCAGTGAGGGTAAGGTCTGATCATGCTTTGTTTCGCACGCACTTATCAAGCAATAAAAACAGGCGAACAGGTGATCTGATGTATTGTTATCAGTACGATCTGTTGACGAAACACCAATATTATCTGTGAAAATTATTAAACGAACCTATACCGCCTCAAAAATTGCGTGTCAAGACCATGTTCGTCTATTAATACGATCCAAAGGGTTTCGTGTACGAGGAATTATTCCCAAATGGCTATGATGTCATCGGGGATTATTATTTGGGTAGAAAGAACTTTTGCACAAGAACACCAACGTTCGACAATAATTCCACTGAAGCAACATGACTCATTGACACATTCTTCATACAGTACCGATATTGCACCATCAGACTTTCATTTATATGGTTTACTAAAAAACTTTTATCAGATAAAACCGTAACTTCAGATAAAACTATGTTCGTCATACGTATCAGTATATTTGTTAATATGTATCATTAAAAATAAGAAAATTTCGGAAAAAAACTCAGTGTCAATTTATCGATATTATTTTCTTGATCATGCTTCTCGGAAAAAAAGACCTTTTAAATTGAAATTCTCGTCATCTAAAATATTTATTACAGGCACTCAGCGACTATATATCTAACAAAATAAGAAAGAAAAAAGGTCCGCTGTATTCTATGACCCATAACTCCACCAATCTCACAGTGCAACTGGTTATATACGAGGTACTCTAAAAATAACATTGAAACATACTCAAGCAAGACCGTCCGTGCATGCCATCCTTGCCCTTACACAGAACTATGGATCAATACCTAAGGTTATAGGGCCTGTACTGTTTGTTGTACAGTTCGTGTTTGCCACGTTGCCAATAGCCGTGTTATTTAGAAGGTCCCTTCGGTTTGATCTTATAAAAATTTAATTATTTACGTTACAACAAACAAACAAAAGTATTAGGTGTAAAAATTGATGATCTCATGAGTAAAAAGAAAGAAAAAAAAGTCTCCCTTGTTAATTATCCTAGTAGTAAACAACTTCAAAAAAAATATCGAAAATTAATTTTAATGAAATTCTTTTTTAGCATCTTTCACATTAGCATACCCCCCTTAATTTTATTATCAAACTGGCTACATCTTAAAAAGGCCGAAATTATAATTGAGACAAAATTAAAAATACAGCTGCTGTAAATTAAACAAAAAGAAATGTTAATGGAAAAATGGCAGAAAAAATGGGGATCTTACTTGATTGACGTGGATGTTCAAACGTTTAAAACAAAAAAGTATTTTAAATACATGCAACAACAACAGTACATCTTAGATAAAAAAAAAAGGTGAAATATATATACACATTCTGTCAAAAAATAATTTGAAAAGCCCGCTTAAAGGGATTGTCAAAATTATTTTTATCTCTAAGTTGGCACAAACTGTACTGACGCGGAGTTTGAACGTCATCTGTAATTTAGTTTGCTAACAGTGCTCGATTTTGCATTGCATATAGAATTTCGTGTTTGTTTGAGAGAGATAGCCGCTGATCTTTCAGTATCTCACGAATCAATTGGTACCATTTTAAGCGATTGTTTGAGCATGAAATGCGTTGCCGCTCAACTAGTGCCGAAAGACCTGAATTTTCTTCAGAAACTCAATCGCGTAAAGGTCGCTGAAGACAGGCTAGAACGAGTCAATTCCGACCCCACATTCATAGAACGCACTGTAACTGGTGATAAGACATGGGTATACGAGTTTGACATGCAAACCAGTCAACAAGCTTCGGACTTGCGCCTTCCAACTGAGTCGAAACCGAAAAAAGAACTGAAACACGTCAAAGTCGATCAAAAGTTACGGTGTTGACTGTTTTCTTTGATTATGGCGGTGCTGTACTCGGAATTCTTGCCATAAGGTCAAACGGTAAATAGAGAATATTATCTGAGCGTTATGCGGCGTTTGACAGAGCAAATTCCTCGAAAAGGACAGATTTGTGGAAAGAAAAGTCTTGGATTTTGCATCACGACAACGCACCATCTCACAAGGCTTTCATTGTGAACGAATTTCTGGCCAAAAAACCCAACACCATCGAACAATCACCGTATTCACCTGATATGACTCCGGCCGACTTCTTTCTCTTTGCAAAAAATGTTTTGACAATTGGATTATCCGTCGGCATAAGTGTATTATTCCAGAAGGGGCCTACTTTGAAGACGATACAATAAATTTGGATAAATAATAAACATTTTGTGTTTATTGATCAATTCCCGGTACTTTTTTGACAGAATGATTTAGAAACCTTATTTACAACCCGTGAATATATATATATATATATATATATATATATATATATATATATATATATATATATATATATATATATATATATATACATTTATACAAAGGAGAACCAAAACATATACACAGAAGAATATATATACAGGAGAATCACCCACGACTTGGACAAATATTATTTCATACATGTTTTATCGGTAATAAACCTAGGGATCTCGCCAGCCAGTCCAGTGTCGTTATAGCAGATATTTAAACTTCCTCTAATAGTTACTAGGGGTGACCTGCTTCTCAAGTGTATAGCCTCCCTCCCCCACTATAATTCCTGGAGTTATGGCTTTATGGCATTGTAATGGGAAATTTAAATTAAAATTCTGAAAACGTCTGACCTTTCTACGTCCATCATGTCACTTAAACAAAATTAAGATACATCAATAAAGCAAATAAAGCAAAGTTCCATTCCAGGTTCCATTAAATTCTAGTTCGACACCATTGTAAGCGACGCGTCTTGTGTACTGTAAAAGAAAATACCCAATAAGGACGAGTCCCTATCCCAAGTAAATATCGAGTAAGACTTATTCTTACAACAGGCTTGTCTGTAAGTTGCATCACGTACTTGCCAGATATTCTCATGTTGATTTCGTACAGCAAGGAGTCTAAAATGTCATTCGTTGTATTCTTGGGTACTTCCAAGACGACCAGAACCTTGTACTCGAGCATAATTTTGATCCTCAAACAATCTTATCCATAACTTCATAACGGTAGAAACAACATTATGTCTAATAGTCGCATTATTTCATCAGAACTTGAACTTTTCAAATACGAATAATTACCTGAAACGTCACATTTTCTGCAATCGTATACAGAAACATAGAGGTAAACAATAAGCAAAAACTGTAGGTTATGGAAACTAAAGTTGCCATCACGGTACTAAATGATAAATACATCTAACTAAAAAGTGCTTTGAAATGCTTGTTCTGAATGTTGTATTGTTGCATATTCGAAAAAATGCGAAAACATAAATTTGAATAATAATAATGTTTGGAAAATTTTGGGAAAACGCAGAGTACCCAAAAGGATGACGCGTGAAACAAAGATTGCTACACGAGAAGTTTTATAAATATCGTGGTGCTCGACCATCCCCTTAACTCGCCTGATTTGCTAAAGTCCGACTTCCATGAAATTCCCCCAAGAAAAAACCATGGCAGACGTCCACCGCGGCTTTGAGGAGATTTCTATGCAATGGGAAAACATTCTGACCATCTTCAACGCTGTAGAAGTCTCAAATAATTCACTTTAAATAAAAAAATTGTTTGAGAAACAAAATGAGTACATTACTGAATAAAATAAAACAAACTAATTTTTGTAAATACTGAATATTTTGAACAGGAGAGAAATGGAATTACTAATCCTTCTAGTATTAAAGCTTTCAGTTTCAAGAGAGAAAATATGTAACATTGTCATCTCTGAGAGACTGAGCTTGATGTTCTTAAAAGCGATAATGCATTTATTTTATTGCAACGAGTAATATTACATTAATAGGTCCTTAAAAAAGAACAATATGTACAAGTTTGTCCCAATGGCATCACTTCGATTACACAGGTCAACAAACTGAAACTTTTTTGATGAATTTTTGATGAAAATAGTATATGAAGTATTTTGCAGTTAATCCGAAAATGATAAGCGAATTACTGTAACACATACAGTTTTTTTGTTAGAGGGTGGGGAAAAAAGAGATAAAAGGACACGACATATTTTTATAATATAATATTTCTTAAATATAAATATGTAAAACGTGTTAAATCTATGCAAAGACATTACTGAGGATTATGTGAATAAAAAATATATTACATGAGATCATACAGCGACAAAAACTTTTCGAAAAAAAATCCAAATGGGAGTGTTAAAATGCATTTTTATAGACATGCGACATCTAATTATTTTATAGGCTTTCAGAAGTTCATCTATGAGGTTTTTATATTTTTCATCTTACTTGTTGCCCGGAAATACTTTCACTACACTTACAAAGCACTTCCAAGCTACCAATTTATTTCCAATTATTTTTTCTTGAAAACTGATATCATCTAGAAGTTTCCTTATTTGACGCCCAATAAATATGCCTTCTTTTAGTTCCGCATCACGTCATTGAGGAAATATTTCTTTTAGGTACTTGAAACCATTACTTTTTTTGCCTATGGCTTTGACAAAGTTTTTCATTAGTCCAAGTTTAATATGGAGAGGCGGAAGAAGCACATTTTTTTGGGTTAACAAGGGGGGCAGATTTTATGTTTGAAGTACCAGATTCAAAAAAAGTTCTATGAGGCCAATCTTTCTTACTGTAATGTTCTTTTGTTGCCCTACTGTCCTACTGTCGTAGAATTCTATGGAAAGTGCTTATGTGGGTGTTCCCTCTCTACTGTCTTGTGGTAATTCCTACATTATTCAGTACAAAGACAGGTACAAATAACCAGGTACTTGAAAATGGGATGTGCTAGGCCATTTTTGTGAAAAGGTATTTTAATAACAACATAAATGAAACGCAAAAAAAGTGTGTTATGTGTTACTGTGTTATTATTTTCAGTCATAAAGCATAAAAAGAAAACAATTATCTGACTTCCGTACTTCACATATTTCAGTAGCCCAAACGTTTGCACCTCTTGAGCTGTTGCATTATGTCAACCAGATTCAGTAATTGGTCTAATTTGAAAAGATGATGCCAGTAAAATAAGGTAAATGAAGGAGAACTATTCTTTAGTAGCATTATTGAAGGATAATTTCTTTGATGACTTTTGCTAAATAGTATACTGCTGTGATCAAAATGTACAGTGACATTTTAAATAAAAAACAAAGTAATTATTTATACATCGAAATTAAAAATGTCCCCTTCAAAGCAACTCCGTTTCACTGTAAGAAACGTTGTTTCTTCCAATCTTCGAAACAGTTTACAGATTCGACTTCTGATATTTTCTTTAAAGTGACCTATCTTGAATGGCTTCTGTGGGTTCAAAACGGCGTCCATGAAGTAGTTTCGTTAATCGGGGCAACAGGAAAAAGTCACACGGTATCATATCTGGCGAATATGGTGCTTGTGGAGCAGTATTTGTTTGATTTTTAGCGAATAATTATTGCGGTGTGCAATTCTGTTTTATCGTGATGCAAAAACCATGAATTGTTTAGCCACAAATATTCCAGTAATATCTACAATGTCTCTAATACTTAATCGGCCATTATTCAGTACAGGATCCGTGATTTTAGTAATTTTTTCTCCATCTGTTGACCTGGAAGGTCTTCATGGACGAAGTTAATCTTCAACGGGTTCTCTACCATCATTAAGGCCCTTGTACTAGTTATAAATATTTTTATTTTGATATACCTTCAACGCCGCAACGCTTACTCAACATTGTTAATACAGCAGCACAAGAAATGTACTTTTTTCGACAAAATTTGATGCAAATTTTTTGCTCCATAAATGAATCCATTTAAAAAACCACCGACAAAAAAATTTAACAATTACAAAAGACACTATAATTTATAACTTAACCAGCGAAATGATATGAAACTTCTGTCAGATGGCAAGGACAGTAATACCAACTTAAAAAAATAAATGGTTGCATCGATGCGTAAAGCGCGCGAATTTTTATATTTTAAGTTACTTTATTTTTTGATCATAGTAGTATATCACAAATAAATGACATAATTGACATTGTTTGAAAACAGTAAGAATATTATCAATAAATTTTAAAAAAAATCATTGTTGCAAATAAGACAAGGAATAGCATGATATAAGGATAGTATTATTATAATATTAACAAAAATTATTAAAGCTGGTAAAATTTATAATAGTGAATGGATTAATATTTTGTTTACGATCTGTACTGTTGAATAGAACGTGATAAATATAGTTATCCGGCAACAGCGCAATTTTAAGGCAACTGAGCAACGAAATATGCCAACAATCTACACGCGGTGTGCACGAGAGGAGCAAGTTTAACCCTCGGGCAAGAGGACTTCGAAGACTTCTAAGTAAATAAAATAAGCACCGTCAGACATTTAGATATTTACCGATAGTTTGCTCTTATTTAAACTTTTCACGATGTCTACGGCTCCGAGTGTTTACTGGTCTGATAGAGTCGTTGGACAAATAGAGGGTGTCCAACTCTCAAATGTGATTTGCCTGCTGTTTATGAAATCTGAATGAAACGAGAGGGATGTAGGACGTTTGAGTGTTTGTTAAACGACACAATTACTTGAACATATTGGTGGATGTGTGAAAGTTGGTGGAGACAATTCTTTTTATATTCTCCCTCGAACTTAAGAGGAACCCTAAATTTTATTAACATTAAAACTTCAATATGTTCCTTTTATTTACTAGATGTATAAATCAGTTTCGCAATACCCATTAGGTCTTAAATATAATATCCGCCGGTTTTTTTCTGATTTTTTATTCATTTCAACAAGATAATTATTTTATATATTGATCCAAGTATTTTTCATCGTTTTCTATAACTTTGTTTTTATTTAAATATTTATACTATTTATGTCTATTTATTCATCAACCTACTTCTGCACTGATTCCATCCATCAAATCGTCAAGTTTGGAGAATAGACTGGAAGTAGAAGAGCTATCAAAGATAATGCTTCCTTTACAGGCCTTGCAACATGTGGTTGCTCATTGTACAGACGATGAGAGAATATGGTTTTATTTAAAATGGTCGTTTAATTAAATAATTCATAAATATTTGTAAGGCTTTAATTATTTCAATTGATGTGTTCATTATAAAGGACGTCTTCCTCATGTCATCAAATATTAAACAATGCCTTATGGCCATAAAAATTCCTCGATAGTTCCTCAAAACCAATTCATCATCGTCAGCCCGTGTCGATCCACTGCAAGATAAAGGCCTCTTCAGCATGCTTCCAACTTTCACGGTCCTGGTCTTTCCTCTGCCATATATATATATATATATATATATATATATATATATATATATATATATATATATATATATATATACATAACCTATAAACCTAACCTTTTCTCCACATTCTTGTTCTTTCAACACTCATTCTCATAAACCACCTAAAACAGTAAGTTTTTCATAATGCAATATTAATTCCATAACCTCTTTTGGATTTCTTTTCTTATATATATATATATATATATATATATATATATATATATATATATATATATATATATATATATATATATATATATATATATATATATATAATATAATAGGGCTTTGGATGCATATGAAAGCTGTCAAATAGACAAATGTAAGAAAATGATACCGAACCGAGATAAAGAACCTATTCCTTTCAGTCAACTTTTTCAATTATTAATGTAAGGCTTAGTACACTTCACGGTTCATGATTTTTACATGCTTCCAACTTCTGCCACTCAGGTCTAATATACTTAACGATGTCAGCAGTCCATTGTGCTTTCGGTCTTCTTCGCGGGCGTTTACCATCAAGCGCTATCCACTCCAGGATTGCCTTGGTCCATCTGCTGTCCCATCGCCTCGCTGTATGATCTGCCCATCTTCATTTCAATTGCTTTACTCTTCCAATAATGTCACACACTTTCGTTTGTTCCTTGATCCTGAAGCAAGGCTTTTTGTCTCGTCTTGTAATGACAAGCATACATCTTTTCATTCCTCTCTATTCTATCCGAAGTTTTTAAATTGATGGCGATGTTAATGTCCAGGTTTCACTTCCATATGTCATAACGGGCAGCGCGCACTGATACAAGACCTTTTCTTTTTAGGCAAAGTGGGAGTTTGCTTTTAACCACTATGTTGAGCCTGCCAAATACCTGCCAGTCACATTTTACTCGCCGTTCCACCTCCCAGACGGTATCCCCCAAGATATATCTATAAGATATATCTGCTCAAGGTAGGGACATAATTTATAGCAGAAATATATATATATATATATATATATATATATATATATATATATATATATATATATATATATATATATATATATATATATAAATATATATATATATATATAGATATATATAGATTACACATGATTTTTACACGCTTCGTTAGGTATGGTTTTCATATAAATAGAACAGAGTTTAGTTTTAGAATTAGATTAAATCATCTCCTGATGATGCTAACATGGTTAGCGAAACGTGCGTTGAGCAGTTCAAAAAAGCGTTTTGGTGTTTAGTGGTAATTTCTTCAAGTTTAGTGTTTCACACCAAAGGTTCCAACAGAAGAACTGATTTAGTGTTTCACACCAAAAGTTCCAGCAGAAGAATTGATATTAATCTATTTATAATTATATTTGGCTGAAACGTTTTAGGAAAAATTAGGAGGTGAAAAATAAGAGTAAGTTTTATTAGAAAGCTGAAACACTAAAAAGGTAATTCTCTACAACTATTTCGTCCATATAATTACCGAAGCTTAGTACTTTGTAGCATGGCATTTATTCTTAATTGCAGATTGACACCTTCTTGGCATGGAGTCGATTAGATGTCGGGTTGCATAGGTATTGAAAACCAATTTGTCTGAATTTCTTGTTTGCTGTTTTTTCACCAGCAAGACGTCGTTCTAACTCTTTCCAAAGATTCTCGGTCGGATTTTGATCGGGGGACTGTGAAGGCCACTCTAACAGTTTAATATGTTGTTCAAAACTGAACAAATCTCTTGCGAAAAAGGGTCGTCCGAATGAGAAAGAAGATCGCCACTACATGGGAGTTCCAACAATGACAACTCTCCAAGCCACCCAGCTCTGCGCGTCAGTGTGTACCTGGCGAAGCACAACATGGCAACGCTGGCAACAGTCCAGACATGGTTCCGGCCAACATCTTTCTTTGTTCGAGGATCAAGACCGCCCTGAAAGGAATCCGTTTTGGATCGATTGAAGCCGTTCAAGACGCCATGATGAGAGCCCTTGCCGAGGTCCCCGTTGAAGCCTTCCATGACGTACCGTGCGTGGTTGAGCCGCTGGAAAAAGTGTGTAGATGCCCAAGGGAACTACTTCGAAGAATATTAAACGTTTGTAAGGATATCTACAATAAATGTAATGGTTAAAAAATGCATTACTTTCCGGACACACCTAGTATATATATACATATTTATCAGGTTTTTCTCAGGTCAAAAGTATTAAATGATACAATTTTTAGACACATTAGACAAGCGGCTTTTTGTAGTAGTTATTTATTTAATAAACTATGTGATATTCGAATGTTATTACATTCGTTTCAAATTTGTATTGCTTTAATGCGTTCATTTGAGTTCAGTTCGATAATTTACAATGTCCAGAGCAAGAGGAGTTAGAAATTTTAATCAGCTTAGTGAGAGAGGCCGAATAACCGGATGCGGTAGGATTGTTATTTCGTGAAATTGCCACTCGGCTCAATAGAAACCCACATACGCTAGGT